>CAUYUJ010006399.1:0-27500 GCA_963575745.1 Prorocentrum cordatum
CGGAAAAAGTAGCCGTCGCCACCATCGATCCTGCCGACCACGTATGCTGGATTCGGGTGACCATACATGAAACCGAAGCCATCGCCGCAGTCCCCTCCATGCATCAGGCCTTCGAGGATCAGTTTTCGGGAGGCACCCCCGTGAACGGTGGTCCACGCGCCAAGGGTCCTTTCCGAGGGGATTCCGCTCCACAGGACAAGGCGCGCCAAAACCAAAAGCACAGGGAGTCTAAGAAAGACGCTCGCCGCCAGGAGCTCGACAGTCAGCTGCAGGACACCCTCAAGGCCCTTTTCCACGGCAACTTTAAAGCCGTCACTATCCTCGAACCCTGCAAAAGTCTAGGCAGGTACGGATCTGGCGTCGGAAAAAGGTCCCTGGCTGCCACTTTCGGCGTCTGTCTTCAAGCAGTCGACAAGGTCTTGGCGGGTTCGGGGCAACTCGGCGCCACCTACGACCTCAGCAACGTAGGTGCGGACGAGCCCACGGCAGACAAGTACCAGACCGTGTGGTTCCCCGAGGACCAGCCCATCACGATGGCAGAGGCGTTTCAGAAGTCGGTGGACTTCAAAGCCCTAGGAGTCGTCAGGCACGGCAAGTCAGGCTTATTGGGGATTCGTGTTGCACGTGGGTCAGACGCCGCCAAGGCCGCTGCCGTCAGCATCCGTGGCTGCGAAGCCACTCTCGCCAAGACGCGATACCGCATCATGGCATTGCGGCACGCCATGCCACGCTGACTCAGCTTGCCAAGACTCTCACGGGCCCGTCCGTCAAATGGGACTGTGAGGTCTACCACACCGCCTGGGACCCAGCCACTTCGGCGCAGTTTGCCTTAGTGCGCGCTCATCGTCCCCCACCCACATATACGGTACAGGTCGCAGGGTGCCCATCCCGTGGAGCATCACCGAGGCCCCGTTGGCTGAGGTCGTGCCGAAGAGGGACAACGTTACCATTGTCACCCCTACCACTATCACAGAGCCTGTGACGCCGCCAGCCCGTGGTGGCAGCTTCAGCCCCGCCACGGGCACACTCCTAACCAAAGCGGCCCAGAGCCCTTACCTCCACGACCTCATGACTGCCACGCCCAAAGGCAAGGGCGTCGCACCGCTCCCGATCCCCAAGGAGGAGCCTTCAGCCAAGCGCCACCGATCCTCCAGCGGGAAACGCGACGCCACGCCGCACGCAAGATCACATGGCGCTCCAGGCCGCAGCTCCTCTGCACCCCCGCACGGCACAGATGGAGCTGCCGAGCAGACGGCCGTCCAAGGACCAAGCGGTGACGGGCATGACCCGCAACCTGGCACGGGAGCGGCCGAAGGTGGGGGCCGCACGGAAGGGCACGCTGACGCAGCCGCCGAGGTACCAGGCGACGTCGAGATCCTCTCATCAGAGGATGAATTCAGCGTGGCATCGCGCGAACCGAACACCCTCGGTGAACGCTTCGCTACGGCCCCTAAACTGTCAGATGCCGCTACGACCCGCATCCAACACATGGAACAACAGCACGAGCTGCTCGCCAGCACGGTGGACAACATGCAGGTCCAGCTTGCGGGCGCCCTCTCATCCCAGGCCACACTCACGGAGCACGTTACAGGCTTGGAACGAGGGCTTGCCACCGTCGTCACTCAGCAACAGACGGCAACTACCGAAGCTGCTGCACTGCGCGGCGACATCCAGGCCCTCCTCGGGCACCTCACGGGGGGTACCATCCACCTGCCCCAGGTGGCCACCCTCGATACCAAAAGGAGGAAGCTGCACCAGTTGCCGATCCCGTGGCTGTCTGCGGGTGGATCGACCAGCCAGGCCAGGTCACCCCAGGGACGGGGCCCCCAGGGGCTGACAAAGGCAAAGACAAAGGGCGGGCCACACAGGAACCCTATTGAAGGTGCCTCAGAGGGCCCGCCTCAGCCCTCCGAGGAAGCGCCTTCAGAGGCATCCCTTCCCACTTCACGTCGTACCTCCTCCTTGCTATATCATGTCATTTTTGGCAGCAGCACGAGCAAGCTACCTGGTGTAGGGACACCTGTCATCTTGCTGTGGGTGTGTTCGTTGCAATGTACATGAGCATGCAGGGGTACCTAAAGATGCGTGCCGACATGCAGCTTTTGGCTCATCGCTCGCGCCGCCTGCCAGGCCTCGCCATCATGTGGCGCTTTGCTTTCAGCCTGGCCCTCCCCTCGCTCGCGGGAGCACACCCGTCTTCAGGCGGTGCGCCCCAGCATGGAGGTGGGTTTCTTCTGCAGCACGTCGAACGTGCGTCCCTTTTCTACTTCTACGATGACAGCATCTGCAAGTACGACCACTGCACCATCTTGGACCCGATCGTCAACGGCACCGCTGCCGCGAGTCCGTGCAGTATTGGCCAGGCACACAGTGGCGGCTTCAGCCCCGCTGCTGTGCCCCGCTATTCCCCTACGGGTCCCACCACTCCCATACGAGATAGGGGCGAACCCGAGGAAGACCCTGCCTTCTGGCACCTGATGATGATCCGCGCCCGGCTCATACCGTGTGCTGCGGCGTGGGCACCAGGTGAGGAAAACCAGGGCATGTTCTGGGCATGGCTCGAGGACTGCGTCCCGTACATCCTGGCGACGCTCCATCTGCCACAGTACGATCATCTCTTCCTTGAGGCGTCCGAGGACACCACCGACGCCCTGCGTCATCGCACCGCGGTCGACATGTGCGAGGACATCTGGCACAGAGCGGGCCCCGACAGGCAGCGCATCAACCGCAACCTCACTCGGATCCAGAGCAGCCGCGAGTACGCCACCCGCTATTTCGGCCTCCTTCTGGAGTACCAGGGCGCTCGTGCCACGCTCGTTGGCCCCGAGGCTTTTACGGCACCTTTGCCGCCATACCTCTCACGGGCCCATGCTCTGCTGCCAAGAGGTCTCCCCCCACCCGACCATGACGCCATGGCGTACCTCGCCGACGTTATCCTGCACCAACCGCCAGACATGCTGCCGCTCGTCGAGGCGGAGCTCGCTGCGGCGCCGACGGACGGCACCGATCAGGCCGCAGAAGATCCCGTATCATGGCTGCTCCAGCACATCGCGGCCAGCGATATCGGCAATACATCCATGGACTCGTTCCACGCGTCGGAGGATAGCCAGGACGACATCGATATCCAGGATCGAGACGGCACGATACCATCAGGCGACTCGGCTCAGCGTGACCGCGACAGTGAGCCGCACTCTGGGCTCGCCCCGAGGCAACGCAGTGCGCCCCACACCTCAGATCAGGCCGACCCTTCTGCGCGGCCTAACGACGCTGAAGGCGTCACTGCCGCTGATGTGACTAGCCATTCCACTGCTTCGCCAGCTCATGCCAGGCCGTGCAGTGGCGGCTTCAGCCCCGCTGCACCACTGGCTAGACCTGGACATCCCCAGACCGCAGGAGGTGACAACGTGACTGACTCCAACCCCAGTGCCATCGACCACTGGCAGGCCGACATCGACAACGACCCCATCGATGATGAACACCCAGATGCCAGCGGTCCCCACGAGCCCCAGCACAGCTCAGCGGCATCACGACATTGTGGCTGCCTCATCTGCCTCCTGGTGGCCACGTACGCCATCGCGATAGCAATGCCGTACAAGGACCAGATCGATGGATACTTGCCGACCCCGAGCCGAGACCCCAGCTACCGACAACGACGACGACGCCAAGCGACCGCACCAGGCCCATCGGTGTCCACTATATTCCGACGCAAAACGACATACTACGTCACGTCCACACTGAGGGCCACTCTCAAATGGACCAGCGACAAACTCAGAGATGGTGTCTCGGGCGGAGCCACTGCAGTCGGGAGCGGCTTCAGGGGCGTCCTTAAATGGGCCAGCGGCAAGCTAGGGGCCATAGCCACGGGTGGTGTTGTGTGTGGTCTTCTACTCGTCGGTGCCAAACTCCTTGCCCAGGGCGCTGTCGGACACGTAGGCGCCCGCATATGTGCGCGGGCCCTGGACTCATCCACTGCCCACTGGTGCCTCCGTTGTTGCCAACCGAGCAGGAAGCCGAAGGACGAGGCCACACGCAAAATGCCGGGCACGCTCGCCGACGAACACGACGACCAGCAGGTGCACGCACTCCGACATCCGCTGCTACAGGAACACTACGCCGCAGCTGTTGCCGCCGCAGTCGCCGACGTCACCACCGCCACCACCGCCGCCATCGCAGAAGTCACAGCCGCCGTATCGCGAGCCTCGTCTGTCACACCAAGATCTACCAGCCCGACGCCACGAGACGACTCCAAGAACGGTACGACATTCGGTAACCTACCGACCAATGAGGATGCCACAGCACACGGTAGCGACACCGAGCCAAGGGAAACGAGAGAACGCACCCATGGCAGCCCGTGGTCCATCTTCCGACATGCTGACGCTCGTGGTTCCTCCCCCGACGCGGACACCCAACCACCACGACGGCGAGCGCGCTATGCATCACCTGACAGGCCCCAGGCGCCTTCAGGCCCTGGTACGCCCTACACTGCCCTCAAGCCACCGACACGCAACTCACGCAACACCATCCAGCGTGACCCAGCGGTCCCCGAGCCGCCGAAGAGCATACTTAACGCCCTGTACCAAAACGGCTTCGCGCTAGGGAACAGTGGCGTGTCCACTGAGGACATCAAAGACGCTCTACGACTCCACGACCACCCTCGATTCACTCACGACCCAACACTCCAAGTGCTGGGGCCGTGGACGGACATCATGCAGAGGCCACCGAACCGCCTCACTTGGGTGCTGGAAGACTCGGGCGGCAACTCGGGAGAGACAATTTTCCCATACCTCACGTGGGACCTCCGTCAACCCACCACCGACGCGCCCACTGTTTTCTGGCATGGGACCCGCGGCGACCTTGCGGCCCGTCTTGCTGCCTGTGGAGGGCACCTCTTGCCAGGCCCCCGCCGTGAAACGAAGGGTCGAACTGGCACCAACGTTGGCCGCACGTACGTGAGCGTGCACCCTTCGCTGGCCGCGTGGTACGCGATACCGCCCCACCCGCCCTACAGTCTCGAAGACGACACCCTCGCGTGGGGACCCATCGCACTCTGGATGTGCGAAGCCACCCAACCACCGCGCGGGGAAAACAGGCACAACTACGTGAAAGGGGAGGCTCACGGAGCGCGCCTCATTTACCCTCGGGTCCTGAGCCTCCTCATCCGCATGGACTGGTGTGCCCCCACAGAAGCTGCTTCCAGGTGCCGTGCCCTTCCACACGCCTATGGCATGGGCGACTGCGCGCACGCCCTCCACATTGCTGGCTACGATCATCCAGATCTCCGTGAGGCGGCTGAAGCTCACGACCAGGAAGCTAGCACCAGGCGCAGATCAACCATCGCGGCAGCATGGCCACCACCGCAGGCGCTATACTCGCCAGAAGCGGCGCGAGCATGGGCCAAACAGCACTACGACACGGAAGCAGCCACCAGGGACGACCCTAATCAGCCTCGACCACGCGTCTCGCTCCACATACTCCAGCTGGACCCGAAACCACTCATCGACCTGGTGTACACGGGCTTGCAAGCTGTCCCCGTGCGGGGGCACCCTGACGCACACGGGTCGCGCCCCAGCGGCTCCAGCCCTGGGGCCGCGACGGACCCACCACGCACGCACAAGTCAGGCACAGCCTTAGCCCACAGTCCAGACCCCTCATCGACGTCATCTGGAGTCGACGAACGCCGTACGCCATCCCTCATCAGCGCGGCCGCCGCCCTCGCCCGAGGCCGCGCCCGTGCGCGACGATCTGCCTCTCGCTCGTCACGACAGAGCGACGGGAACTCCACCTCCGACAACAGCGGCATCGAGACGTGGGAGCACATTGTGACGGAGGAGGAGCCGACTGCCTACCACGTCCTCGCCTACCACGTGCGTGATGTGCGGTCCCGTGTCAACGCCCCTGGCATCGAGGTCTGGCTCGACCCTGGCGATCACCACGATGGCGCCTACTTACCGTGGGGGACGACAGTCATGGGCTACCGCGTCATTGACCCTACGGTGGACGGGCGTGACGGCTGGGTCATCCTCCATCATGATCACGGCGACACCACTACTAAGCTCTGGGCACCGACCCAAGTCCACGTTAAGGGGGACGACTCCTGGCGCACCGTCATGGTACCAGCGGATATGGGGCCCCAGTGGATCAGGTGCCATGCCGAGGACGCACGCCTCCCCGCCGAGGTAGTCCGCACTACAGGCCAATCCTGGTTTGCTGACGTCTGGCCCTTGTGGGATCGCCCGAGACCCCACCCAGACGACCCAGGCACAAACGAGCATGCGCTACCGCCTTTACCAGGACGCTGGTCTTGCCTACAGTGTCGATTCCAATGCTGCCAATATTGCGCGGCTCGCCGCAACACACAGCTTGGCACCTCGGGCCAACCAACGTGCCCAGACTGCGGCCGCAGCGGACTGCGTACACTCATGGACTGGTCCACGGACTACTCGTGCAACAGTTGGACGTGTGCATACAGCACCAATAAGAGGGACTGCGACACATGCTGCCTGTCCAGCAGGTGTCCCCACCCTCCCAGGCCACACAACCAGCTCGACGTCCGTGCCACAGGGATGCCGCCGCACATCCTTGCCCGCCAATTCGGCAACGCGCCAGCCCTCCACGACCTCAAGGAACCCCCCCGAGCGCCTTCAGGCCCCGGGGGAGAACCTCCACAACCAGGGCAAGCAGGCTACCAGGGCCAATGGTACCTCCCACCACAGCCGCGGCGCGTCCCCAGGCAGGGATTGCCTGACGGCACAACGCGGCCACCTGGATTCACAGGAACGGGGATGCCCGAAGAACCTTCCCCCGACCAACCGCTTTGGAGGGAAGGCTACGTGCTCTTCAGCCCCCATCAGGCCCTCAAGGAGGAACTCACCTTCAACAAGACGGTCCGCCGACCCTTCTCCCTAGCCATTACCAACATGTACAGGGATCGTGTCACGGTCAGGACCGTCTGCGAGTTGATCGCCGAGCGCACCCACATGACCCGCACCCGCTGGCGAGATGTGGTACTGTACTGGGACGCCGAGGGTGGTCCTGGGCCCCAACCTCTCGACTACGATATGCGACTCTGTGACGCCATGGTGAGCCGTGCCACAACCGAAGCTGAGCTAAACCACGACCGCAGCAATCGTGGTAGTTTCTGCCTCTATGGACCAGCGCACCAGCGGGCCATCCACATTACGGCGATCTCAGAGCCGCAGAACATCGACTACACGGAGCATGTGCGACGATACTCACCCGTAGGGGGGACCTACCCTGACCACGCCTTCGAGCACGTCTATCGGGGCTGGCAGCGGCCCGACGTGCCCACCATCCTCCCCGACACCCGTCCCCTCTCGAGAGCCGACTGGCAGCGTCACCAACAGCACCAGCAGCGCATCCAACAGCGGGACCAACGTGACGCAGGACAACAGGGCACACCACGCTACCGCTCCCCTGCGCGAGTCCCGATAGGCGGTAACACGGCCTACGACGGGGTTGCCGCCTACCACCGTGGTCCCATAGGTGCCATGCCTGCGGCTGCTGGAGCAGCCGCCTCCAGCTACGGTCAAGCCCCCAACGCCAGGGTTCACCCAGCGGCCAGCGGCTACTCGCGTGCACCCCTACATCCCCTAAGGGCCACCTCGCCAGTCCCAGGGTCCACGCGCGCCTGGGGCCTGTACTCAGGCCGACATGAGGGCCCTTCCAGCAACCAGCCTGCAGTGATAACCCCTGCGGCTTCAGCCCAGGGGGCTGCAACATACCGTGGCAGGGCTGGGCGCCCCGAAGGATGGCGCGATGCGAACGTGCGCGCTTGGCAACCGCGCCAGCACACGCCCCCGCCAAACGTAGCTGCAGCACTGCGCCCTGCCCAGGCCAAACCTGCCCCACCTGAGCGGGAGAGGCAGCCGCTCACCCCGCTCGTCCTCACGCGCATCCAGGCGCATCGCAGCGCCTCCCCGAGGCACAGCGAGGGAAGCGCCCACCACGTCAGCCCCCGCCCAGACGCGGCCGACCCCGACCAGGCCACAGCCACGGCGGAAGGCGGCACAAGCGCCTCTCGCCAGCCCAGCCCATCACCCTGCGCGGCGCCGATCCGATCCCCGAGCAGGGCGGATTCTGAGCGCGCTAATGCCCAGGCGACTTCGCCACGCGACCGTCACACGGGCGGGCGCGTCCCGCGCAGCAGGACCTGCAGCCGCCACAGTTCACGCAAGGCCCCAGGGAGCTCCACGAGCTCGCCGCCTCGCGAGACTCAGGCCGATGGCCGACCCCCCGAAGTGGTGCCACGCTTCGGAGCCAGCGTCATCGACCCTAGCCAGGTCGACCTCGAGCCGACGCCGTCCACGGACCACGAGCCGCAGCTGCCCACCCGCGTGATCGTCCCCATCGACGAGGCGCCAACCTTCGACCCGTTCAAGAACAAGTACCGTGTCAAGAACCTTGTGGCGGGTTTTGGCGGGGGCTCACCGCTCTCACCTCAGAGTCGGGGCGGTGCCCCCGCCACCTCGGCTGCTGCCGCGGCAGCTGCGGCCCCGCGGGGAATCAGCCCTGTCCGCAACGTGGGCCTCACGGCAGCGGGCATGGACGAGGCCCAGCGTCAGGCCTCCGATCGTGCTGCTGGAGCCGTTCCACCAGATGCTGCTCATCAAGACACTGACGGGGCGGGCGTGTCACCGCAGGAGGGACCAGCGGTGGCGCGTGCGCAGTACATGCGCGTGCGTTGTGCCGCCGCCGCGCCTGGCCGCCGCCGCCGTCTCGTTTTTGTCTTTGTGTTCGGCAGGATGGATCGAGGAGTCGCCTCCCTCTCCCACTGCTGCCGTCTCACTTCTCCTCCCCTCGTCCACTACAGTACAGGAGTGAGGAGGAATTTTCGTGACTTTTTTACTAATATTTATGAACCCCCCCTGGCGCAGTGCCGACCGTGTCCCGCCTACATTTTTGGCCTGACGGCAGCTTCAGCCCCGTTCAAGCTAATCCATAGCAACGCCATGAGCTCCTACTGTGGCCAAGCCTCCTACTAGGGCGAGGGTCAAGCTGACCTTCACCGTGCGGGGCGCGCAAACCCCAGCTCCACCGATGGAGACGGGCCAGGTCGCTCCATACACCTCGTCAGCCTTAACATCACCAGTCTCTCAGCGAACTGGCCAACCATCACCGCCCTTGGTGTCGACCACAACGCCGCTGTCATAGCACTGCAGGAGACCCGAC
Source organism: Prorocentrum cordatum (assembly GCA_963575745.1). Lineage (NCBI taxonomy): Eukaryota > Dinophyceae > Prorocentrales > Prorocentraceae > Prorocentrum > Prorocentrum cordatum. The sequence goes on from CAUYUJ010006399.1 coordinate 9,190, forward strand.
ATGCCAAGCCGACTAGGCAAGCCATCGCTACCAGCGCCGCCAATCCTCTCCACGGTGGATACCACGCCAGTCTTGGGCCTGACCTTGATCTGGCGCGAGCCCAGCGCAGAGCTGCCCACGGCGGCACTGATCACACCGTTGTGGGCAACACTGGCGCCTCGGGAGGGGTCGCCATTCTCTCTAAGGATGCCATCGTCGACTCCACTGTCGACGACAATGCGCCCTGTATCGCCGCCCTCAAAGCCAAGAAAAGATGGCATGAGGTCTTTCTCCCACTCTGCACTCAACACCGCCGTAGGCGGCGACGAAATAACCATGGGCCCGCGGGGATCTACATAGCGAGCCTTTACGGGATTGCTGGAGGAGACAGCACAGCTCTCTTTCGGCTCGCTGACTGTGCCGCCGCTAGGGTCGGCTCAGCACCCTACTTCATCTGCATGGACGCCAACACGAACATTGACGACAATCCACACCTTCTGCACATGTTGCAGCACGGATGGTCCAACGTTGCTGAGGGCACACCAGACCACACCATGCACACCTATGGCAATATCCCTGATTGGGACCGCGTCACCAAGTGCCCCCGCACTTCGCGCATCGATTATATCATTGCCAACCAGGCGGCGCGATCCCTTGTCACCGACTTCTGCTACCTTCGCGACTTGCCTGCGAAGTCTCACGTTGGCCTGCAGGTCACGCTTGACCTCAGTCGCCTCGACCATACGGCCCGACGTCTTCTTGCCCCTACGCCCTACCCGCCCGACGATGGAGTTCATGAGGGGCACGAGCTGCAAGCACTTGGGACCCTCATCGCTGGGCGGTACCAGGACCGCATGGAGCAGGCCGACGCACGAGACGACGTGGAGCGCATGTTCACCCTGGCTAACGAGGCCAGTCATGAGTACCATCTCACCCGTCTACGCGATCTGCCACCTCCACCGCCCCACCACCAAAAAAGAAGCCCCCCACCATGCACGGGCTCACGCCTACGTTCGAGGATCGACCGGTTGTCCCCCGCGCGTTCCCCACCTACGGAGCTTCCACGATTCACATGAACCGACTGCGCAAGCTCCATCGGCAACTCTGCGAGCTCCGTTTCATCGGACAGCACCACCATCTTGATTGCCGTGCTATCCCGCCGTACCTCGCGCAGCGCATCGACTGCACGTGGGCCGCGGCCCGCCTCTTATGCCACAAGCTGCGCCCCACGGTTCTCCTGGAATTCCCCGAGGCCTGGGCCCCAGACGAGCCAGTGCCGCACGGGGAGCACCTTGACGTTTTGATCCAACATCTCGACTTAGAGCTGGCGCGACGCGCGAACCGTGCCAAGGCGGAACGCATCAGGATATGGGCCGAGGGCGTCCGTGAGCCAAGCGGGCGAAAGGCGGCCATATACGCACGAGCTGCTGATAGCTCGCCCACGGCGTATCTCCGCACGCCTACCACTCCTGACGATACGCAACTCCACTGCGACACCAACGCCTTCAAACCTGACGAAGCTTGCACGGACGACAGCGACGCTGACACCGAAGCTGGCGGCTTCAGCCCCGGCGACGGTAGTTCCCCCGACATGGACAGCGACGAAGACCACACCCGTGAACCACCACCTGCGCAAGTCCCCGACATCCTCCCTGCCAACGCCATTGTTGCTAACATCAAGGACATGCTGAAGCTCATGGTCGACACCTGGGAGCCCATCTTGGGCAGGTACCGCGCACGTGCGGGACATGATGCCGAAGCCATGCCGACGTGGGCCGACTTCTACGACGAGTACCGACAGGAGCTGCCTACGCCATCACCAGCTACCCCTTTCCACCTCACCGACGACCAACTCATCCACTTCATTCGCACCCGTTCACCGAGACGCGCGGGGGGTCTGGACGGTTGGACTACTAAGGAGGCAAAGGAGCTTCCCGACGACATTCTTCGCCTCTTCGCCAGCGTTCTACGAGCTATGCAACGCACTGGCACCATCCCAGAACCCCTCCTCCACGTCCCAAACCCGTGCCTCCGAAAAGGCCGAGGCGAACTCCCAACGGACCAACGACTTCTCTCGGTGCTTTCCGTTTGGATGTACGCGTGGGAAGCACCAGCTTACCGCAGCCTCACGGACTGGCGGAAAGGATGGACCCACGCCACGAGTTTTGGCGCTGTCCCCAAAGCTACCATTGGGGACGTCAGCACTTCTCTCGCCCTTCGCATCGAACACGCCAGAGCCCTTCTCCTTCCCTTGGCTGGAGCTGCCCTGGACCGTCAGAAGTGTTTCGACTATCTCATCACGGACATATGCCTTAACCTCGCGCTTCACGCGGGGTGTCCCCAAGACATCGTTACTGTCCGCAGAAACTTCTACAGGCGCCACAAACGTTACATCCGCATGAACGGTGCGTACTCTAAGGAACTGGCCAGGACAAACGGTCACCTCCAGGGAAGCTCTTGGTCCCTGGACGACATTAAGCTGCTCATGTGCGTCTGGACCAAGAGACAGCATCGTTACGTGCCGCGGTCACTCAGCACTACTTTTGTTGACGACAGCAACTCCACTACCCACACCGCGGCCGAGTTGCAGAAATCTCTTGATGAAACCGCCAAGTTTGATCGATTTTCTGGTCAACGCATTCATCCTGGAAAAGTGGCGGGGTGGGCGTTTACTGACGAGCTTCACACCGCCGTTACCCAGCTCACCTTGGCGGAACGGCCCTTACGCGTGGTCGACTCCTTCAAGCTCGTCGGAAGTTACATCAACGCCGAGGCAGCGCCGGCTCCAGCCGCGCTCAACCTCACGGCCACCGCTGACGCCCGTGTTCGCAGGGCGACTAGTCGCCTGCCGCGTATTGGCAAGCTCCCATCTCCGATGCGTATTAAGGCGCGGCACGCCCGCTCCCTTGCTGCCAGCGTCTGTACCACGGGCACTGACATCCAAGCCCCATCAGGCCCCGTCAAAACTGCCTACAACCATGCCCTTAAGGCGGCTATCCGCCCCAAGGGAAACAGGTGGGTCGAGTTTTGGACTCTCATGGCCGTGTGCGTCCCAGGGCACGCCCTGGAGATTGACGCCATTATGCAGCGTGAAGTCTTCCTGTGCCTGCGGCGACAGGTCAACCGCGACGCCACTCTCTGCGGCCTCGTCAGGGATCTCCAACACCATGTCCAGACCCTTTTTGGCGGAGGACCTGTTGGACGACTTGTTCAGACGCTTCAGCAGCTCCGTTGGACTTGGCCCACATTTGGCACCATGTACGACGACTGGGGCTGTCAGATCAGTTGGCTGAACCTTCCCCAAAACGCCTTCCTTCACATGCTGCGCGCCTCGCAACGCAGAGCCTTTCTGAGAAAAATCAAGCCACGGCGCCATGACCTTGGACACCTTGCTTCGGTCAGACAGGGCCTCGACCTTTTCGCCAGCACGTGGCTCGCCCGCACCAAAGGAGCTGCCAAATGCAACGCATGGCAGCTGGCGCTCCTCTTAAACTACCTGTCGGGCGGGGACCACACCCAACAGCGACGTTCTCGATCAAATACGTCCGCTGATCCCAGCCCTATTTGCCGTTACTGTGATGAGGAAGAGGAAACTCAGGAGCACACTGTGCGTGACTGCAAGTGCTGGGCCCGTGAAAGAGTCCCTCTCACCACCCTCATCAGTGACGAGCAGTGGGCCCGTCTTCCTCCGCACACAAGACATTGCGGGCTCTTCGATGAGGACCCAGCCCTCCTCGATCTGCAAGCCGACCTCGCGAGGGACCCGCTACCTCAACCCATACCGCGGCCCCCGCCTGAGGGAGATCCTGCGGCTTCAGCCCAGGACTCCTACACCACTTACCTTGACCACGACACTGGTTGGACATGGGTCTACGCTGCCACGGACGGTGCATGCACCAACCAAGCCATCCCTTTGCTTGCAAGAGCGGGCTACGGCGTCTACTACGGCATCGACCACCGCATGAACTACAGTGCGCGCGTTCACGGCATCACGCAGAACGCACAGCTTGCGGAGACCCTCGCCATTGTCCACCTCACGGCATGTGCTGAACGGCCCGTACACGTCTTCGTGGACAACCAGGCGGTGGTCGACGGCTTCCAAAGGATCATCGACGGACACTCACCTCCGCAGGGCACGCACGTGGAGTTCTGGGAAAAGGTCCACCGATGTGTCATGGCCAAGCCAAACATGTTCCGCGTAGAGAAAGTCGCTAGCCACCAGGGCGACACGGGCATCGACCTCGGGCTCATCGGGCCCATCGCGGAGGAGTTCAATCGTCAGGCTGACGCCCTCGCCACAGCGGCGGCACGTACGCATAACCTTCCAGAAGACATTGTTGAAGCTGCCAAAGCACGACACCGCCAAGCGACCGTGCTCCATGGAGTCGCCGTTGCCATCTATGAGCGGAGACATCGTACACTTCCTCTCCCACACCGCAGGGCTGGGTTCACTGCTGCAGAACTAAACAAAATGGAACCAAATCCCCTGCTGTCTGACCAGGCTCCACCCGCGGCTGGACCAAACATCCCACAAAACCCCGACGAGCTCTGGGCTGAGGCCCAACGGGTGTTATTCGACGAACAGGAGGACGACCCGTTCGGCTTCGGTGGAGGTTTGGACTTTCTTGGCGACGAATCAGCCAGCGCCAACCCTGCCCCAGCGGGCACCCGCACCGCGCCCCCGACTCCGCCATTGAGTGCGTTAACCCACCCACATGACAACGCCGTTCCTTTTCAAGACGCTGATGAGCAGGACGATGACCTTTTCAGCCTCGGTGGGGGATCGGACGCTTTGGACGACGGACCAGCCAACGAAAACCCCGCCCCGTCGGGAAACCTCGCAAACCCTACTGCGACGCCGTCCCCAAGAGCGTCAACGCCCACATACGACGATATCGGTCACCGCCAAGACGCCGACCACGACCCGAGTGCCCCCCGAGGATTGGGTGGCATTGAGGACGCACCGCCGACACCATACGCTGCCGACCATGCCGCCCCACCGAGTCACCAACCCTCTACGCGACCGACCTCAGCGGCCTTGCACGGCATCACGACTGGTCCCACCGCGCATACCACTCCCCCCCCCCATCGACAGCGACCCGCGGGGGCGGCTTCAGCCCCCCCGCAGGGCACTAAACCAGACAGGCACTCGTGCCCCTCCCACGCTTCCTCCGTTGCTGAGCGAGAGGAAGCGGCTCCCCTGACCTCTCGGGGCGCGGCCCTAGCGGCTCCAGCCCTGGGGTCGCGCCGGCCCCTCCAGTCACCTCGTAAGGGTGACGGACGTCAGCGTTCTGGGTCCCGCACGCCGCTAAACCACCTGGACAGGCGTACCGAGGACCCCACCTCTGTCTCGAGATCCTCGGCGGATGTCACTGAGCAGCCACCTCTCACTGACCGTGAAACCGAGCTGTCACAGGCTATGGCTGCCCTTCAGCAGAGGTGCTTAGCTCTCGCCGCGGACCTCGCCGCTGCCCAAGCTCGTCAAGGTCCTCTACTCCAGCGCCTCCACAGCGCTGGGCGAGCCTTCGCCGAGCTGCTCACGACCTCGCCCGATGGTGTCGTGCCCTCACTTAACATCCAAGCTATGTTGTCATCGTTCCGCGGCGCTCCACCTGGTGCCCCGCGCTGATCTCCTCCTTTCTGCCTGCCCGTGTGTACGCGTGGCTCCGCGTCCACGGTGTCAGGGCGTGGGGGCGGGGGGTGCCCCGTCACTGCGCGCCGCTTAGCGGCCAAGCGCCCAACTGGCGGTCCGCCAAGCCGCCTAGCCACGTGCCAGCACGTCGCCTTTCTTGTTGGGGCCTTTTACCTCACGCGGTCTGTCAGGTGAGATCTTCATCGTCTGTCCGCCGTCTGTAGCGTCAGTCGCACTGCGCCGGGGGAGGGGGTTTTGCAGCCCGCCCTCGTATCTTAAGGCTGCACCGCCGCAAATAGTGCTTGCGAGTTGTCGCACCGCAGTGCGCCTCGCGGACGGACCCCTGGTCCGCCTACTTGTCCGATCTCTCTCTCTCTCTCTCTCTCTCTCTCTCTCTCTCTCTCTCTCTCTCTCTTCTCTCTCTCTCTCTCTCTCTCTCTCACTCTCTCTCTCTCTCTTCTCTCTCTCGCTCTCTCTCTCTTCTCTCTCTCTCTCTCTCTCTCTCTCTCTCTCTCTCTCCTCTCTCTCTCTCTTCTCTCTCTCTCTCTCTCTCTCTCTCTTTTCTCTCTCTCTCTCTCTCTCTCTCTCTCTCTATATATATATATATATATCCTCTCTCTCTCTCTATCTCTCTCCCTCTCTCTTTTCGGACTCTCTCTCTCTCTCTCTCTCTCTTCTCTCTCTCTCTCTTTCTCTCCTCTCTCTCTCTCTCTCTCTCTCTCCTCTCTCTCTCTCTCTATCTCTCTCTCTCTCTCTCTCTCTCTCTCTCTCTCTCTCTCTCCCTCTCTCTCTCTCTCTCTCTCTCTCTCTCTCTCTCTCTCTCTCTCTCTCTCTCTCTCTCTCTCTCTCTCCTCTCTCTCTCTCTCTCTCTCTCTCTCTCTCCTCTCTCTCTCTCTCTCTCTCTCTCTCTCTCTCTCCTCTCTCTCTCTCTCTCTCTCTCTCTCTCTCTCCTCTCTCTCTCTCTCTCTCTCCCCCCCCCCTCTCCTCTTCATGAGCAGCATGACCCTGAGCGCACAGCGGGCTTTCTCCGACGTCATGGCCGAGCCGTTGGGGCCGCGCAGGGCAGCCCGGTGGCACGCGGGAAGGTCGCGCCCCTGCAATAAGGGCACCAGGGTGTCAAAGTTGGGGTAGACAGGCTAAGCCCATGTCCGCAGACTTCTTGGAAATGACGGCGGGGGGGGAGTTGCTGGGGGTCGCCCACCACAACGCGGTGCCCACCACTGCGGATGATGTGGACAAGGGACATGGCGGCGCCCTCCTCAGTCGCTTGGCCGGCCTCGTCGATCACTCCAAGCGGCAGACTGAGCGACGACTTGCCTCCCAGCTCGACGGCGGCCTCGTGCGCGCAGAAGACAGCTCGCATCTGCTGGAATAGTTTCCTCTTGTCGGTGGGGAACATGGCGTTGCCCCCGTGCTCGAGGGGGGTACTGCCATAGGCTGCGCGATAGTACAATTCGGGAGCGAGGTCGACCACTTCTTGGCCCACCCTCTCCACGCGGGCGAGCCGAACGAAGGCGCGGGGGAAGCCGACCGCGTCGTCTAGTTTGCGGTGGCGCTTGGCTGCGTAAAAAGACTCGAGGGGCTGGTCGGCCGCCGCGCTGGGGCCAGCGAAGACCCCGACGGCCTGCCCGTTGTAGAGAGCGGGGGCCCACGCTGCGACCAGAGCGACTATGGTAGTTGTCTTCCCTGAGCCCAGCGGGCCTAGGACCGCGGCGAGGTGGTGCTCGGCGCTGGAGTGCAGCACGCGTCTGGAGTGGTCGCCGAGGCCGCGCGCAGCTGCAGCACGGTCGAGCAGTTGGCCGACGGGGACGCACCTGGCCCGCTGGAAGACTTGGCCGACGTTCTTTTCAATATCGGCTGCGTCGAAAGCAGCGCGACCTGCGCTGTCGGGGAGGGCTAGGTCGATCGCGTCGGGGTCGGCGACAGGCGCGTCGAGGGCAATGGCAACCCGACATCGGAGAGCGATGCCGTTAGTGGCCAGAGCGCACCTTGTTGGCGGCCTGCTATTCAGCGACGTCGGCGCTCCTGAAGCCAAGCATGTAGGTGAGGACGGGGGCCGGGACCCCGTGGCAGCGCATGTAGATCTCGGCAGGGGCGGAGTGCAGCTTCCGATACTGGAAGTCGGAAGGGGGTCTTGTCAACCTGGTAGAAAGCGTCAAACGGCTGACCACGTGGAGGGATATGGACTCGGTCTGGGTGGAAAGGCCCGTGCTTCGCGTGGCTGCACTGCACAATGCAGGAGCTGGCCGGGTATTGGGTCGTCCCGGGGAGGTGAAATCGGCTGCTCTCGCGAGGGGGGAAAAGTTGGCCATGGTCAGGCAGGTCGGGCCAAATCACTTCCATGTCGGCGAGCTCATCGTAAGAGGGGCCCACTATGGAAATCAACCCTCGCCGCGAGCAGTGCCCGTCCGTTTTCTTGTGTCGGATCCGATAAGCGGAAGGCCAGTCGAGGCGATAGTACGCGCGTCCCGCCTTGGGCTTCGTCCTGTTTTGGACCTTGAACTGGACGAGGTCGTGATGGATACGTCCAGGGCCACTGTCTGCTTCCGCCTGAGTTCGTCACGAATGCGGTCTGAGCAGTCGTCGCAAGGCTCGAGGGACGCTCTGCTCTCGATCCACTGGAGGCGCAACAGGTGGTTGCAGCGGTCCTGGAGGGCGAAGGGCCACTCGGCGGGTAGGTTGATGGCCCCTGGGATGTGGCCGGGGGGGACCTTGGCGAGCATTCTCGCTGCGAGACTGGAAGCGGGGAGCTCGTACAACCGTTGGACCTCCTGTGCCGCGGCAAGCCGGGGGGAGTCGGCTGCCGGTCTCCCCTGGGGAGAAAACGGAACACTCGAGTGGCGGGGGCTGTGGGATGGGCGGCGGTGGGCGGGCGCCATGTCTGCAGCAGGGGGGTTACCTGTGCCGACAGCGGAGCAGGGGACGGCAGAGGAGGGGGAAGCCTCGGCTGGCTGGAGGGCAGGGAGCGTGGAGAGCGGCTGCTGCGCGGGGGTCGCCAGCAGGCAGCAAATGCGGCTGATCTCGTCGGCCTGGGCGCGGGCGTCCTCCAGCAGCTCGTGGTCGTCATCCTCAGCGGCGGGCGACTCCAGCCTGGGGTCCCGGGTGGAACAGAGGTTGACGAGGGCGTCGGCGGGGCACGCCAAGTCCCGGGGCGTGCGGGGCTGCGGGTGGCCCGTGGGGATGTGGGCCCAGTCGCCTGGGAAGTGGATGCCGCGAAGCTGCCGGGCCCCGTCGACGGTCTCGATTTCCGTGAGCTTCCAACCGGGCCAGTGCAGGCGTTCTACGTGCAGGCCCGGTCGACGGTCGATGTTCCCAACCGTTGAACTGGTCCAGAGGTTGAAACCGCATGTGTAGGCACTGGGGTCGGGCCACGCCTTGCCCCAATGGCGGTCGAGCTCGAAGATGTGCTGCTCGGAGACGAAGTGTTCCTTGTCGTAGACCTCCTTCTGGCAGGGCTCGCAATAGAAGCACCCGTGCTTGTTGAAGTGGTCCCACCGCAGCCACGGGCAGAAGCGGGCCTGGAAGAGGCGGATGCTGGCGGAGCCCAGCGCCAAGGGGGGCCAGGGCTCGCAGGTGCAGCAGCTCAGCCAACGGGCGAGCGGCCCATGATGGCTCTTGCCCATGATGTGGGGGGGGCAGCGAACGTCAGAGAGCGGGCGTTATGGCGGCAGCCGCGCGGGGGGAGGCGTCCAGATGGCGGCGCGGCGGGCGCGTGACGGGGCAGGGCCGCTGCAGCGTCGGGCTGCCCCCTCGAACGGCGGGGTTTCCGCCAGATGGCTTGAGCCAAAGGGGCTCGAGCCAAGGGCTACGGGAAATTGGTGGGGATGCTTGTTGATCGCAAGCGCACCAGAAGACGCCAGGCGCTGTCAGAACGAAGCGTCGAAGCAACGGCCTAAATTAGCGCACAGAAGAAGGGCGAAAAAAAAAGAGAGAAAGACGGCGGAAGAACAAGCAGAGGGCGGACCTCACTGCCGTTCAGACGAGCGCCAGCACCAGGACGAACTCCCCGACCCAGAAGAGGAGGAGCATAACGTGCGGGCGCTCGACGGAATAATAATAAATAAAAAATAGAAATAAATAACTCGGGAGAACTCTAGGGATGCAGCGTGAGCATCAGCGTGAGGGGCCGCCCCCCCCTTTCCGTTGGGAACTCATGGGAGCCTCTCACGCCATATTACTGGCTCGTGCGCATCGACTCTAAAAGGCGCTCATCGACGCTAAATCGACGCTGACCGATGCCAAATCTGCGCTGCGAGAACATACAAGGTTCCCACGATTTGCTACCGAACAAGCTGCTGCCAAAAGGAAAGCTATGCAGGGAACGCAGCCCCTGTTTGGCCCCAAGCGCGCGCGGAGCACTGGAGGAACAGCCATGGAAGGGCCTAAGGAACTACGCAAGCCCCTTCGGAGCTCAAACTGCTCCTTTCTTCAGCACCTTGGCTGCCCTCCTAGAGGCCTCCTAGGTGGGATCGGAGTAGATGGGGTCGGAGGATCGCGCCGCGTCGCCGATACATCGGCGATGCATCGGCGGTGCATCGGTGATGCACCGGCGATGCATCGGCGACGTCGACGTGAAGCAAATCGGGCCCCACATCGAGCCGCATCGGCGGTGCATCGGCGATGCGGCGCGATCCTCTGACCCCATCTACTCCGACCCCATAGAGGCCTATAACCCCCTGGAATCGTGACAGAGGTGCCCCATGAGAGGGCTTGGACTCGCGGGGGTGAGGGCGCCGAGACCTCCGACGTCGTGCTTTTTCTCGCGACGTGGCTGCCCAGAGCTCTGGACCACTTCCCCGGGACCAGCCTTGTATCCCTAGTCGTTTTTTCGGCTGCGAGCGCGGAAGGGAAATGAGAAGGAGAAGGCCTTCTCAGAAGGTTCGGAGGACCCACGGCCTTCTGAGAAGTTTTCGAAGCCTTCCCCTCAGACAAAAAAAAGTCTGAGAAGGCGCCAGGGCTTCTGAGAAGTCCCGCCGCCTTCTGAGAAGGCCTTCTCCTTCCCATTTCCCCCCCTCGCTCGCCGCCGATTTTTCACGAACCCAGGCGATGCGCTTCGTCAAGGGACGCCCGCGCAAGGGATTTCTGAGACCGCCGCGTTGCACTGGATAGAGGAAAAAGAACTATGCACATACACCGATTCTGGCCAGGCCCATCCTGAGCCCAGGATCGGTGCATACGCCCTCCTACCTTGGCCAGGAAGGCACATGCACCGATCCTGGGTCAAGGATGGGCCTTGCCAGGATCGGTGCATGTGCATAGTTCTCTTCGCCCGAACTGGAGAACTCGGAGTGCGAGCGACAGCGCCATGCGACGACCCTGCTGGCGAGATCGGCATCGCCCGCCTCGAGCAGCCCCCGCCCCTGGGGCCCCGCTCGGAGCCACACGACCCGGGCCCGGCGAGGGGCCCCGGAAGTGCCGCCACGAGAGGATGCCGCGGGCCGAGCAGAGCGGGTCGCCATCGGCCCGCCAAGGCCGCGAGGAGCGCGGGCTGCGACAGCCCTCGCGCACTCCGCGGGCTCGCGGCCGGGCCTCGGGAGGCACCCGGAGGGCCCAGGCACCGAAAGCCCTGCCTCGGAGACAAGCGAAGCGGGATGGCAAGTCGCACCGTCGGGCCCCTGCCAGCCGATCTGCTCCGCGCTGGCACGGAAGCGCCCCTCGACGCCCTCGTGCACAACCTCGCCCGCCGCCGCGGGGCCGCCAAGAGACTCCACGGCGAGGAGAGAAGCGGGCCGACGATGACGACCACGACCACGACCACAACGACGAAAAGCGAGCAGGAATCCATTACGGGAGAGAGCGTTGAACCCAGAGACACGAGAGAAACGAGACTCGAAAAATTGAGTGGGGCCCAGCGCAGAGCGATCATCGGCCAAGCTTCTAGCGGACTGCGGGCAGCTGTGAGTCCCACGTGGCATAGAAAGCATCGATACCGACATTCCCGGAATCGTCATCCGCGTCCTCCCGCTCTGCTCGCTTGTCCTGCGTACTCTCCATTTTCTCGGCCCTTCCATTGGAGCTGACAGGAAGAAGCGCGTCAAATGTGTGGCAAACGCACACCGACTAGATGCACACGCGTACACGCTGGGTAATGAAACGCCCGCGGCACATAGCGCAAAGGCAGCGCGACAAACGTACGTCATGAAGAAGTAGAGGCATCAGGGTGTCCCCAAGAGCCACCCAAGGTTCCCTGGAGGTCTCGGGAGGTCCTTGGGGGTCTCCAGGAGCCTCGGGGGGGGGGGGACAGAAGCCGCGCGAACCCCAGACAACGCAGTAGTGCAGCACGCGTGGCGCAATCTATGTGGTGCAGTCTGCGTGGTGCAACCTACGTGGTGCCACCCATGTGGCGCAATAGACTGAGACAATACCAAATTCATATAAATCTATGTGTATATATATATATATGTGTGGTGCAATACTATATTGTCCGACTTGACGTCGTCATGTCCACTGCTCGTGCAAACATCCCACCATCCCACACACACACACACAGACACACAACGTGCCCCTAAACCCTAAACCCTAAACCCTAAACCCTAAACCCTAAACCCTAAACCTTTGCAAAACCCATGCGACGGCGATGGCGATGACTCCTTGGCACTGGCTGGCGAATATCTGCGGCCGCGCTAGCACGCACAAGCACGAGCGCAGGGCGGCCAACTAGATTGCCACAACTGATGCGGCCGCGCTGGTACTTACCGATAGGATCTTCCCGACGCGTCTCAAAGGCCGCGCTGGCGCGCGCTTCAGTGCGGGTTGGTGATCTGGCCAGCGCAAGATCGTAATGACGTCGACAACGGCAGCAACGATAGTGATAGTTGCGATGGTGGTGACGACGATGGCGATGACGACGGCAAGACCAATGACAGCGCCGATGCTGGCCGCGCCGATGACGATAATGATGTCCTTGTGTCGGTGGTAAAGGTGATTGACTGAAGATGGTAGCAGTGGCAGCGATCGGTGATGCGATAGTGGAAGGTATGCGACGGCGCTGATGCGTGCGATGGTGAAGAAATGCGCGCAGAAATGTATTGAACCTGACAAGCTTCATGTTGAAACACCATGTGCTTTTTCAGATGTGTGTTGCGGAGCTATACCTTAGAATGCCTCGAACATACAGGTTTTGGAAGGAGTTTGACACGCGCGCGCTGTGGCGCGCGCATGTGGCCCGCATGGAATATGTGATGCGGGTTCGTGCACCGGGCACATGCTGAAGCAACGCGGGTGCGCCGTGGTAAGATGAGGATGCGGGCTCTGGACGATGTTGTTGAAATATTGCGGCTGACCTGTGATTTCGAAAAGTGTACGTCGGCAACAACTCGGCAAGACGTTGATGGAAATCCACGGATGAAATGCTTGCCAATCGAATGTGCAGTATGATTTCGGCATGTTCGCGCGCGTGTCGAGATTTCCGCCGTATCTGTCGCAATAGGTTCTGGGGAAATGAACAGTTGAAGTAAACAGGCGCGCGCGCATGATACTATATGACAGGGATGAATGAGGGGGGTCCATACCAACTCGCCTGGAATGGTATGGTGCCACATGGGAAATTAACGATGAGGCACATGCGACCTGCAAGACGAAAAAGGGAACAGTGACCTCTGCGCCCGGGAGGGGGGTGGATCCCATCCTCTTTTGAAAATAGAACCGGCTTGGTGCAAGCTATGCGGCGCAAGATATGTGGTGCAAACCACATGGCGCTACAGAAGTGGAGTGACTATGCTGTGTGCTATACGTGATGCAAGCTGTAGTGCCGTTGAATTGTTCTCAAGTGTTGAAGTGTCCACCTCCGTGCCTTCAGCACGTAGTGGAATGCCCAAAGGCCCCTGCAGCCCCGAGAATGCCCAGGGTTCAAAGGCTCTTGTGGGGCCCTGACCCCCGGCTTCTCAGGCGCCGGCGGGCCCCTCTGGGGCGCTCTTGGGCACTACGCAAGGGCTCCCAACTTCGCGCTTCGCGCTCCGCAAAGCCCGAAGCGCGAATAACTTCGCGCTCTCGCGCCGCCCCCCAAAGGGAGAACAGGAGGACGAGGAGGAGGGGGAGAAGGATCGAGGACCGCGAAGCGCGAAGCGCGAATAACTTCGCGCCCTCGTGGGAGCCCCTGAAGTAGACTACTGGGGTGCGTCGCGTGGGCCTCTGAGCCGGAGACCCCGCCAAACAGGGCCCCAGAACAGGCGCAGAAGGCCCCAAGAAGGCACCAGGGAGGCCCAAGAAGCCTCCGAGACGGCCGAATAGCTGTCCAAGATGCCCAGGGTAGCTTCATAGCGCCTATCAGATCCCCAACACTCCTCAATAGAGCTCCAAGAGAAACCTCCAAGAGCCCCACAAAAAAAACAAAATGAATTACTTCCCATGGGTTCGTTTGAAAAGGAGTTCGGCGTTCGCGCCTTTCGGTTTTCCGACGCTCTAAGACGGCCCACGAGGCCCCCAAGATCGCCCCGAGGCGGCCCCAGCCCCCAAGAGGGCCCCAAGACGGCCCAAGAGGCGCCTAAGACGGCTCAAGAGGGCTCAAAGACGGCCCCAAAAGGGGGCCAAGTTGGGAACCCGAACGGACATTTCACGCCCTAGGCCCCGAGAGGCCCCCTAGAGGCCCCCAAGAGGCCCCGAGAGCGCTTCGAAGAGACTCGACGAAGCATCCCTGAGAACCCTGACCCCGAAGCATCCCTGAGAACCCTGACCCACAACTCAGGCACGGTGGCGGGATGGGCCGAGGGCCTTGAGATCAAGCCTGCTGCTCGCGCGACCATCCAACCCTCCCACCCACAATTTGGTTTGCAAAACCCATGCGGCGGCGATTGTGATGACTCCTTAGCAATGGCTGGCGCATATGTGCGGCTGCGCTAGCGCGTGCAAGCTCGCGCGGGGAGCGGCCAGCTGATTTCGCACAGCTGATGCGGCCACGATGGCGCTCACCGATGGCAACGCCCCACCGCGTGTCAAAGGTCGCGCTGGCGCGGGAGCGCTTCAATGCGGTCCGGTGGGTCGGGCGGGCGCGGTATCATGATGACGTCGACAACGGCGGCAACGATGACGATAGTAACGAAGGTGATGGCGATGATGACGATGACGGCGGCAAGGCCAATGATGGCGCCGATGCTGGCCACGCCGATGACGATGATGATGATGATGATGATGTCCATGTGTCGGTGATGGAGGTACTTGGTGCCCATGGCGGCGATTGCCGATGACGATGACGCGATGTGGCGGCGCTGGCGAGGGTGATGGTCAGGACGTGCGCGCGCAGAAATCCAAGCATTCTGGCAAACGTTTGATGCAAAAAAACATGTGATTGATTCAAACGTGCTTGAAGAGCTCTGTTGTGAAATGCTTCGGAACCATGGTGTTGGACGGACTTCGACGCGCTCGCGTGGCGGAGCGCGCGCGTGGCCCGCATGGTATGATTTGACACGGATGCGCGCGCTGGGCGCATGCTGGATCAACGCAAATAGTGCACCGCGTGGTGAGGTCGTAATGCGGGCTCTCGGCAAGACTGCTAAAATCATGCTGGTCTCTTGCGATTTCAGCAAGTGCGTGCGGGCAGGAAATGTGCAAGATGTGTGATGGAACACCTCAGGGTGTCTGATGCTCGGTATGATTTTGACATGTGCGCGAGTGGAGCTTGTCTCAACCATGATTGAAACGTATGTGTTGCGATATACGCCTGCGTGCGCAGAACACTACTGACAGAGATGAGGATACGGTGAATGTTTGGCTGGGATGGTATGACTTCACCAGGAACATGAGCGATGAGGCCGAATCATGTGTTTTAGAATGTCCCAGGGGTTACCAATAAGTCCGGGGGGGAGAGTCTAGTCTTCTTTATGAAGGGAGAACCGATGCGATTGCTATATATGTGGTGCAGGCTCTCTGATGCAAGCTATGGGTTGCAAGATATGTGGTGCAAGCTCTGTAGTGCGAGCTATGTACAGCACTCAGCAAGAACCACGCCCACCCAGAGCACGGGGCGGCCTCGAGGCGCTCCCGGGCGGGCACGAGGCGAAACCCTGACACGCCCACCCAGCGCAGGGTGCGCCCACGAGGCGCCCACGATCAGCCACCAAGCAAACACCAGGCAAAACCCCCACACACCCATCAAATTGCTTAGATGCGAATGAAGATCCCTAATTGAGAGCAGGCCCTGATTCGAGAACTTTGAACCACGGCTAAACACCCTTCATCTTCGAAGACCTGGGACTATCCCGGCTGCGCCCGTGGCCCCTACGACCACCGACCGCTACCCTCGAGGGCTCCCCCCGCGGCACGCAGGAGCGCCGAAGCGAGCTCCGGAGGCTCCGCACCCGCGCGTCGCTGCGAGGACGGCTGCTCGAAGGACGGCCGCCGCAGCCGCCGCCGCGGCCCCCCTCGGAGGAGCGGCACGGCGACGGGGCTCTCGGGGAGTCCTCGCCCTGGGCACGGCGACTGCGACAGTCGGCGGCCACGCTCCTGAACCAGAACTCAACTGCACGATGTCTACCTCCCGTTTTTGTTGCTGCACCTAGTTGAGCGTGCTCAGGCGAGGCCTGGCCATCCTTCCCGTCATGCTCCTTCTCCTCCGCTGTCATCGTGCGGCGCCCCGTGGCGGCTGCGGCCTCAGCCACCACCTCCCCCACCCCGCCCCAAGAAGGGTGACGCCTGTTGTGACTCTGTCGCGGGTTCCACGCCGTTGGCCAGCGCACGGACATCCGCCCCCGCGCAGGCACCCCCACCCCTTCGGAAGGGGCCCAGCGGTGGAGCCCCGGACCCCCCCCCCGCGACAGACTCCTCCTCCTCCTCCTCCTCCTCCTCCTCCTCCTCCTCCTCCTCCTCCTCTTCCTCCTCTTCCTCCTCCTCCTCCTCCTCCTCCCCTCCTCCTCTTCCTCCTCGCTCTCCTCCTCCTGCTCATATCCATATCCCTTGTTGCTATATACTCCCACTCTGTCCTCTCCCCGGACGATTGGTGGCCAATCCAGAGGGTCCAATCCTAACAAGCAGAAAACAATACAAAATCGGCGTCGTTCCTCTTAACATGGACGTCCTGTGGCCCACGTCGCGAAATGCGTGGCACGAATGGGACGCGGCGCACAACCCGCGCGAAAGGGCAAAATTTCGTTTACGTTTCGGCGCCGCGCACATTTTTCTGAAACTGGCGATCCCGCCAGGTCGCGGCGCACACGTTTCGCTCGCCAATTCGTCGGGCACCTGGGGCCTCCTGAGGTTTCTTGGGGCTTCCTGGAGTTCCTGAGGCCTCCTGGAGTTTCCGGTGGCCTCCTGGGGCCTCCTGGGGCTTCCTGGGGCAAACTGACGCCTCCTGCAGCCTACTGGGGTTTGCCGGGGCCTCCTGGGGGTTCTGTGGGCCTCTTGAATCCTCCTGGGGGCTCCTGGTATTTCCTGTGGCCTCCTACGGCTCGCCAATCCGGAAGGTCCCATCTGAACCTGCAAAAACATAATCGACGTCGTGTGGTCCAGGTCCCGAAATGCGTGGCAGGAATGGGACGCGGCGCGCACCCCGCGCGAAAGGGCGAAATGTAGTTTTCGTTTCGGCGCCGCGCACATGTTTTCTGAAAGTGGCGCTCCCGCCAAAGCGCGGCGCACATGTTCCGCTCGCCAATTCGTCAGGCGCCTGGGGCCTCCTTGGGTTTCTTGGGGGGTTCCTGGAGCCTCCTGGCGCCTCCTGGGGTTTCCTGTGGCCTCCTGGGGCCTCCTGGAGCTTCCTGGGGCAAACCGAAACCTCCTGAAACCTACTGGGGTTTCCTGCGGCCTCCTGGGGGTTTTGTGGGCCTCCTGAAACCGCCTGGGGCCTCGTAGGGCCTCCTGCGGCCCCTCCTGCGGCCTGCCAATCCGGAGGGCCCCATCTTAACCTGCAGGAAACAATACAACATCGGCGTCGTTCCTCTCAACATGGACGCCCTGTGGTCCACGTCGCGAAAAGCGTGCCAAGGATGCAGCGCGGCGCACACCCCGCGCGAAAGGGCGACGTGCAACTACGACGACGAAGGCGACGACGACGACGACAACGACAACGACGACGACGTCGACGACGCATACTACTACTACTACTACTACTACTACTACTACTACTACTGCTGCTGCTGCTGCTGTTGCTGCTGCTGCTGCTGCTGCTGCTGCTACTACTACTACTACTACTACTACTACTACGACTACGACTACTACGACTACGACTACTACTACTACTACTACTACTACTACTACTACTACTACTACTACTACTACTACTACTACTACTACTACTACTACTACTACTACTACTACTACTACTACTACTACTACTACTACTACTACTACTACTACTACTACTACTACTACTACTACTAACTACTACTACTACTACTACGGCTACTACTACTGCTACTACTTACTACTGCTACTGCTAACGCTACTACTACTACTACTACTACTACTACTACTACTACTACTACTACTACTACTACTACTACTACTACTACTACTACTACTACTACTACTACTACTACTACTACTACTGTCTACTGCTACTGCTACTGCTACTGCTACTGCTACTGCTATGCTAACTGCTACACTGCTACTGCTTACTGTACTACTACTACTACTACTACTACTACTACTACTACTACTACTACTGCTACTAATACTACTTCTTCTACTACTACTACTACTACTACTACTACTACTAATACTACTAACTACTAACTACTAACTACTAACTACTAACTACTAACTACTAACTACT
>CAUYUJ010006399.1:31437-38937 GCA_963575745.1 Prorocentrum cordatum
CATCATCATCGTCATCAAAAGTATTAGCATCATCAGCAGCAGCATCAGCATCACCATCAGCATCACCATCAGCATCACCATCATCATCATCATCATCATCATCATCATCATGATCATCATCATCATCATCATCATCATCATCATCATCATCATCATCGTCATCGTCATCGTCATCGTCATCATCACCGTCGTCGTTGTCGACAGGGAGCCGCAGCCTTGTTGACCGCGCACTTCATCTGGTCGCCCGCGCCCTGGCGTTTCTGGGGAGAAGGGAGGCAGCGAGTGAGGAAGGGAGTAGGGGAGGATCCTCCTTCCCTTGCTCTTCGTCCTCCTCCTCATCCTTCCCCTTTTTCTCCTGATCCTCCACCCCTTGCTCTCATCCTTCTCGAGGACGATGGGGAGAAGCATGAGGAGGAGGAGTTGGAGGACGACAAGAGACAAGCCAGGATGCGTCAACGATGCTGGAACACACACTCCTGTCCCAAGGACCCATCCTGAAAGCCCCTACCAGAATGTATGATTGCTGCGGGAAGAGTCCTTTTGCAAAACGAGAATATCCTAGGTTAGACCAGAGAGCGACGCTAACAATGTCGAGGACGTGGTCCTCGACCCGTGCAGCTATCGTACAAGTCCGGACCTCCTGGGCACAACTGCTGCAAAAACATCCAGCGCGAACCCGTATCGGAAAAAGAAACCACCATCCATCCGACAAACAAGTGGAAACAAGTATACACATGCGCGGGGCGCTACCGCGAGAGCTACAAATTGATGAGATCGCGCCCTCCGTCCGTGCGGTTGTTGGAGTTTGGTTCAAATGAATGTGCGCGGTGCCAAAGCGATAGCCACACTTCGAAATGCATTCGTCTTCCATAGTTGTACAAAGTATGAGGCCGTGCTTGTGCATGGTGTGTTGTATCGACAAGTATATACCCGCGTACGTGTATATGTGTACATATCTATATATATATATATATATATATATATATATATATATCACTCGTACCCGTCCCGCGCACATGTATACATAAATGCATGCACAAACGTATTTGCGTATACACACGTGCGTGCATGCACATATACAAACACAAATACCCGCCACCGTGCCCACGGGCACGGAATGGTGTGTCCTCGAGTCCTTTGCATCATCCCATGAGTCTAAGTCCTCGATCCTGGGGACTCTTCAAGGGGCCCCGACCCCTAGCTCTCAAATCTTCTGGCTCCTGGCGTGCCTCTGGGCTGGGTCGCGTCGTGTCAAATAACCTGTTCAGAACCAAGAGGGCCCCAAGACGGACCAAGAGGGTCCCCAGAGACCCCCGAGACGGTCCAAGAGGGTCCCGAATCGCTGAACGATCAGCCCAAGACGCCCAAAATGGCTTCCAGTTTGCCGAAAAAGCGCCCAAGACGTTCCCAAAGCCTTCCCAACAGGGCCCTGAAATACCAAGATCTGATATGTCCCTTAGGTGTTTCAATAATTCTGACGTTCTCAACTTGTCGAGTTTCCGACGCTCCAAAACGTCCCAAGAGGCCCCCAAGACCGCCACAAGACGGCCCCCGAGGCCCCCAAGAGGGCCCCAACACGGCCCAAGAGAGCCCCAATTCAGCCCAAGAGGCGCCAAGGACGGCCCAAGACGGCCGTCAGAGTGTCCCAAAAAGGACCCAAGTGGGGGAACACGAACCGAAAATCCTAGCCTTCCACCCCAAGAGGCACCCAGGAGGCCCCAACAGGCCCTCAAGAGGCCCCAAGAGGCCCCAAGAGGCCCCAAGAGACCCCAAAGAGGGCCCCAAACAGCCCCCAAGAGGCATCGAAACTGCCTCCAGGAGGCCCCCCAGAAACCTCCCACGACATCCCAGCGAACATACCAAAGGCCTCAGACCCGTAACCCGGGCACAATGGCAGGATGGGCCAAAGGCGCTGGTATGTGTATGTAGGTGTGTAAGCAGATAGTTATACATACACATACATACTAAAACCACGCGCGCTTCGCGCGCGCTTAGATTCATGTCTCTAGTTTCCTCAGCACTGTGATGGGAATGTCCTGCATACCACATGAAAAATCTGGTTATCTGAAATCACGAGAGGGGCGGGCAGCTCAAGGAGGGGCATCGCGCGGTCGCTGTCTTCTGATGGGCGCGCAAAAGATGTACTCGACCAGGCACAGACGCGCGTGTTCAATACCACGGCGATCTGAATTCGCATGCTTGCAACATTCTAGCTGGTTCAACTGCTGGACTGAGTGGTGGAAGTGGGCCTCGCTGACGGTAGGGTGAACGATATGATAGATTGCTGTCCGATGTCTCTTGTGCTGCCTTGACCACTGATACCCCGCGGATGCAGGGGGAGAACGAGAACAAGGACCACCGCTCAAGTTACGCGACCCCCTGGCAGAAGAAGATAATGGGATGGCACCCGATCTTCGCAGGTCGCGCGAGGACGAAGAAGAGGCAGGGGAGGGGAGGGCGGAAGAGGAGGGGGAGGCGGAAGGAGGAGGGAGACGAGAAACGGGAGAAGACGGGAAGGAGCAGGAGAAGGAAGAGGAGAACATGAACATGCAGGAGGGGGAGGATGAACGGCCTGGTCCCCCTCCCCCTCAACCTCCTCATCCTCATCTTTTTACTTCGGGTCCCTTTGGATTCCTCCGCAGACCTCTTCTTCGGGGGGGGGAGGAATGCATCTTGGAACCTCTTTGGCTCTCTTGGGGCCGTCTGGGAGTGCCCTTGGGCTTCTTGAATGCTTCATGGGCTCTCGTGGGGCCTTTTTGGGCCGCCCGGGGCTCCTCTGGAAGCCCTATGCTGCCTTCTTGGGGCCCTCTTCGGACTGGCCTGGGCCGTCTGGTGACCCTCGAAAGGTCCGCTCGAGAGTCCGCTCGGGCCCTCTTGGCTCCCAGGAAGCGTTCCCGAAGCCATCTCCAGGAGAAAGTCGTGCGAAACCCAGAAGAATTCAAAAACTTACGAAATCTTTAATGATTATATCTAGCTCTCTGAATCTTCGTTTGGAGCGTCTTGGAACATATATATTGAAGCACAACGTGGCCTCCTGGGA
The DNA here is from genome assembly GCA_963575745.1 of Prorocentrum cordatum. Lineage (NCBI taxonomy): Eukaryota > Dinophyceae > Prorocentrales > Prorocentraceae > Prorocentrum > Prorocentrum cordatum. The sequence goes on from CAUYUJ010006399.1 coordinate 34,478, forward strand.
CCCCAGTGTGACTGTGGAGCGTCTTGGGCAGTTTTGGCATCATTGTGAGCCATGTTGGAAGTTCCCGGAGGCCGAGAGAACTCTCCGGAGACCTCGAAAGGGCCTGCTTGCCCCAGGAGCAAAGGCGGATTACGGTCGTGGAGGGGTGTTATCCTTGGGCCCAGGGACCAGGATCCTGGTCATGTTGCCCCTCCAATCGGCCTTCGGCCCATCCTGCCACGGTGCCTGGGTTGTTGGTCTGAGAGCTCTTGAATGCCTGCTGGGGTCTCTGGGGAAGCCTCTGGGCAGCCTTTCGGACGTAGTTGTGAAGCCTCTTGGGGTCTCTTTTGGACCTCGTTTGGACCTCTTGGGTCCTCTTGGGGGGGTCCTTGGGGGCCTGCTGGCGGTCTCCTGGGTCCTCTTGGGGCGGAGGCCTCGACATGTCAGTCAGAGTTCTCCCCTGGGGCCGCTCTGGGGGCCCTCGTAGGACCGACTTGGGCGTTCCTGGTGCCTCTTGGGCCGTCTAGGGGCCGTCTTAGGGCCCTCTTGGGGACCTCTGGGGCTGTCTTGGAGCTCTCCCGGGGGCCTCTGGGGCCGTCTGGGACGCTGGCAAATCCACAAGAACGAACGTGCTAGAAATGTGCGCTTCCCCGCGGGAATGAAACGATGTGCGCCTTTTCGGGCCTTCTTCGGGGTCCTTTTGGAACTGTCTCGGGGCATCGTGGGGGCCTCTTGGGCCGTCATGACGCCATTTGGTACCATTTGGAAGCCCGTTGGACCGTCTGGGACCCATTTTCAAGCGAATGGTAATGGGGGGTGGCGCAAATGGGGGGGGCGCACGCTTACCAAACGACACAATTGGAGGCGAACGCCCTTCTCAGGTATGGTACGCTGTTCGGCTTGAACGTTCCATCTCAGATGGCGGCTCTCCCATGTTTGAAGCCAAACTCCTAGCGTGGCCACACAGTTGCGCTACGAACATCGCGCACGGCAGCCTCCCGCTCAGACATTCTGGTGCGCGAAGCCGGCGGCCAGCCACAAAAGCTCCAATGCCTGAAAGTGGCCCAAGAGAGCCCGTAAACTGCACCTGTGGGTCAAAAAATGGCTGGGAAGTGTCCTTGAAGGGGCCCACCCAATGCTGCATCGCACTGCAGGAAGCCGAACTAGGGTATCCGGTTTTGGCCGGGCACGGCGGCCGCGCGCACGCGGCCCGGGCGTCGCACCGCGCAGCTCCTCGGGGCCCGGCGGTGTTCTCTTGGCAGGATAGTGCTGGATGCTGCGCTCGCGCAGTTTCCACTGCGCAGTAAGCCGCTGGCGCAGTTGCCGCGCCGAACGCGCTCAAAAAGGTGCAGAGCAACGAAAGGCCTCTAAAGGGCCCCTAAAGTATGCCAGAGGTGATCCTTTCCACACCCCCACGTGTAGACCCGCAATTACCACTCACCCGACATCTGGGACCTACCCAGAAGCTCTGGGAGGGCCAGGGAGCTCCAGAGAGTCTGCGGGGAGGCCCCGGTGAGGCCCTGGGAGGGAGGGGGCACTTAAGGCATGTTTGTGGCTCCTGGTGTGCTGCGGCCCAGGGTGCCCCCGAGGCGGGGTTTCCCGCACATGAAAGGATGTATACAACAAGAGAAAAAACGACGAGACCACACGCTGAAAATCCTTCGCCCGCTATCCGCGCAACGCTCGAGAAGTCTTGGATGCAGGAGCATGCCTGGTGGGGAGGTCCCAGGCGAAGCACCAAGACCCCACTCAGCCGACACGCCTGCGGGGAGGGGGCAGGAAAAAGAGGTGAGGAGCGAGAAGCGGGGGCGGGGAGGAGGAGGGCGGCCAATGGGAAAGTTCTTCGGAGAAGCGCAGAAGCAAGGGCAATCGACAAGCCTGATGGCGCGACGAGGAGGAGCTTCTTCATAATGATGGAAGAAGGGAAAGGAGATGGGAGTTGAAGGGGCCCAGGGACACACAAATAGGTAGAATCACCCATGTGTTCCCATATTTTCTGGAGGTTCGTCATCCCCCCAACTTCCCATCTTTCCCAATTTTTCTGGGGAATCGACGATCATTTGTGCTTGTGTGTGTTCTCTCTCTCCTGAGGATTTGAGGGGGAGAGAAGAAAGGGCGAGTGACTGGGGCGGAGGAGAGCGGCGGGGGTGGGCACGGGAAGGGCGAAGGGGAGCTGGAGGAGCAGGGGGAGCAGCAGGCCGAGGGGGAGGACAGAGGACAGAGGACAGAGGACGAGGAGGACGTCGAGACATCGAGTGGGCGGAGACACCGAGGACAGAGGACAGAGGACGAGGACGTCGAGACACCGAGGGCCAGAGCGTACTACGCTGCCGGCCTCCTGTGCTCTGGGGAGAGCGCGAGCGGTCGCGCGGCCCGAACCCTGAACATGCCTGAGCCTGCGTGCGGCAGACGGAGCAGCGCAGATCACAAACGTGTCACTCCCCCCTTCTCCACCCGACCATACTCCTCCTCCTCCTCCTCCTCCTCCAACTCCTCCTCCTCCTGCTCCACCTCCTCCTCCACATCCTCACCATCCACCTCCTCACCATCAGCATTACGATCAGATCACCATCATCATCATCATCATCATCATCATCATCATCATCATCATCATCATCATCATCATCATCATCATCACCATCATCACCATCATCACCATCATCATCATCATCATCATCACCATCATCACCATCATTGCCTCATCATTACCACTACCACCACCAACAACATCAACATCATCATCAGCAGCAGCCTCCTCCTCATCATCATTATTATAATCATCAGAATCATCACCACAACCACCATCCTCATCATCACCACCATCCTCATCATCAGCACCACCATCGTCATCATGATCATCATCATCACCACCATCATCATCACAATGTCACAATGAGCAGTAGCATCAGCATCAGCATCAGCATCAGCATCAGCATCAGCATCAGCATCAGCATCAGCATGATTGCAATCAACATCATCATCAGCAGCAGCACCATCATCATCACCATCTTCATCACCATATTCATCATCAGATTCATCATCATCAGCGTCGTCGTCACGGCCGTCTTCGTCGACACCCTCATGTTAATCCTCCTCCTCCTCCAACTCCTCCTTCTGGTTTTGCCCGCCCTCCTCATTGTCCTCGCCCTCTTCCGTCTCTTCCTCCTCCTCCTCGTTCTCCTCCTCCTCCTCCTCTTCCTCCCCCTCCTCCTTCTCCTTCGTCTCCTCCTCTTCCTCCTCCTCGTCCTCCTCATCCTCCTCCTCCTCGTCCTCCTCCCTTTCCTCCGCAGCCATTTTGGCTCAAGCGAGCCCGGCTCACGGCAGGCCCTCGGTGCGCGGCCCCGCGAGCGGCCATGCACTCCGGCAACGGCGCGGCCTGGGCGCCCGCGAGCGCGAGGACGCTGGCCCGCCGGCTGCGGCGCGAGCGACGCGCCGCCCTGGGGCTCAGCCGTTCGCAGGCCATCTGACTACCTACCAGACCACCCCAACCCGACCCGAAGACCCGAATTTCGGGTTGGGGGGGGTAAGGGTTCCACATGCGTTTTTTCGATGTTTCCCGACCCCCCCCCACTGGAAATCGAGGGTAAATCTGAGCCTTCGGGATGGGTTGGGGTGGTTTGGTGGGTGGTGACCATCGACATCCGCGTCAAGGCGCTGCGGGCGGCGCTCGAGGGCCACTGGGAGCTCAGCGATGCCATGGGCGCCCATGTTCGTTCCTTCGGCGAGGCCCTGGCGGCGGCGCGCCTTCTGGCGCCGCAGCTCAACCTCAAGGTGTTCGAGGACCTGAATGCCCAGGGGAACTGGGCGAAGCACGCCCCGCCGCCTGCTGCTGCCTCTCCTTTGCGGGCGGCCCCGTCAGGTTCCTGCCCTGGAGGAGTCGAGTTGCAGCCTTCTCTCATCGATCATCTCCATGGTGTTGTGGTGCCCTCGGTGCTCTGGCCGGGTGTCTGGGAGCCGCTGGAGGCGCCCGCCAAGGACGATTTCGCAAAGGTTTCGCATTCGGACGCCAAACGTGGTGCCAGCATTGGCGGAAGCGGCTGCGGCGGTGAGGCATCGCCTGGCGCAGTCTCGCACGTTGGTGGAGGCGCTGTCGGAGGCGATCACCAGTTTCTCATGGACGGGGCCCCTCCCCCCGCCATGGACGGCTCTGAGGAGGGGAGCGCTGTGCCATCTTCGTGCCCGATGGGGAGTGTAGTGCAGGAGTCAGCTCTTTCCGCACATGACGCTCAACACGTTGACAACGAGAAGGACGATATGGTCCTCGCCCGTGCTGTTCGGCTCGGGCACCGCGGCATCCTCGAGGGCTTCATGAATCGGGATGATGTTCTCGGCGAGGATGTGTCTCTGGCGGAGGCGCTTCATGCCCTGGAGGTGTCTGGAGGACTGGTACATCCTGCTCTCCGTGCTCTCGGGTTCTCACATGTGGGTCGCGTTCGACCTGGTGTACCTCGGCTTCATTGACCTCGTCTCGTTCGTGATGT
>CAUYUJ010006399.1:41437-53916 GCA_963575745.1 Prorocentrum cordatum
GGCCTCAGTGGGCAGCGCGCTGGGGCCTCTGCGGGCGCGTTTGGGGCCTTTGTGGGCTGGGGCCTCTCTGTGGGCTGCGTCGGGGGCCTCAGTGGGCAGCGCGTCGGGGCCTCTGTGGGCGCGCTTGGGGCCTCTGCGAGCTGGGGCCTCTGTGGGCGCGCTTGGGGCATCTGTGGGCTGTGTTGGGGGGCCTCAGTGGGCAGCGCGCGGGAGCCTCTGTAGACGCGCTCGGGGCCTCTGCGGGCTGGGCCCTCTGTGGGCGTGTCAGTGGGCCACTGTGGGCTGCGTCGGAGGGCCTCAGTGGGCAGCGCGCTGGGACCTCTGCGGGCGCGCTTGGGGCCTCTGTGGGCTACGTCGGGGGCCTCAGTGGACAGCATGCGGGGGCCTCTGTGGGCGCGCCCGGGGCCTCTGCGAGCTGGGGCCTCTGTTGGCGCGTTTGGGCCCTGTGGGCTGCGTCGGAGACCTCAGTGGGCAGCGCGCGGGGGGCCTCTGTGGGCGCTTGGGGCCTCTGTGGGCTGGGGCCTCTGTGCGCGCCCTTAGGGCCTCTGTGAGCTGCGCCGGAGGGTCTCCATGGGCAGCGCACTGGAGCCTCTGTGGGCGCACTTGGGGCCTCTGCGGGCTGGGGCCTCTGTGGGCGCGCTTGGGGCCTCTGTGGGCGGCGTCGGGGGCCCCAGTGGGCAACGCACGGGGGCCTCTGTGGGCGCGCTCGGGGCCTCTGCGGGCTGGGGCCTCTGTGGGCGCCCTTCGGGCCTCTGTGGGCTGTGTCGGGGGGCCTCAGTGGGCAGCGCGCTGGGACCTCTGCGGGCGCGCTTGGGGCCTCTGTGGGCTACGTCGGGGGCCTCTGTGGGCTGTCTTGGGGGGCCTCAGTGGGCAGCGAGCTGGGGCCTCTGCGGGCGCGCTTGGGGCCTCAGTGGGCTGGGGCTTCTGCGGGCTGCGTCGGGAGCCTCAGTGGGCAGCGCGCTGGGGCCTCTGTGGGCGCGCTTGGGGCCTCTGCGGGCTAAGGCCTCTGTAAGCTCGCTTAGGGCCTCTGTGGTGGGCTGTGTCGGAGAACTCGGTGGGCAGCGCGCGGGAGCCTCCGTGGGCTCGCTTGACGACTCTGTGGGGCCTTGGTGGGCGCGCGTGGGGCCTCGGAGGCCTTTGTGGGCAGCGCGCTGGAGCGTCCGTGGGCACGCTTAGGGGCTTAGGGCCTGTGGGCTGGGGCCTCAGTGGGCAGCGCGCTGGGGCCTCTGCGGGCGCGCGTGGGGCCTCTGTGGCCGCGCTTGGGGCCTCTGCGAGCTGGGGCCTCTGTAGGCGCGCTTGGGGCCTCTGTGGGCTGTGCTGGAGGGCCTCAGTGGGCAGCGCGCGGGGGCCTCGGCGCGCTTGGCTTGGCGCCTCTGTAGGCTGGGGCATCTGTGGGCGCGTGTGGGGCCTTTGTAGGAAGTCGGGGCCTCAGTGGGCAGCGCGCTGGGGCCTCCGTGGGCACGCTCGGGGCCTCCGTGGGCTGTGTCGAGGGCCTCAGTGGCCAGCGCGCTAGGGCCTCTGCGAGCGCGCTTGGGGCCTCTCGGGCTGGGGCCTCTGTGGGCGCGCTGGGGGCCTCTGTGGGCTGCGCTGAAGGCCTCAGTGGGCAGCGCGCCGGGGCCTCTATAGGCGCATTCGGGCCTCTGTGGACCCGCGTGAAGCCTCTGCGGAACGGGGGGCATCCGTGGGCAGCGCGCTGGGGCCTCCGTGGGCACGCTTGGGGCGAGGGCTTGGGCCTTCGTGGGCTGTGTCGAGAGCCTCAGTGGGCAGCGCGCGGGGGCCTTTGTGGGCGCCCGCGGGGCCTCTGTGCGCTGGGGCCTCTGTGGGCGCGCGTGGGGCCTCTGCGGAGCGGGGGGCCTCAGTGGGCAGCGCGCTCGGGCCTCTGTGGGCGCGCTTGGGGCGGGGGCTTGGGCCTTCGTGGGCTGCGTCGAGAGCCTCAGTGGGCAACGCGCGGGGGCCTCTGTGGGCTGGGGCCTCTGTGGGCGCGCTTGGGGCCTCTGAGGATTGGGGCCTCTGTGGGCTGTGTCGGGGGGCAGCGCGCTGAGCCCTCTGTGGGCAGCGCGGGGGAACCTCTCTGGGCGCGCTTGGCGCCTATGTGGGCTGTGCCGGAGGGCCTGCGGGCAGCATGCTGCAGTCCCTGTGGGCTTACTCTGGGCCTCAGTGAGTTGTGTGTTGGGGCCTGAGTGGGCAGCGCGCCGGGACCTCTATGGGCTGTGTCCGAAGGCATCAGTGGGCAGCGTGTTGGGGCCCCTGTGGGCGCGCTTGGAGATTTTGTGGGCTGTGTCCGATGAGCAACGTGCTGGGTTTTTTGTGGTTCGGGGGCCTGTCTGGCCAGGTCGCGTAGGAGTACTAAAGGGGGTGTCGAGCGGGAGCCTCTGTCGTCGCAGGTGGGCCTCCGGCGCCGCTACTGAATTGCAGTCTGGGGCCACGGGCTCTCGAAGTACAGCTTGAGGAAGTAACGAACGGAAGCCCTTGTCGTCCCGGCGTGGTCCACACCAATTGACTGAATGACGAGGGCGTCGCGAGCGAGAGCGCCACTCTTGATTTCGGGGGCCTTTCTGGCAAGGGCCTCTGCGAATACATCTTGAGAAAATATCGAATAAGAGCCCCTGTCGTCGCATGTGGGCCTCCACCAATTTGACTGAATCAAGAGGAAGTCTCGAGCGAGAGCGCCGTTCCTGAGTTCTGGGGCCTTCCTGGCCAGGGGCTCTCGGAGTAAATCATGACGAAGTATCGAGCAGGAGCCCTTGCCGTCGTGGCTGGGCCCCCGCCAACTTGATTACATTGCGAGGAAGTCTCGAGCGAAAGCGCCGTTCCTGAGTTCGGGGGCCTCTCTGGCCAGGGTGTCTCGAGATAAGTTGTGAGGAAGCATCGAGCGGGAGCCGTTGTTGTCGTAGCTGGGCCCCCAAGGGCTCACTTTTAGGGTCAAGCCAACGCTCGAGCGGGAGCCTCGTTTTCAGAGAAAATGTAGCCCGCGTCGGGGAGCGCCCAGAACAGTTTCCGGAGATCATCAGTAAATACGTTTAAAAATGAATTGTCAACAACATCAACAACAACAACAACAACAACGACAACGACAACGACAACGACAACGACAACGACAACGACAACGACAACGACAACGACAACGACGACGACGACGACAACGACAACGACAACGACAACGACAACGACAACGACAACGACAACGACAACAACAATAACAACAACAACAACAACAACAACAACAACAACAACAACAACAACAACAACAATCATTTTAAGACTGTTCGCCCTTATCTGCTCGAGTATCCAATAACGCCTATTTCCCAAACCCTCGATACCCGCCCTCCGTCTTCGATCGAACCCCTTTTGGGGGGTACACCTTTCTTCCCTGCAGGCCGGGCCCCGGCAAGCGGCGGGGCGGCCGCGGTCCGTCGGCGTGGCCAGCGGCAGCGCTGATCGGCGGGGCGGCCGCGGACCGTCGACCCGACCCCAAGAGGGACGGACAGGGGACCGACCACGACGACGACGACGACGACGACGACGTCGACGACGACGGCGACGAGCGAAAGCGAGAGCGAAAGAGAACGACAGCAGGGCCACAAGGACACGAAGTAGGCCACGAAGGGCGACAGCGGGGACACGAAGGGAATGCGTATGGGGCCACGAAGAGCGCGAACGAGCGGGGGCCACGAAGGGCAGATAATGCGGGGCCACAGAAGGCAACGACGGGGCCACTGAGGGTAGCAACTGGGCCACGTAGGACATATTCATATGGGGCCACCACGGGCGCGAACGAGCGGGGGCCACGAAGGGCATACGTATATGGGGCCACGAAGGGCAGCGAGGGGGCCACGAAGGGATGCAACGGGGCCACGAAGGGCAGCGAGGGGGCCACGAAGGGCTGCAACGGTGCCACGAGGGGCGGCAACGGTGCCACGAAGGGCAGCGAGGGGGCCACGAAGGGCTGCAACGGGGCCACGAAACAAAGCGAGGTGCAACGGGGCCACGAAGGGCAGCGAGATCCCGATTCCTAGGTAATCTGTGAGGGAGTCCTAAGCGTGAGCGCGACTCCTGGGTTCCTGGGTGTCGGGAGCGCGCGCTTGAGTAAATTGCAAGAAATTCCAACGCAAGGGCGCTATTCTTCAGTAAATTGCAAGCAAGTCTCCAGCGAGAGCGCGACTCCAGAGCGCTGGGAGAATAAATGCTAAGGAAGTCCCAAGCGAGAGCGCGATTCCTGAATAAAACGCGAGGAAGTCTCGGGCGGGAGCGGGGGTCCTGGCAAAATCCCACCAGCCCTTTGGGCGTGAGTGGTTTAGCGAGCTCTCTCTGTCCTCAACCCCCCTTTCTTCCCCTTCGGGGAGGGGTTTACCCCTCCCCCTACCCCCTCCCCCTGGGCCTGGAGAGGAGGTCCCGCGGGTCGTCAGGGGGTCAATTTCGACTCCTGGGAGGGCTAAAAAACGACGACCCTCACGAGGATTCTGGCCCCGACGGGGGGGCGGAGATAAGTCCCTCTCCTCTTCTGTGAAGCCAAAAACATTGATTTTACTAGGGTTTTGGCATTGATTTTACGAAGGTTTTGGCCTCATTTTGTCCTTCTCAGGGGCCAGCTCTTCTTTGCGCTTCTGAGGAGGTCGCAAGAGGCCCCAAGATGTCCCCAAGAGGCCCCCAGGAGGCTCCCAAGAGGCCTCCAAGAGACCCCCCAGAGGCCCCCAAGCGGCCCCAAGAGGCCCCCAAGAGGCCCCCAAGAGGCCCCCAAGAGGCCCCAAGAGGCCCCAAGAGGCCCCCAAGAGGCCCCCAAGAGGCCCCCAAGAGGCCCCAAGAGGCCCCCTGCGAAGACCCCGATCACCTCGCACGCGGACGAGGTGCCCAAACGCCTCACCTCACAAGGAGGATAGACAAGGAGGCGGGAGGAAGGAGGAACAGGGGAGATATGCGGAGCCAGGCGGACACACGCCTGAAAAACACGACTGTCGGCATGCTTCGCAAGAGTTGCTGCTGTGAGATGGGCTGGTGGGGATACGCGAAGCGTAAAGAATTGTGAGGAAGTCTCAGGCGGGAGCCGTTGTCATTGTAAACCGGGGGCCAACGACACAGTTTGACCCTCAAGACCTTCCCTGATAAAAAACAAGGTGCGAGCCCCGGGAAGGGCACTTCAATCGAAAAAACAATGTGCACCAGACGGGGGGATCAACAATATTTATTCTTTAGAAACTAGAGTTCAACAACAACAACAACAACAACAACAACAACAACAACAACAACAACAACAACAACAACAACAACAACAACAACAACAATTACTAGCACGTGGGGACACTCCGTTCTCACCAGCGCCAGGGTTTTCATAGGAGGCGGGCAATACCCCCACTTTGTGGGGGGGCCGGTTCAAGCTCTACCAAATTTCCAAACGACTCTTCGCCACCACCCACACCCAGCTTCCCGCCCTATGACGTTCGGACACTTCACTTCGTGGCATGCGGACGACCGTGGCTACTATTCAGGGCCCCGCGGCCGACGACGACGGCGTGCGCGCGCGAAGAAAAAACGAATGTGTCCCGCATGGTATTATTTGACAGGGATGATGGCCCTGGCAGGTGCGCAACCGTTGTTGCAGAAGTTCGAAAAAGTTGCTCGCAAAAGCCCGTTTGACAGAAATGTTTAAAAAGTGTTGGGTTTCCTACGAATCCGCAAGAGCGCGCGGGATGAAATTTTGACAATTTTGGTTTAAATTATCCCGGCAAAGCAACCTAACATCGATGTGTATGAGCATATCTGGGAGCATTCCCCTTAAGATTCGGATGAGAATCCAGTTGTAGAATTCTGCTGTTCTCGCAGTCGTAGTCGCATTCGCGATGACAGTCGCAGTGGCAACGGCAGTCGCAGTCACAGCCTCAGCCTCAGCCTGCCTCAGCCTCAGCCTCAGCCTGCCTCAGCCTCAGCCTGCCTCAGCCTCAGCCTCAGCCTGCTTCAGCCTCAGCCTCAGTCTGCCTTCAGCCTCGGCCTCAGCCTCAGCCTGCCTCAGCCTCAGCCTGCATCAGCCTCAGCCTCAGCCTCAGCCTGCCTCAGCATCAGCCTGCCTCAGCCTCAGCCTCAGCCTCAGCCTCTGCCTCAGCCTCAGCCTGCTTCAGCCTCGGCCTCAGTCTGCCGTCGGCCTCGGCCTCAGCCTCAGCCTGCCTCAGCCTCAGCCTGCATCAGCCTCAGCCTCAGCCTCAGCCTGCCTCAGCATCAGCCTGCCTCAGCCTCAGCCTCAGCCTGCCTCAGCCTCAGCCTCAGCCTGCTTCAGCCTCAGCCTCAGTCTGCCTGCAGCCTCGGCCTCGGCCTCAGCCTGCCTCAGCTCAGCCTGCCTCAGCCTCAGCCTCAGCCTGCCTCAGCCTCAGCCTCAGCCTGCTTCAGCCTCAGCCTCAGTCTGCCTTCAGCCTCATGCCTAGCCTGCAGAGCCTCAGCGCCTGCCTTCAGCCTCCGCCTCAGCCTCTGCAGCTCATCCTGCATCAGCCTCAGCCTTAGCCTCAGCCTGCCTCAGCCTCAGCCTGCATCAGCCTCAGCCTCAGCCTGCCTCAGCCTCAGCCTCAGCCTGCTTCAGCCTCAGCCTCAGCTCGGCCTCAGCCTCCGCTGCCTCAGCCTCAGCCTGCCTCAGCCTCAGCCCCAGCCTGCTTCAGCCTCAGCCTCAGCCTGCCTCAGCCTCAGCCTCAGCCTGCCTCAGCCTCAGCCTCAGCCTGCTTCAGCCTCAGCCTCAGTCTGTCTTCAGCCTCGGCCTCAGCCTCAGGCAGCCTCAGCCTCAGCCTGCCTCAGCCTCAGCCTCAGCCTGCCTCAGCATCAGCCTGCCTCAGCCTCAGCCTCAGCCTGCCTCAGCCTCAGCCTCAGCCTGCCTCAGCCTCAGCCTCAGCCTGCTTCAGCCTCAGCCTCAGCCTGCCTTCAGCCTCAGCCTCAGCCTCGGCCTCAGCCTCCGCCTGCATCAGCCTCAGCCTCAGCCTCAGCCTGCCTCAGTATCAGCCTGCCTCAGCCTCAGCCTCAGCCTGCCTCAGCCTCAGCCTCAGCCTGCTTCATCCTCAGCATCAGTCTGCCTTCAGCCTCGGCCTCCGACTCACCTGGGGGACTCCGCCTGCATCACTCAGCCTCACCTCTCCTCCCCATCCTCAGCCTCAGCCTCAGCCCTGCCTCAGCAGCACAGCCTGCCTCAGCTCTGGTGGGAGGAGGATAAGCAGCGGCGGCTGGTGGGAGTAACAATGTCGTAGTCAGCCTCAGCATCAGCCTGCCTCAGCCTCAGCCTGCCTCTGCCTCAGCCTCAGCCTGCTTCAGCCAAAGCCTCAGTCTGCCTTCAGCCTCGGCCTCAGCCTCAGCCTGCCTCAGCCTCAGCCTGCCTCAGCCTCAGCCTCAGCCTCAGCCTGCCTCAGCCTCAACCTGCCTCAGCCTCAGCCTCAGCCTGCCTCAGCCTCAGCCTGCTTCAAGCCTCAGCCTCAGTCTGCCTGGCGCTCGGGGCCTCAGCCTCAGCCTGCCTCAGCCCTCGCCTCACCTCAGCCCTCGCCTGCCTCAGCACCCTCAGCCTGCCTCAGCATTCAAAATGTGCCCAGGGAATGGATTCTGGGAACTCGAAGAACACGAAGTGGCCTACAGTTTGGCTCCGGGCATTTCAAATCATGCCCAGGCGGGAATGGAGTTTCTGGGAAGTCCAAGAACACGAAGTGGCCTACATTGGCATTCCGGCAATTCAAAGTGTGGCCCCGGAATGGAGTTCTGGGAAATAGAAGACACGAAAGTGGCCTACAGTTGGCTCCTGGCTTTCAAAATGTGGCCCGGGAATGGAGTTCTGCGAAGTCGAAGAGCACGAAGTGTGTGGACTGTTTTGCATCGGCCCTCCAGAAATGTGTCCTTGGAAATGGAGTTCTGGGGAATCGAAGACACGAAGTGGCTGACTGTTGTGAAAAACGAGCGGGGCACCTCGGCCCAAAAACGTCCCAACACCTGCCCGGCCTGCCCGACCCCCCTGTGGAGTCATCTGTGAGCTCCTTTGATTTTGAGTCCACTAGAAAACTAATCCGTCCTTCGCTGTTAGGTAAAAAAAAACCATTGGCTTTTTTGTGTTTTTATTTAAAATCGCTACGAAATAAGGTTTTGGAAGGATTTCGTCCTTGCGCGCGCGAATGTCCACTTTACCTTTATCTTTTGAAAAAAAAAAGGGAAAAACAAAAAAATTTCTTGAAGTTTGGTTATGTTAGAACAAGAAATATCATTTTATAGTGTTTGTTGCAAGGGAAAGCGGGGGACAACAAAACAACCGGATCTGGACCACATCGTTTTGCCTGAGGCTTCCTCACGAAAATGATGAAAACGTGGCTGCGGCCTAGGCGCGGCGGGGGGGCCGCGCACCAGGGGTCCCAACAATAACTATTCTTTAGAAGAAATAATGTTCAACAACAACAACACCAACAACAATCATTTTACCGAACGCTCAGTGTTCTCCACCAGTGCCAGGGTTTTCATGCGACGCCAGCCAATACCCCCCCTTTGTGGGGGGGCAATGCAAGCTCTACCAAATATCCACACGACTCTTCGCCACCACCCACACCCAGCTTCCCGCCCTATGACGTTCGGACACTTCACTTCGTGGCCTGCGGACGACCGTGGCTACTACACTGGCGTGGAGTACACACCCACAGAAGTTGTAAGGACAGCGCGCGCGGGTGGAAATTTTGAAAAGTCGTGCAGGTGTTTTTCGAGGACCTACGGTGCGATTCGTGTGATTTTATGATGCGCGGTGCTAAAATTCTTAAGAAGCCCAATTGTTTTTGGAGATTTCGGCGTGCGCGCGCGAAGAAAAAACGAATGTGTCCCGCATGGTATTATTTGACAGGGATGATGGCCCTGGCAGGTGCGCAACCGTTGTCGCAGACGTTCGAAAAAGTTGCTCGCAAAAGCCCGTTTGACAGAAATGTTTAAAAAGTGTTGGTTGTCCTACGAATCCGCAAGAGCGCGCGGGATGAGATTTTGACATTTTTTGTTGAAAAACCATTGGTTTTTTGATGTTTTTATGTTAAAATCGCTCCGAACACTAAGCTTTTGGAAGGATTTCGTCTTGCGCGCGCGAATGTCCACTTTACCTTATTTTTTGCAAGGGATTCTTGAAATTTGATTATATTAGAACAAGAAATGTCATTTTATAGTGTTTTTTGCAAGGGAAAACGGATTACAACAAAACAACCGGATCTTGATGACATCGTATTACCTGAGGCTTCCTCACGAAAATGATGAAAATGTAGCTGCGGCCTAGGCGCGGCGGGGGGGGCGCGCACCAGGGGTCCCAACAATAATTATTCTTTAGAATTAATAATGTTCAACAACAACAACAACAACAACAACAACAACAACAACAACAACAACAATAACAACAATAACAACGACCACGACCACGACCACGACCACGACCACGACCACGACCATGACCACGACCACGACCACGACCACGACGACGTTGACGACGACCACCACAACCACCACGACGATGACAACGACGACGACGACAACTACGATCGCGATCACAGCCACGACCTCGACCACGTCGTGGCCACCACGACGACGACCATGTTCACGACGACGACGACGACGACGACGACCACGACGACGACCACGACCACGACCACGACAACGACCACGACCAAGACCAAGACCGCGACGACGATGGCATCGCCGACGGGCGAGAGCGCACAAAGGCCTACGAAGGCCTGCGCCCGAGTCCTGGAAGCCCGCGAAGTTCCCAGAGGTCTTTGGAGGTCTCAGGAAAACTCGGGGGGGAGACCTGTCTTGGAGGGGAGGGGGGGATTGGGGGGGATTCGCCCTGAATTGAAAAATAAGGACGACGACGACGACGAGGACGACGACGACGACGACGACGACGACGACGACGACGACGACGACGACGGCGACGACGACGACGACGACGACGACGACGACGACGACCGCAGGCCCAGAGCCATCTCATTCGTCCGTGCCCCAACCACACAACTGGGCCAGGAGTGGGGGGCACGAGCGAAAGATCGGTCCCTGCAGGCCACGAGGCGCCGCCGGGGAGCGCAGCAGCTCTGAGGTCCGAGGGGTCCGGGGCACGCCCGTGCACGGCCGCACGCGACTCTCGTGGCACGTGAGCACTCGGCCGCGAAGGCAGCACGCGGCGTATCCATGCCCTCTCGGGAGCGGCCAAGAAGGGGGTGTCCAAGAGGGGGGGGTGCAAATCATGACTGGCGGCATGTGCGCGGCCCAACGGGGGGGCCAGGGACGTAATGAAATAAGAAGAGGCGCCATGAAATCTGGGGAAATATCATGGCCCCCGCCATGATATCCACCCCCCCTATTCATCACCCCCCTCTTTTCCGCCCCCGACCCTCTGGAACGCTGAACAAGCGAGCCCGGGCCACAAGCAGAGTCCCCAGCACAGATGCACAGGAGTGGCCCGAATACCATGGCCACTTCTGAGCCCAAGGCGCTCACGATCTCAGCGTCTGCACTGCACTCCCCCTGGCATCCATCCCAGCACACAGGAGCAGCGCCGACCGCCGAATTGTCTTCCCGCGCCCGCGCCGCGCGCCGCGAGCCCCACCCCCCAAGGTCGCCGACGAGGCGCGGCGCGGCGCGGCCGAGGGCTTCCGAGGGGCATCCGAGGGGCATCCGCGGGGCCCCCTGGGGGTCCTCGCGGCGGCCGCGACGCTCAGCTGGCGCCAGCGGGGGCGCGGCGCCATCCGGCGCCGCTGGCAGGCAGGCCTCGCGGTAGCCGCCGTCGTTCGGCCGCGTCACCGTCGGCGTCGGCGCCGGCGTCGTTGGCATCGGCGTCGCCGTCACCCTTCGCCCCCTCAGCCTCCTCAGCCTCCTCAGCCTCCTCCTCCTGCTCCTGTTCCTCCGCCTCCTTCTTTGCCTCCTCCTCCGCCTCCTCCTCTTCCTCCCCCACCCCTTCTCCCCCACCCCTACCCCCTGTCGCACCCCGAGGCCGGTCGAAGGGCTGGCTGGGCGTTTCGCCTGAGACTTCCTTACCATTTATGATCCTGAAAAGTAGAGATTGGCAACAGTTTCACAAATGGAGGGCGGGCCACTTCCTGAATGTGGCGCTCGCCATAGCGCCGCGTATACTGGATTTAAAAAGCCTACCAAAGCTTCACGGATTGAGGGCGGGTAGTTTTCAAAATGTGGTTCTCGCCTTAGCGCCGGGCACGCTCGTCTTAAAAATATACCAGAGAAACAAGGTTTGAGGGCGGGTGGTTATCAAAATGTGGCTCTCGCCTTAGCGCCGCTAACATTCGTTTTAAAATGTGCAAGAGTTTCACAGATTGCGGTCGGCTCCTTTTCCAAATGCGGCTCTGGCCATAGCGTCGCGCACATTCGTTCTGTGTAAGAACAAGATAGTTTAACGGATCCTCACGGTTAAGGTACCAGTTGTTGTGTTTTGGAACGAGTCTGGATTGCTAGAGCGCAACAATTACAATGAGTCGCGGTGTCGCAATCCCAAGACTGGCGTTCTGGCACGATTCAGGGTCGTCAAGATGCACCAGTCAAGTTGATTCGCGACGTTCACGTCCCGAGAAGGGCGTTTGGCGCGCTTCAGGATCTTTTAACGGTTATCTCCCAACAGGGCACTTGCTTCATTGAGACATGAATCCGTGTATGGGGCCTACGAATAGAGAAGCTTGGAAGAAGGGTTTATTCAAATATCGTTGATGAGTCTTTAAATTACACTCGACCTCCTCCTCCTCCTCCGACTCCTCCTACTCTCCTCCCTTCTCCTCCTCCCCCTCCTCCTCCTCCTCCACGTCGTCATCATCATCATCATCATCATCATCATCATCATCATCATCATCATCACAACCATCATCATCATCATCATCATCATCATCATCACCACCACCACCATCATCATCATCATCATCATCATCAGCATCATCATCATCATGATTATCCTCCTCATCAACATCATTATCATCATCATTATCATCATCAGCAGCAACAGCAGCAGCATCAGCATCAGCCGCATCATCATCATCATCATCATCGTCGCCATCATCATCATCATAATCATCATCATCATCATCATCATCATCATCATCATCATAAGCACCACCACCAAAACCACAATCACCATTATCAGCATCATTATCAGCATCAGCAGCATCAACATCATCGTCATCATCGTCATCATCAGCATTGTCGTCATCATCATCATCATCATCAGCATCATCATCATCATCATCATCATTATCATCATCGTCAGCATCATCATCATCATCATCATCATCATCATCATTATCATTGCCATCATCAACATCATCATCATCTTCATCAACAACATCAAACTCATCGTCATCCTCATCATCCTCATCATCAGTATCATCATCATCCTCCTCATCCCCACCATCATCACCAACGTCAGCATCATCATCATCATCATGATCCTCGTCCTCATCCTCATCGTCATCAGCCTAATCATCATCATCATGAGCAGCATCATCATCACCATCATC
>CAUYUJ010006400.1:0-2500 GCA_963575745.1 Prorocentrum cordatum
GGAGAGCCCGCGACCCACCCCGCGACCAACTCGCGACCAACCCGCGACCCAAACCACATTCAGAATACAAACCACATTTTTCGGCGCCTGCGGCGGGCATCTTTTGCATTCGTTCTAGGTGGAGAGACCGCGGCCCACCCGCGACCACGTTCAGGGTACAAACCAATTTTTTCGGCGCCTGCGGCGGGCATCTTTTGCATTCGTTCCCGGTGGAGAATCCGCGGCCCACCCGCGACCCAAATCACGTTCAGTGTACAAACCAAATTTTTCGGCGCCTGCGGCGGGCTGCTCTTGCAGGAGGAGGAGGAGGAAGAGGAGGAGGAGGAAGAGGAGGAGGAGGAGGAGGAGGATGAGGAGGGGGAGGAGGAGGAGGAGGAAGGAGACGACGACGACGACGACGACGTCTACGACGACGACGACGAAAAGGAGGAGGGGGGAGGATCGGGAGGGGGGAAGGGGAGGACGACGAGGAGGAACATGACGACAATGGGAGGACGATGATGGAAGGACGAGGGGGGGGAGGGAGGACGAGGAAGAAGAGGAGGAGGAGGAGGAGGAGGAGGAGAAGGACGAGGTGGAGGAGGAGGACGACGACGATGACGATGAGGACGAGGACGAGGACGAGGAAGAGGAGGAGGAAGAGGAGGAGGCGGAGGAGGAGGAGGAGGAGGAGGAGGAGGAGGAGGAGGAGAGCGCCATCGACAGGGAAGGTGGGGGCCACGAGGTCCGCTGGCTTGACGACGCCCGCGTCGCCCGCGCCCGCCCCCTCACTCTTATCCGCAATTGCGGGGTGCTACGTTAAACTCCGATTTCCCCCCGTTAAACTCCAACTAAGGAACACGGAGCCCCTCCCAAACGAAAAGGGTTCCTTAGTCAGCGCCCCGACTGTAGAGGATCTCTGGGATCCAGCGACCCTGGAGGATATTGTCGAGCGCCGCGGCCTTCTCAGAGCGTTCTGGCAGGCTCTGAGAGCGTTCCGGAGCGCTCTGGAACGGATCCGTTTTTATCCTCGTCCTGGCCCCATCCGACCAGTGGCCCTGCGCGGGAAGAAGGCGCGCGGCGGAGGGGCGCGCACAGGGGGGTCCGGGGAGCGTGCAAGGCTTCTTGGAAGGAGGCTGCTCCTTAACAGGCGCTGGCCCTACATCTACAGGCACGGCCCGCGCCTTCTGAGAAGCAGGGTGCTTCTAAGAAGCCTTGCCCCGTCCCCCTACAGTGAACCCGCGTAGCAGGGGCGCACAACAAGGATGCAAGGGCCTTGGAAGGCCATGAAGACCCTTTGCGAACGGGGCGCGGCCAGCGAAAGCGGCCAACGATGGGCCGAGGAGGGATGCAAGGGTAGCCCTTGGGAAGGCTGCCCATCCTTACTCTGTGGGTTGACTGTGCCCCCCTCTGCGCGTGGCTGAGCGACGGAGCGGCGCCCCCGGTCCCAGACGTCGTGGCCGCGCCCGGACACCGGGCGGACCTCGCCGCTCGGCCGGCGGGTGGCGGGGGTGGGGGGCGCGGCAGGAGCGGCCTCAGGAGAGGGGAGTGGACGGCGCGGCCGTCGTCGTGAACATCCGCCGCTCTGCGGTTGATCGGGAGTTTCTGTATATATAGAAGAAGGGGCGCGCGCTTCTGGGCGAGAGGGAAACGACCGAGAGAAGAAGGGGCGGCCGCCCCACAGGACCTCTCCATGGTGCCGGAAGCCCATCAGGGCTCCCTCAGGGCCCCTCCAAAAGGGCATGGGCTCCCTCGCCTGCCCCCTCCCCCTCCTCCTCCTCCTCCTCCTCCTCCTCCTCCTCCTCCTCCTCCTCCTCCTCCTCCTCCTCCTCCTCCTTCGCCCCCGTCGGCATATCCAGGCGTGTTATGCAGTCAGGTCGTCCGTCCGGAAACGGTGCCGGAGGCCGCTCTGGGCTCCTGTGGGCACCTCCCCCGGGGCCGGTTTTGCGGGGATGTCTCAGGCGAGGGCGCCGGTTTGGGATTCGCCCCCGGATCCAGCGGATCCGTCCGGATCCGTCCGGAAACGGTGCCGGAAGCCGCTCTGGGCTTCTCTGGCCACCTCCCCCGGGGCCGGATTTGCGGGGATGTCTCAGGCGAGGGCGCCGGTGTGGGATTCGTCCCCGGATCCAGCGGATCCGTCCGGATCCGTCCGGAAACGGTGCCGGAGGCCGCTCTGGGCTCCTGTGGGCACCTCCCCCGGGGCCGGTTTTGCGGGGATGTCTCAGGCGAGGGCGCCGGTTTGGGATTCGACCCCGGATCCAGCGGATCCGTCCGGATCCGTCCGGAAACGGTGCCGGACGCCGCTCTGGGCTTCTCTGGGCACCTCCCCCGGGGCCGGTTTTGCGGGGATGTCTCAGGCGAGGGCGCCGGTTTGGGATTCGTCCCCGGATCCAGCGGATCCGTCCGGATCCGTCCGGAAACGGTGCCGGAGGCCGCTCTGGGCTCCTCTGGGCACCTCCCCCGGGGCCGGTTTTGTGAGGATGTCTCAAGCGAGGGCGCCGGTTTGGGATTCGTCACCGGA
>CAUYUJ010006400.1:5000-22500 GCA_963575745.1 Prorocentrum cordatum
CTTCTTGGGGTCCTCTGTTGGGCGAGGGCTCGAAATGTCGGTTCGTGTCCCCCCTGTGTCCTAGAATCACGCGTGCGCTTCGCGCGCACGCTTAAGATCTTGTCGATCTTGAGCACGGCTTCAGTATCTAAGCGAGATGTCCCGTGGGGTATTGCAGGTGCCTCCCGTTGACGTGTAGTTGATGTTCGGGCGGATACTGCGAAGCCCAAGCACAAGGTTGGACTATGCCATACAACTCTGGATTCGAAGCCGTCCCGAGCGGCGCGGTTTAGGGTTTACGGTTTACGGTCCACTGGCCCAAACTTGAAGCCTGTTGGACGTGCCCCACCCACCCATGACCCAAAACATATTGATCTCAAAATCACGATGACGATATCGATGACGACGACGACGATTTTGATCTCAAAACGACGACGACGACAGCAGTCTCGCAAAGTATTTTGGGAAGCCGTTGCAACGGCGATGCGGCGCGCGCGCGACGACGCGATTTGAAGAACAGCGTATATTTACGCGAGGCCCCGTGCGTCGCAGGGACGCCGCCCAGCGGCGGTGAGATTGCATGGAGTGGCTGCGCAACGAGCGCGGCATAGCTCGCTGCCTCGAGGAGACGGATCCCCAGTCCACATCCTTAGCGCTGCGGCGCGGTGCGCGAAGGCCGATGCAAGGGCGATGCGACGCGCGCACGCGAAGCGACAAAAACGAGTAGCTCCCCGCGGAAACTTACCGACGCCTTGGCGATGCATACCCCGGCCTGCAAGGATCTGCGTGAGGGGCGCGCCCTGGAATTTGCAAAAGCTCTCAGAACACCATTCCCGGCACTCCGAGGGCAAGGATCTGCGTGAGGGGTGTGCCAAAATGGGGGGCGGCGGAAGGGGCGGCGTAAGGCGGCATAAGGCTTTCTAGGATCTATAGATATTTATAGGCTCTTAGTTCTTCAGGTTTCCGGGGGGCCTCTTGGGAGCCTCACGGGGGTGCTTGGGAGCCTCTTGATGGCCTCTGGGGGCGTCCTAGGAGCCTTTCAGGCTGGAGACCTTGAAATGTCGCGCTCTTCGGGCCCTCTTGGGTCGCTCTTGGGGCTCTCTTGGGGCGCCCTCGAGGCCCTCCTGAATTATCTGGGGAGCCTCCTGGGCCGTCTCTGAGCTTTCTTGGGGGCCTCTTCGGCCGTCTTGGAGCGATCTCAAGGGCCTCTGACGCTTTCTGGGACCGTGGGGAGCCGTGGCATGCGAGAGCGCAAACATGCTTCAAAAACCATTACATTTCCGGCGTCTGGGGCCCTGTGGAGGGGCCTCTGGAGGCGCTCTACGGGCGTTTTGGCGGCGTCGTCGGCGTGTCGCATCCTGCGTCCTGAGGCCATCTTCGGCGTGTCTGGGGCTCGCCATCGCTCGGACGTCCATTCCGTGTGCTTTTTTCGGTTTCGTGCGTGGCTTTTTCGCCAAATGATCAAGGATGCTCCTCGATGGTCCTCGCCGAGAAAAAAATGCACACGTCCGAGCGATGCCGAGGGGGCCTCTTGGGGCTGACTTGGCAATATTTGGGGCCCTCTTGGCGTGTCGTGGCGTGTTTGGGAGCGGGTCTGGGCAATCCTGGGGGCCCCGGGACCCCCCCAATACCCGCGTGGGGGGGGGTACGGCACCGGCCCGGCCCCCCCCCCTCGGCCTACTCCGATATCGATACACACACACATATATATATGTATATAGATATATATATATATATATATATACATATTTATATATATGCATGTATGTTATATGCATGCACATATACATACATACATCCATACAAACATATATGCACACATACATACATACATACATACATACATACATACATACATACACACACATACTCCAAAAAAATCTTTTTTAAAAAACATGCTACTGCTCATACATGCACACATACTACATACATACATACAGACACACATACATAACATACATACATACATACATAACATACTACTACATCATCATACATACATACTACATACTACTACATATATACATACATACATACATACATGCATACATACATACGCACACGCATACATGCATACATACATACATACATACATGCATGCATACATACACACATACACACACATACACACATGCACACCCACGTACATACATACATACATACATACATACATACATACATACATGCATGCATGCATGCATACATACATACATACAAACATTCATCCATTCATTCAAACATACAAACATACATACATACATACATACATACATTTACGCACCCACCTACCTACCTACCTACCTACCTACCTACCTACCTACATACATACATACACACACATTCATACATACATACACACATACATACATACACACATATAAACATACTATAAACATTCTATACATATATATATATATATATACATAGGTATGTATCTATATAGAGATAGCGCTTCGCGCGGGCTCAAGTTCTAGCTAGGCTTGATCGGCTAACTCATGTGATATCATTTTGGTCGCTTCTTGCGTCCAGGGACTCCCTTGGAGGCCCTGCGCAAGCCTTGGAATCGTATACAAGGGGAAGTGCGGAAACGCAGAAATCATAACTTTCTTTCAGGTATTCAACGACTTGGGGGCCTCAAAGGCTTCCTGGGTTCTTTTCTTTTTTGAGGTGAAGGGGGGTCTGAATTGTGGTCTGTTGTGCAAGAGTAGACTGGGGGCCAAACCTGCAAAAAGAAGAAGGAATTGCGGGATTTCCATTTTTTCCAGCTCCTCGGCGCTGTTCGGCGTTGTTTTTTGTTTGTGCCTCGCGGGTTTTGTTAGCCGGGCCCCTCAGGGGTGTGGGATCTTCTGGACCCCCTGGGGGTTCTGGAGGTCTCCTGGAGGGCTGGAGAGCCGTCGGAAGGGTGTTTAGGGCTGCGCGGGAGCGTGTTGGGTCGTTCTTTCCGTTGTGGGGGCTCCTTGGGGTCGTCTTGGGCTGTCCTTGGGCGTCTTAGGGGGCCCCCCTGGAAGCCGGGAGGCGCGGTACCGGCCAGATGTCAGGGGATGTGTGGGATCTCCGAGTAGGAGTGCCACTTTGAAAAAAAAAAGAATTCTGGGAATTCCCTCTCTGTGGTTGTCTCAAAATCCTCGATCTACGAGGGTTGGAAGCGGGAAAACGTGAAAAGGCGAAAAATATCAGAAGAACCATTGGAAATCAACGATTTTACCCTTTTGGGCTCTCTCGGGACGGCTCTCGCAGCTCTCTTGGGCTGTGCCTCGTCGGGGTCTTTTTGGGGCCTCTCAGGGATCAGGGGTGTGTTAGGGGCCTCTGGGGAGTGCCGGAGGCCTCTCGGAGGTCTCTGGAAGCCTCCTGCTCCCGCTCTTGGGCCCATCTTGGGCCTCTTCTGGGGTAGTCTGGGGCTGTCCTGGGCGCCTCTTCGGCAATCTTGGAGCCTTCTTGGCCCGTCTTGTGGCCGTCCTGAGGGTCTCTTGGGTGGTCTTCGGACGGTCTTGGGAGCCTCTTCGGCGCTCTTGGAACGTTTCAAGCTCGAAATCGCGAGAAACCAAAAATATTGGAAAAACAATGAGAATCTACGATTTTGGCATCTTCGGGCCGTCCCGAGACGCCTCTCGGTTCTCTCTTGGTGTCTCTTGGATGCCACCTGGGAGCCTGGAGAGCCGTCGGAAGGCTGACTTGGGCTGCTTGGGAGCGTCTTGGACCATCATTTCGCAGTCTGGGGGCTCCTGGGAGGCGTCTTGGGCCCTCCTGGGGCGCTGTGGAGGTTCCCCGGAAAGGCCACGGGAGCGGTACCGGGAGCGTCCCCGAGATGTTCCAGGGAGGTGTGGGACCCGGGGCCGGAGGGGGGGGCGGTATCTGTATCTTATGGGGGAGGGTCACCTTCGGCCTGGCCAGTTTGCGAGCGCCTCAGCCTCGACGGGCCGCATTCGCGGCGATCTGCGCACGAAGTTCGTCAGGGCCAGGGGGTGCGAAGAAAAAGGAAGGAGGGGAAACCGTCAGCACCCATCGGCATCATCAACACTACCATCACCAGCATCATCATCATCATTGTCATCATGACCACGACCATCACCATCACCATCATCATCCTCATCATAATCATAATCATCATCCTCATCATAATCATAATCATCATCATCATCATCATCATCATCATCATCATCATCATCATCATCATTTTCATGTGTATCAACATCGGAAACATCATCATCGCCATACTCATCACCATCACTATCCCTATCTCAAGGACCATCGTCATCACCGCCACCAACACCACCATCACCACCACCAGTGCCATCATCACCATCGCCATTAACACCGCCACCAACATAACCACCATGCGCATCACCATCACCACAACACTTATCATCGTCACCATCACCATCACCACCACCATTATCGTCATCATCATCATCACCGGCATCATCATCATGATTACACCATCATCATCATCATCATCATCATCATCATCATCATCATCATCATCATCATCATCATCATCGTCGTCATCGACAACGTCACCATCGTCATCATCGTGATCACCATCATAATTATCATCAGCATCACGATCCTCCTCCTCCTCGTCCTCCTTCATCCTCTTCATCATCATCGTCACCATCACCATCCGCATTACCATCATCATCATCATCAACCATATCATCAGCATCCCCACCACCCTCCTCCTCCTCCTCCTCCTCCTCCTCCTCCTCCTCCTCTTCCTCCTCCTCCTCCCTATTCTCATCATCATCGCCATCACCACCACCACGTCCATCATCATCATCTCCATCTCCATCACCATCTCCATCACCATCCGCATCACCATCACCATCATCATCACCATCAGCATCAGCATCAGCATCAGCATCAGCATCAGCATCACCATCATCATCAACATCACCATCATCATCAACATCATCATCAACACAACCACATTCACCATCACCATCACCACCACCACCATCACCATCACCATCACCATCACCATCACCATCACCATCACCATC
Organism: Prorocentrum cordatum; assembly: GCA_963575745.1. Lineage (NCBI taxonomy): Eukaryota > Dinophyceae > Prorocentrales > Prorocentraceae > Prorocentrum > Prorocentrum cordatum. The sequence goes on from CAUYUJ010006400.1 coordinate 9,980, forward strand.
ACCATCATCATCATCATCATCATCATCATCATCATCATCATCATCATCATCATCAGTCTCAGCGTCACCGTCGTCCCTAACGCCGTGTGCCGACGAAGCGTGCTTGACCCGTCGGTTTTGAGCCCCCCCCCAAAATCGCCTTCTGTGGAACCCCCTCGGGGCGCAGTCGGAGCGCGCCGGCGTGCGCATCTCCTCCTCCCTCCTCCTCCTCCCTCCTCCCTCCTCCTCCTCCTCCCCCTCCTCCCCCTCCTCCTCCTCCTCCTCCTCCTCCTCCTCCTCCTCCTCCTCCTCCTCCTCCTCCTCCTCCTCCTCCTCCTCCTCCTCCTCCTCCATTTCCTCGCCTCGTGCCTCGCCTACGCGACAACGAGCGCCGCCCTCACGAAGGCGCTCGGGGGAGAAGACGGGGCAAAAGACGTCACCGCGGCCTCCCCCTTGCCGAGGCGCCCGCTGCCGAGGCGCCCTCTCTCCTCGTCCTCCTCCTCGTCCTCCTCCTCCTCCTCCTCCTCCTCCTCCTCCTCCTCCTCCTCCTCCTCCTCTCCTCCTCTCCTCCTCCCCTCCCTCCTCCTCCTCCTCCTCCTCCTCCTCCCTCCTCCTCCTCGCCTCGTGCCTCGCCTACGCGACAACAGCGCCCGCCCTCTCCCGCTCCTCTCGCCAGACCCTCCCCCAAGCAAGCAGCCGTGTCGCCCAGGTGGTCAGCCCCTCTGGCAGAAGTAAGAGGGGGATTATTGGTATGCGGAACTGATGAGGCTTGGGCGGAAATGAAGAGGTACAGCGTTGGCAGGAGTATGGAGGGGATGAGAATCGGAGGGGGTGGGGTGGGCGAGTTTGTTCCCAGAGGTCTTACCCACGCCAAGACGTCCTCACCTCCTAGTCCCTCTCCTCCCCCCAGTGGCCGACCGCCCCCCTGGGTCCCCAATGGGGCGTTTCGGGTCTGGGGTTTGCCGTCGCGGTGAGGCGCAACAGCACTGGGGGACTGGTTCGAGGGGGGGACCATCGACCTGGAATCGGCGATAGATCGCCGACAGATCGGCGATAGGCCCCCTTGTGCGAATCCGCAAGTTCCTGGGCGGGGTATGGGTATGAAGCCCCTCTCGGCGATGTGTGGGCGATTGGGGTCGGTGCATTTATCACTGAGCCTATCCCCCCCTAACGCTGCCCCTTGGTTATCAAGTCATGACTCGGCTCTCTGGCGACCGTTCGGGACGCTCCGGGCATCCCCAGAACGCTCTCTTCCAAGCGCAGCTATTGGAACTCATCCCGAGGCTGGAGCATGGCCCGGAACCAACAAGAACGCTCGAAAACCTCGACCCTCGAACCCCTCCCCGCCGAAGGTTCCCCCTGATGGATTCACACATTGGAAGGGACCTCTCAAGCTTTCGTAAGGCCTGCGCAATGTCCATGAGAGCAAGAACGCAGCTGAGCACAGGAGGGCGTGCAGGCAGCTACGGAGCTCGGACATGCGGAAGCAAGGCGCGAACGACGCTGCCGAGCCCTGGGAGAGCAGAGCGTTGACAGCGCGAGCACCAAATCTGCCAGTTGCCCGGGAGCCCCCGCGCCATGCCCACGAGCGTTGCTCCACCCTCGCCATCGCTCGGACGTCCATTCCGTGTGCTTTTTTCGGTTTCGTGCGTGGCTTTTTCGCCAAATGATCAAGGATGCTCCTCGAGGGTCCTCGCCGAGAAAAAAATACACGCGCCCGAGCGATGCCGAGCCACCCCCGCCCGAACGTGCCTCCTGATTCGGGTCGGGCGAAAGGGGGGGATAGCAAAGGGGGGGGTTGAGAATCAGCTCACGTAGCTGATTCTCCTGGCGCCTCCCGGCGCCGGGAGGCGCCCCATGCATCGAGGACTGGGCCCCTCGGTGAGACCGAAACCAGCTGCATGCAGCAAATCTCGTAACCCCCCCTTTCCCAATGCCCCCCCTTTCGTCCGGCCCGACTGATGCGTTCACCGCCTGCCGCCGCGCCCAGAGCCGCGGCGGCTGCGCCGGGCGGGCCCCGCCCGCTGCGGGCGCAGAAGCGGGGCGGGCGCCTGCAGTTCGCCTCGCGCTGGAGCTCTTGGAAGGGGCCCCAGGACATACAAATAAACACACACAAATTAGAACAAGCCCCATATCTTCACATATTTTCTGGGTTTTTGTCTTCCCCCCCCCACTTCCCATATTTTCCCATATTTTCTCGAACATCGACGATTGATTGTGTCTGTGTGTTTTTTTCCCTCCTGACTCTTCTCGGGCGCGTGTGCCCTCTCCGCCCTTCCTGCGTTTCGGGTCTGAGGGGCAGCAGCCTGAAAAGTCCAGGGTTCGCTAGAGACTGGTTCCTCCCCAAAAAAACCGCCCACACCCATCCAGAACACACCAGGGCGCTTCCGAGAGGCCTCCTCTGGAACTCTTCGGGGAGGGTTTGCAGAGGGTTACGCAAAGTTTCGGTTGCTTAAGCGGGAAGACTCGTACCATGGATGCCTTGCTGTGCAGCTTGACGTGCCAACTTGCCTGACTGCCTCCGAGCACGCGAGCACTACGCATCGCAGAACAGCTACACTAGGAGCTCGACCTCAAGAACCACGCCACAAGAAACCTAACCTTTACACTCCAGGACGTCCATCGACTTTTGGTGTGGGAACGTCACGAATTCCGTAGCAAAATCATCGACACCCAAGAAACCCAGACCAACCTGAAGGCAAGCAGGGTGCTTGCTGGCATGGGTCTCCACTGTACCCGGACTGCCCCCACAGCCGGCGAGAGAACTGCTAGTCATGAGACAGGCGGGCGAAAAAGAGTCGGCCTCGCGAGGATGCCACCAACCATGAGAGAGGAGCGGCCGCACTCAGCACATGCAGAGGGAAGCCGAACAGGCGGGGGAACGACTGCCAGGGGCAAGGGTCCTACGCAGAAGGGAAGCTGAGCAGACAGGGGCACGGCTGCCAGGGGCAAGGGTCCCTGCAGCGCTCCTCCTACTCGTCTTCCTACATTTCCTCCTCCTCCTCCTCCTCCTCCTCCTCCATCTCCCCTCCTCCTCTTCGTCCTCCTCCATTTCCTCCTCGTCCTCCTCCCCCTCCTCCTCCTACGCCTCCTCCATCTCCCCTCCTCCCCCTCCTCCCCCTCCTCCTCCTCCTCCTCGCTCCTCCTTTTCCTCTTCCTCCTCCTCCTCCTCCTCCATTTCCTCCTCCTCCTCCCTCTCCTCCTCCTTCTCCTCCGCCCCTTCTCCTCGCATCCTTCTCCTGCCTTCCCCCGCGCCCCCCCCTCGTCCGCGGCGGCGAGCGATGCGGCCTCCAGGCCTGCCAGGCGCCCACGGACCGGCTCCAGGGTGCGCCTGGTCCCCACGAGGGCGGGGTGGGGTTGGCTTTAAGTCGGGCCTGTCTCTCTACAGGAGGTAAATTCAAGAATAGTCAAAACATAAGATGGGGACTTTTTTTTGCTAAAACAATATGTTTCGACCATTTTGAAATATGTTTGGAATATTGCTAAGTTTTCGCCCAAAATCCCCCTGTAAAGGGACAGGCCCGACTCAAGGCTGGCGGGAACGGGTGAGGCGGCTCGCCTGCGGAAGGCATTGCGCGCAGCTGATGCAGCCACGCGCAAATCTCATGACCTACAAAAGACAGGCGGGTGACAAGGTTACTGCAACCGATTCACGGACATACAGGACCTCGTTCCTGCGGACGTGCCTGTCGTCTTCGCCATCTCGATCTCTGTTCCTCCCTCGTCGGACTCCTCTCTCTCTTCCTCACTTCCCCTCCTCCCTCCTCCCCTCGATTCCACACGCCCCTGCCCTCTCCTCGCGAGGGAACGCGGGACACGGAGAGCGGGAGGACATGGAGGAAAGGAGGCACCACAAGCTGCGCACATAGAAACTCTCGGAGCTCCGCGCGGAATCATCGGATCCCCGCGGGAGCTCCCCTTCCTGGCGCGCGCCGCGCATCGGGGGCGGCTCCAGAGGCGCCGTCAGGGGGGCCCAACCGCCGATCCAAGAAACCCGCGCGGAGCTCCGAAAAATCACACGTTCACGCGGCTTGCCCTTCTTCGAGGAGGGCGAAAAGGAAGGGGGATAATGGAGGAAATAATCAGATTGGGGGAACTGGGTCCTGAGGGAAACGGGTCCTGGACCCTGGGGTCTTCCCCCAATACCAATTCGTCATCCTGACCTGTGTTTCCGACAGTCCTGGGGCTCGTGGAAAGCCTCGACAGGCCACCAACGGAAAAACACCTGAGGACTATGCCCGTTGTGATTCGTTCGTCGTGGCTGCTCTCCGCCCTCCCTTCCAAAGCGCTCCTCCTCAGCCTCCACAGCGCGCCAATCACAGCCACAGCGAAATTGAGCAACGTCGTCGCTGAATCGAGTTGAATCGAAAAGAAGCTCCCTCCCGTTGACCCCTCCCCCGCCGGGCGGGGGCGGGGGGTCCGGGGGGGGGGGGGGGGGGCCAAATGCGACGGCCTCCCTGGGGCGATCTTAAGCTGCGACTGATCAACGTTGCAATTGAATCAAAAGGAAACCCTTTCCGCTTGATCCATCCCCCGACGGGGGGGGGTCCCGCGGGACAGGGGGGGGTAAATACGACGGCTTCCGCGGGGCGATCCTAAGCGGCAGCGTGGTGTTTGAATCGAAGAGAAACCGACCCTTCCCTTTGATCCCTCTCCCGGCAGGGGGGTGTTCCCGGGGGGCGGGGGGCAGATACGGCGAGTCCAGACAACGAAATTGAGTGATGTCATAACTGGAACGGAGTGAAGCCCCTCCCCTTTGATCCGTCCCTTTCCTGGGGGGGCGGGGGCAGATACGACGGGCTCTTTGGGGCGATTTTGGACAGCGAAATTGAACAACGTCGTATTTGAATCCAAGGCAAACGCATTCATGTGGATTCCTCCCCCACTGCGGGGGGTCCCTGGGAGGTGTCTGGGTGTGTGTGTGGGGGGGGCAGATACGACTGCCTCCCAGGGGCGATCCCAGGCAGGGCAATTGACGAAGGTCGCAGCGGAATCGAAAAGAATCCCTTCCGCTGTGACCCCTCCCCCGCCAGGGGGTCCGGGGGGGGGGAGATGCGACGGCCTCCCTGGGGTCATTCCAGACAGTGGAATTGACCAGCGTAATAAAAAGGGGCCCTGGGACACACAAATAAATACACACAAATAGCAGAATTCCGCATTTTTTGTATTTTCTGGGTTTTTGTCTTCCCCCCCACTTCCCATATTTTCCAATATTTTCCTGGGGATGGACGATTCATTGTGTGAGTGTGTGTTTTTTTTCAGGGAAGGCCCCTTCCCTTTGATCCCTGCCCGCGAAGGCGCAGCGCCGGCGAGGGCGCCGGCGGCAACCTCGCAGCCAGGCCCGAGGGCGCGAGCACTGCGCCCGCGTCGCCCGCGTCGCCAGCCCCACAGCGCATGTCCTGGAGCCGCCCCCAGAACAGTCGGATCAAAAAGGACGGCAGATGGAGCATAGGCCAATGTTGGCAGCGGGGCAACAGCTGGTTGAGCCGGCGAAGCCAGGCGCCCGAGGACGCGACTGCCAGCGACGCAGACAGCAACCGAGCGTCTGTAAGAACCAGGAGTCTCCAGAGCATTCGTTCGGCTGGCTTGCCGCCGCGGCGAACGCTGCGATCTCGTCGCTTGCCGATTCAGTTGTTCTAGAGCTCGTGGGTCCACGGAGCTACCTTGAACGCGCCCTCTCCCAGCTTGCACTCGAAGGGCCTCCGCCAGTGCCAGCAATGATTGTTGAGGCGCTACAAGGGGGTGAAACCCCGCTCAGGTTACATACGCCTGGAGCGGTGCGTTTGCTCGTTCGCCTCAGAACTGCCAGCTCGCCCGAGGGCCGGGAGACAATTTGATTCTTCCCGTGGAATTGCTCGAATCGATCAGCTGACCAGATCGCCCCTTGATCGAAGGTCTCAAATTTGCTTTTCCCCTCCTCGGCCAGCTGCCCCAGAGCTGCATTTTGCCGTCGATCCCGCCCCCGGCAGCGCCAGCGTCTGCGGAGCCCATCGCCGAGCGCCGCCCGGAGAAAAAACGTCAAATCCTCGTGGCGAGCGCGCCGCCCAGCAGCCTCGCAGTCTGCAGCGCGGAGCGCGTTCGAGGCTAAATTCCTTCAGAACGTGGCGGGCGAGAAAGCTTGGCGGACGGAGCTCGCCCCCGCCGAGCCCGCCACCTCCGCTCGCCCCCCTGCCCGGGGGGGGGCGGAACGCCGCGCGGCAAGCCCGCCCCAAAAGTTCGTTTGGTCGATGACGTTTCTGGTTCCCTGTCGAAGTCGGCGACGGCGGTCGGGGGGCCCGCGCCGGTTGACTCTCTGGGCGCCCTGGCGGCCGTAGCTCGGTCTTTCGCGCGCAAGAGGCCGCATGAGTGCGCAGTGCGCACCTGGATGGGCGATTTTATGGGCGCTCATAGATCTGCGCCGCTGCGCGCGGAACACCAATTTCTGCGGTCTCGCCGCGCTCCGCGGCCGACCAGGCGAGAGGATAGCAGTCTGTTTGCCGCCCTTCGGGTCGATCACTTCCGTGAACAGATGGCGCGGATTCGGTTCGCCCCTGCAGGCAGCGCGCGCGCGCGATCTGCCCATCTGTCGTTTCACGGATGATTTGTTCTCTGCCGACAGGGCGCCGGGCGCGGCCGACGCGCTGGCGGGCCCGGCGGGGGCGGCGCATGGCGCGCAGCAGCGACTGGATTTGACGGGATGGGCTCTCGAGCCCGCCACGCGCGCAAGGGGCGCCGCGGGCGCCGCCATTCCGTGAGTCGACGTTTCTGCGCCCCCAGGCGAAATTGATTACAAGAGAAGCGGCCGCAGAGAACCCGGGGCGCTCTTCAGGGCGACGCCGCGCGGCCGGCCGAAGCGAAACGGCTTGCAGGCGCGGGCTGGCAGCGCCACCTTAGGAAAAGGTGCTGGGGCGAATGTGGCGGCATTTCGCTGGCAGGAGAATCGCCGCGCTAGTGCCTTGACTGCGCGCGCCCAGGCGGCTTTGCGCCGGCGGCTGCGGTTTCTGGGCGGCGCGCCGACGGGGCGGGCTCAGCTGGCGCCTCGCGTTGTCCAGCGGTGCGCTGCATCTGTAGATGCCGCGGAAGATGACCGGATCGTATTCGCACTGGCGCGCCCGAGTTCCCGCCTGTGGAGCGCAACGAGGCCCCGCAGAAAGCCCGCGGGAGCTGCTGGCCGCGGCGCGCGCAGTCCAATGCTGGATAAGCACGGGCTCGCTGACTACGACGCGAAGTCGCTCTTCCTGTGGATTGCAATCCTGCGTTGCTCGCGATCGTGCGCGGAGCAAGCAGACAATCCGATCGCAGTGATTTGGTCGCAGGGAGTTGATTCCAAGTCGCCGGCGCAAGCGTCCTCCAGCACGCGCCACGCGCGCCGAGCAAATGAAACTCGCCGATGGCCCGCCAGCTGCTTTTGATGCTCGAATATCGATGGGGATTGCCCAGTCGTGACCGGCAGCGCTGCCATGGGGCGCAGAGTGAGAGTTGGCTGGGACTGGCCATGTATTCAGAGACTTCACGGCCTGCACCTTCACATGGAGCGACACGGTGCGTGGGCGCTGTCTGGGGGGGCGATTTCCGTTCAGATGGCCGAACGGCGGCTTTCGCCCCCAAACTGGCGTTTCTGACGCCCGCCCATTTCGCATTGTCTCAGGTTGCGAATCTGACCCTCTTGGACCCCCCTGCGATTCGATCCTAGGTTGCCGATCTGCTGGTCACGGGCCGATTCGTTCCCTGTCTCCTTTGCAGGGGCTGGCGCGCCCCGAAGGCCTGCGGGTTGGTGATCCGATCGCAATTCCCGAGCCCGCGTGCCTGCCTGGTGTTTTTCCGTGCTCAGATTGAAGATTCGGGTCCGATGGCGCGATGGTCCAGTCCGCGCGCTCAAATCCCCAATCGCTTTCACTAATGCAATCCGTGGTCGCTGCAGTCATTGTGGCGACTCGCGCGCAGAGTGCTGATTTGCCTGACTGAGGATCTCCCCAGACTGGGCGCCTCTCGAGCGGCCTGGATTGAACGTTGCGCTCCACTGATCGGGGCAGGGCGCAGAACAAGAGATATGCAAGGATGGCGGGCGGAATGTCTGCCCCAGGTTTGGGAACGGCCCTGGGGGCGCCGCGCCGGCTGGCAATCTCTCCCGGCGCTCTACGTCGGAGAGCCGCGGGGATTGCGCGGTCGGCGATGGGCGCGCAGAGAATATAAGCGGATCCGGCGCTGGAGGGGGCGGTGGGCCCCTTTGCTCCCCGCGCATGTCTGCAGAAGTGGCGCGTGACATTCTGGACTGCGCTCAGAGGCGCGCCCTCGCATTTCGTGCAATCGCTGACGCATCCTTGCAAGTTGGCGATTAGTTCTGGCACGCCCTGGCCCGGGGCGCACATTGGCCTGTCCCCGCCAGTCCCGGAAGCGGCTGAACCCAGCCAGGCGGCGGGGCAGGGCGCTCGGACAGCGGCGACGCGCGCGGCTCTCAGGCCACGCGCTGCAGCGCGGGCTTCCGGGGAAATCCTAGTTCCCACAGCGCTCGCGGATGCGATCCTTACTTTAGCTGGGGCTGATGCGGGCATTTCCACGTCGCCTTCTTGCCCGCCACGGCAAGAGCTGCCCCGCAGCCGTGGCGCGGTGGATCTGGGGGCCACGGGCGAGCAGGCCGCGCGGGAGGCACGCCAGTCCTCGAGGGCATTATTCCGCAGCGCAGCCGCGGCCAGGTTGCTTTCCGCGCGGCGTCTGCCGCGTGGCCCGCCGACGACGCCCGCGACGCACGCGCGCGCTAGTTTGTGCCGGGGCGCAGGAACACTCGCAAGACATTTGCCCCACCTTCGCACTGTGTTGCGCTGACCACGCCCCCCATTGGGCGCCCTGGCGGACGCGCGCGGCGCTGAGAAGGCTGGCCGAGTTTCCAGACGGCCCCGCGTCCGTGCCACCGCTGCTGAAACCAAGGCTCTGGCCAAATTGTGTGCGCCTGGGCTTCTTGGGTTATGGCGCGCCAGTTTTGTTCGCGGCGTCGCGACGTTCTACAGGTTGGATCGCCGACAGCCCCAGTCAGCATCGCGGTCGCATTTTGCACGCCCAAAGAAGTGCCCATCAGCTTCACGAGTAGGATGCGCCACGCTGAGCCCGCGCCGGCTGCGAGGAACTGCATTTGCGCCCACCAGGGCAAAATGCGTTGCGCACGTTTGCTGACGTCGCGCCACAGCCGTCTTGACGGACTGCCGCGTCCTGAGCTGACATACTCGGAGGGCCTGGCCACGCTCATGTTGGCGGCCTAGGCCTGTGGCGTAGAATGCGCCATGTCGTGGCGCACGCGCGCTTCTCGCAGAGGTTGGTCGGCCGATTGCTCACGGGCTAACGAACCCGCTGCGCAGTTCTGCTCTGGCGGGCGGCGCGCGCCCACAGCTTACGCGCGAGCCTCAGCCGGGGCGCGAGGGAACGCGGCCGCAGCCGAGTTCCTGATCGATCATTCGGAGTCATCGGACGCCGCCGAGCAGTTTCGCTCCTGCTTGCATGGGGGGCATGTTGGTCACCAGAGGCAAATCGCTTCGCGCAGCTGTCTGGGCCCACCTGGGCGCATTGGGCGCCCGGGTGATCTCCTAGGGCGGCCCCGGCCATCTGCGCGGACACATTATATATGTGTATCTGTGTATGTATGTATGTATGTATGTGTGTGTGTGTATGTATGTATGTGTGTATGTATCATACAAATACATATGCATAAACCTAACTATGGACATGTATTGCTCACCGCGCGTGTTGAAACACGTTGGGGGGAGATGCGACGTCAATGACCAGGCGCGAATAATTTGGCGGCAATGTAACTAGAGGAGTAGGAGTGTTTGTCCACTCTTTACCTTGTGGCCTCCTTACCTCGTGGCCTCAGACAGTCATGCTCATGGCTGGTAGCCTCCTGGGGGGGCTGCAGACTCTGGCGGTGTAGTGTTTGCTCGCACCTGGCCCGATTTGGGCGCGGACCACTCCGCGCCCGTCTGTCGCGTGGTCTGTCCGTCGTCTTGTCTGTCCGCCCGCGTCAGTTTGCGCGCCCCAGGGGGCCCGATGAACCCTGTAATCGCACGCAGGCGCCGGCTGGCCCCGCGAGGTCAGCGGACGCGCGCGCGCATCGCTTCTCGCAATGGGTCTGGTCCGCCGCGGCGCAGCCGAGCTCGCTCGAGCTCCGCGAGCTCCACGACTTTTGGCTCGCAGGGCTTTGGGTGCGCGGGCCGCCCTGGTCAGGAGGGAAAAGCACGCGCGCGCACGCGCAGACGCACAAGGAATCCTCGATTCCCCAAAGAACATGGGGGAAAACATGGGGGGGAAGACGAAGACCCAAGAAGTGCGCGAAAGCATGGGGCATCCTGCGATTTGTGTGTGTGTGTGTGTGTGTGTGTGTGTGTGTGCGTGTGTGTGTGTGTGTATGAGTGTGTGTGTGTGTGTGTGTGTGTGTGTGTGTGTGTGTGCGTGCGTGCGTGCGTGCGTGCGTGCGTGCGTGCGTGCGCGCGTGCGTGCGTGCGCGCGCGTGTGTGCGCGTGTATTTGTTTGTGCGTCCCATGGGCCCCTTCGCCTGGGACCCCCTCAGGGCCCCCCGCGCCCCGGCGGGGGGGCGCGGTGCCCGCGCGGGCGGCCTGTCCGGCGCGGCCAACAGCGGCCCGCGCCGCGTCCCAGGCGCCCTGGGCGATCTCGCGGGCCAACTTCTGGAAGCCCTGCTCGTGCTGCTCGTTTCTCCCCGGGGGGCGCGCCATCTCTCGCTGCGCTGGCCAATCGTAGAAATTGGCTGCGCGAGCCTCTCCGAGCCCCTCGGCAATTCGCATGGGCAGGCGCGCGTGCCCGAGGAGCTCCGACACGGGGCAGACCTTCACGATGCAAATCTTAAGGGGCCCGCGACGCGACGTGCCGCAGGAGCGCGGCAAACCCGGCGCGCCGCGCCCGATCCCCGGCGCCCGCGCGCGGCGCATCTCGAGAGACGCGCGCGCGGGGCCCTCCCAAGAACCGCCCGCAGCAACGGGCGCGGCTCCACTGGTCGTCATCGTCGGCGCCGCCAACCGAACGTCTGCCCCGGTCGGTCGCGGCGGCTGTTCACTTCCCCGCGACCTCCACGGACGGAAAGGCCCTCGGCGGGAACTTGCGGAGACCGGCGTCGCGGATCCCGTCCGCCGGGCAGAAGCGCATGCCCTCCGTCGGCTGCGCGCCCGCTTGCGCGGCGAAGTCGCGCGTCGCCGTCGGGAGGGCGCCCCCGCGCGCTCCAGCGGCCGCCGTTGCTGCGCAGGCGCGGCCTGCTTGCCCAGATGACGCGCCCGCCCTCGGCTTGCGGGGCGCGCGCGAGCTGCGCGCGCGAAGGCTTCGGGGTCTTCCAGGCCTCCGGGTAGCTATCGGCATCGATGGGGAAATCGTTTGTCTCGATGCCTTGTGATTATCCCGTGGGCCACCGCGTCGCCATAATCGCTCGCGTGAGCGCTGCTGACCAGATGCCCGATGAGCCAGGGCTGGAGCCGCGCTCGCGCAAGAGCGCACGTCGCGCTTGGCGCGGGGGGGGCCGCGCCCAGCTCGCCCCTCCGTAGTCGGTCGCTACCGCGAAGGCTGCGCCAGGCAGCCCCTCTGAGTCAGCCTTGGCCCCGGCGCCCGCGAGAAAAACCCGCGCCGCGCTGCGGCGGGCAGCGGGGCGGGGGAACGCTGGCCAGCGGATCGGATGAGCGGGGGCTATCGGATCGAGCCCTCGCGGCCGGGGACAGAGCGCAACCGCTCGATCAATCCGCGCGCGACGTGGAACGAAAGAGGGCGGACCCTGCAAAACGCGGGCGACGAGGGGCGGCCAACGCCAAGCGGTGCGAACGGCGCCCACGCCACTGCGAGCGAGCTGGCTGCGCTGCGGCGAGCCAGCCACGCTGCGAGACCGTCGCGCACGCGTCCGCTGACTTTGCGGGGCCAGCTGGCGCCCCCGCGCGCTCGCGGGGCCCGCCGGGCCCCCTGGGCCGCGCGCGAGGGCGCGGACGGACCGACGAGGCGACGGAGAGATAACGGAGCGACAGACGCGGACAGAGGTCCGCGCCCAGATCGGGCCAGGCGCGAACAAAACGCTGCCCCGCCAAGTTCCGCAGCCCCCCAGGGAGGCCACCGGCCATGCGTGCGATTTCCTGAGGCCGCGAGGCAAGGGGGCCAGTTGGCAAAGAGTGGGCAAGCACTCCTACTACTCTATTTGCGCTGCCCCCAAATTATTCGTGCATCGCGATTTCGGGGCGACCTTTTCTGATGCGGAGCTTTGGCCCCGCGCGAGCGCCATGGCACGCCCCCCCGGGCGTCGCCCAGTCGCTGTCTTTCGCCTCTTGCGTCGCAACAGCGGGCGGGGTCGCCGCTATCTGCGCCGCGCGCGCATCAACTGAAGGAGGGCCGCGCCTCGCTGAAGGGTCTCGACGTTAACGACAGCGGCGATTTCTAGCGTGGCGTCGCACGCACGCAGGTTGAACAAAACGGGCGACATGGCAAACAACTCGTTGCTATCAGTCCTCATCTTCGCGCTGGTCATGGTCATAGGCATCCATCTGGCGTCGAGCGAGCCGCGAGTGCGGCGGCGACGACTGCGAGCCCGTCTA
>CAUYUJ010006400.1:30000-53905 GCA_963575745.1 Prorocentrum cordatum
ACAAACTCCCAAACGTGCGACGAACACCGAACATCGGCTTCGATCCACCGACGCCTGCGGAGCACAAGATCGAGGGGCTGCTTGCGCAGCCTGCGCTCAGGATCAGCCTTGAGGACAGCACACTCGAGGGTGATAGAGGCACTGCGCTTGAGGATAGCACAGGCATTGGCAACGAGCTCGTTATAAGTCTGCACAACTCCCTCAGGCACCTGGCATTCAAGAGCACGCAAGTTAGCGAGCTCGTCCGCGACAGAGTTAAGCACAACATGGTCCCAGTCTACAGAGTCGCCAAAACGGGCGAGCTTTTGGGCGTCGTCCAGCAAGTGGCTGGGGACATGAGAGACCTGGAATTGACCAGATCGCTCCGAGAGGAGCTGCCACAATTCCCACCAGATATCAAACTTTGCCAGCCTAGCAGAGGCCGCTCGGCCAGCCAGGAAACCTTTGACGACATTGGCATGGTCGGTGACCACGCGCAGATTTTGGGCAGGATCAACGCAGCGAAGGCACTCAACAATAGCCGCAAGCTCTGCGCGGGGCACCGTCTGCCGAACCGAGTCGAGTACACCTGTGACTCCACAGTCCCAGTCGAAGCCATCGCTAGGACAGAGCCGCACAAAGGCAAAAGCAACTCGACGGAGAACAGGAAACCTGGCAAACTGGCCACCAGCGCCGTCTGTGGCATAGAGGCCTCCTGGCAGACAGCCTGGAGACAAAGCCCCAGGACAACGCCGCCCCTGGAGCCCCCTGGAACCAGGAACAGGGGGGAGGTTAAACCAAGAAAGGGGAATACGTCCTCGAATCCAGAAGCACGGAAACTGTAAAAAGCTTCTTGCAGCGCGCTGTGCCTAAGATGCTGAGTGTCGACAATCTCCTGGTCCTGCGACGACGCATTGCACATGCATCGCCAAAACCTGTGCCAGGAGGTCTCGGGGTCACGCTGGCAGCGCCGACATATAGGGTCAGGAGCCATCTGGGCATTGCGCCTTCTCTCCTCGGTCCAGTAGCCTCCAGAGACCAAGAGCCGAATCATAGCCGCGAGGTCCCGACGCCCGTCCTTATCGAGGGATGCAACAAGGTCCCAGACGTGATGTAGGGAGACAGAACCCTGGATCCCAGCGCCATCCAGCCACTCTGAGGCCTGGCGCCACTGAAGCGTGTCGATCGATTCATCAAAGGCCTCAAGGAGAGGGCCTAGAGGGCCATGCCCGTCTTCCATCATCTGCCACTCATCACCGCAAGGCGCAATGAGAGTGAAAGGTGAGGGGCATTGCCATCCTACAGACAAAATCGTGGCTTGAAAAGCAGCCATCGGCCCACGGACCCAGGCCCGCCCTTTTCGGACCTTGGCCAAAGAGGCCGCCCAGTGTCGGGCCAAGCGATGGTGGGGACCAGGACGCCCCGCCAAGCGAGCAAACCACGACTTGACAACACGACGGACGTAGACCTGGAGGGGGTCCTGGCCATAGCCGAAAGTGAGGCGGATGGCTGTAGTGGCACACGCTCCTCGCTGAGGGGTCTTGCTGGCCGCACGGGCCATGCTGCGAAGACCTTTGAGCATGGAGGGGGAGACGCCGTGGATCTCTGGCGCCCACATGGCCTTCGCATAAGCATTAGGATAGAACAACTTACTGGCCTGCCTGCAAGTGCGCCCAAAACCAAACATCTTACTAGTGGCATCTCGCCCTTTGGAAAAGCGGGTCTTCCTGACGGCCACAGTCCTCCTGGCGCCCAAGGCGGCGTCGTGCCCCAAGTCCCTGGCAGCCAGAGCCATCGAGAACTCGCAGCCCTCACGGACAGCAATCCTGGAAAGCTCAGCCCGAAGGCCAGGCGAAGACGCCAGCAGATGGGACTTATCCAGGGACAACTGACAGCGACGCCTCCTGAGGCCAGTGAGGAGGGCACGCAGCAGGATGCGACAGGTGGCAGCGATGGAGGAATGCGTGCCAAAAAGGCGAGCTGAGATGTCATCAACCCACCCCCGCAGCCGCAGACCACCAACCGATCCATTGGCTCCTGTAAGGGGTTGGTGCACATGGGCACGGGCGAGGGGGGTGGCCTGGCCACAGCCAGCCAACATACCCCCATGAGCCAGGATCCCAGGGTGAACAGCGCCCTCCAACGACAAATGCCGAACCCCCAAGTACAGGTCAATGGCCAGGGCCAACAGACGGAGTGGGTAATCTAATTGGCAGGCAGCTTCCACCAAGTCCTGAAGACAGACTTGGTCATAATACTTCCTCATGTCAAGCAACAGGCCCCCGACCTGAAAACCGCTGTGGAGGGCGAGTTCCGTTTCAAGCTCGTCGAGCCAACCAGCAGCATCAGCCGAACCACCAACGGTCTGGTCCCAGGGGCCATGCGCCTCACGGTCCCAGGCCGTGATGAATGGCTTCCTGATGCGCAAAAGGAGAGTATAAACAAAGCCGAGCAGCAGAATGGGCCGTTTCCCCCCGTCAGGCTTCGGAATGAGGGCGATCGGCGCAAAGAGCTGCTGGAAAGGCAAAGTGCACTGCTCCTCAATGGACTCGAGTAGCTGTATTAGGTGGGTCTTGGCATCTTCGCTAGCCTCCTTAATTAAACGCGGCTCAATATAATCCAAACCCTGACCCCTGGAGTCAGGCATCGACTTGAGCGCGCGATTGAGGGTGCGAAGGTCAATGGGTGGCAAACGCGGGGGCGCCCGAGCGCGCTTACGCAGGGCAGCCAACGCAGCCCTCGCTTCAACCTTATCGTGCTGTTGCCAGATGGCCGTCCAATCGGCTGCTTCAAAATCTAAAAGCTGATCCAAGACTGAACAGGGCCCTTCCTCACCGATCTTTTCGGCCGCCAGGGGGTCCAGGGAGGGCTTAAGCAAACGGTGGGCCGGCCCCGCATGCCTGAGGAGCGCACCCTGGAGCCGAGCCTTCCACGAGGCCTTCTGAGCCTGAAGAGCGTTTCGGTGGGACTTCTCAGACACCTGCTGGAGCTCAGCTAACAAGTCATGCAGCCCGTCGAAAGGTATATCGGGGATCTGCTGAAAACGAGTCCTCCACAACTTGAAAGTGCCACATTGGCCAGCATCTGAAGGATCCGACGGGGAGGGGGGCACCTGCTGAGAAAGCCAAGCCAGAGTGGCACGAAATTGAGCAGCATGCTTTCGGTGAGGCTGCGGCGGGGTGTCATCAATGGAGTCGTGTGGGACAAGCTTGAGCAACAGCTTAAGCTTGACAAAGGCGGCCTGCCAGAAACGGGCGTCACGATCAGCCTGGCAGGGCCCCTCAACCTGGGCGGCCATGAGGGCCACCCAACGCAACCTGGGCTCCTGGCAACGACCAATATACTGGAAAACCTGGTCCTGAGTCAGGCCAAGCTTCGAAAAAGCCTCCAGCTCAAGAGCAACCATCCAAGTAGACAGCTGGGCCCCTAAATCGAGGGAGACCTGGATGTTGTCATGCTCGAGCTTAAGGAGACTGGCAGCAGCATAGTTGGCCGTGAAGAAGCCTGGCCGATTACGCTGCAGCAGCTGAGCCCGCGCCAAGAAGTGCGGCCAGGCTTCTACAGGGGCAACAACGCCTTTGACAGGAAGAGGTTTGGGTCGCACGGCCTTCCAAACCTTGATGGCCCTGGGAGACGCCGAGACCAGAAACCCTAAAGCAGCATGCGTGCCCCAAGGCACTGGAATGAGCGACCTAAACTGGACGGCACTAGAAAAGCAGGCGGAGACCAAAGCGTAATCGATCCGACTGGTGGCGACTCCAGAGCAAGTAACCGAAACACCAGGCATAGGCACAGGGACGAGGCCGAGGGGCTCCAGCCAACCTGGCTCCTCGAGAACACTCTGGTCAACCTGCCAGTCACCCGCCACGAGGGCGGGAACACCTGCCGCGCTCAGATGGGCGCCGAGGTCCGCCAGCAGCTCGAGGTTCTGACCTTTGAGCTCGCCCCCCGTGACAAGGTAGACAGGGGCGATGGCCAGGGAAACCTTCCGAAGCCTCAGAGTGCACAATAGCCACCGAGCCGTGCCGGCGGTAGTCCATTCACCCGCCTCACAAGTCAATTGCGAGAGCCCTGACGACAAGCGTGCAGCCACAAGGACACCTGACGATGCATCGCCGGCAAGCGTGGGCTCAGCGGCCTGCGCCACAACCTTCCAGCCTAGCTTATGTAGCTTCTTGACCATCGCCTGGAACTTGGAGCCGCGCATCCTGTGCTCAACGAAAATGATGATATCCGCCGAGCACCCAGCAACCCACCTGCACGCAGTGGGGCCCAACACGTGTTGTTGGAGTGGACAATGGACAAAGGGCGCTGCGAGGCGGTGTCGCAGACGCTGTCAGGGTCGGGCCCAGAGCCATGACCCCCATTCTCAACTTGCAAAACTTGCTCGCCTTCCAAACCACTAGGTTCACCACATGTAGATTGCTCCAACCCCGCGGGCAGCATAGCTGGCGTGGACGGCCCTGCAACGAGTACACCTGGCGAATCAGGATTTCCAACAGCACAAACAGGAGATCCACCAGTGGCGACGATGGCCTCGGTAGGCGCCGTACCCGATCCAGTAGATGCCGCCGCCGAAGAGGGGCCCGCCCAGCGAGCACATGTGGCGTCGTCTGCCGCGCCTCCAGCAAGACGCGCGCCGCGGGATCCCGTGCTGAGGTCTTGGCTGAGCCAACCTGCAGCAGGTGCCGTCCGCGGGGTCATTGCCTTCGCAGGCGCGGTGAGTGAGCGCCCAACGCACGAAATCGAAGGAGACAAGGAAGCACCAGAAAAGGTCGCCACAAGCGGGGGCGAGGAGAAAGAGCCGCCTGCCGTCGAAGTGGACGGTGCCGAAGAGAGAGAATCTGAAGAGGCCGATCGTGAGTAGGTGCCAAAAGACGAGCTGCAGGTAGATGCGCTGTCACACCCGTGAGCACCATTAGCAGTGCCAGGAGCCAGGCTCGCGAGCCGCAGCCTTGGCCCGAGCCGCGGCCGCCTTGGCACGTGCGATGGTGTCAGAGCGCGCCTTCGCGATCCGCTTCTCCTTGTCGGTCGGCTCAGCAGGGGTGGCAGCAGCGATGGGCACAGCCTTCGCCTCCTCAGCCGCAGGCACCTGAGATGAAGCTGCACCCTGGCTACCAGCGACTGGAGGAGCCGCAACGCCAACCGACCCATCCGTAGTCTTGCGCTTCTTACACAGCTCACCCATGCGCTTCTGGTACTCCTGCTGATGGTCCTTGTATTGGGACGTAACGCTCTTGAGCGCTTCATGCAAGAGGGTCTTGACCTGTTGCGACTGCTCGAGCTTGAACTTTTCAAAACCCTCGCGGTCCTCAGCCGAGAAGGCAGGCCCCGAGACGTCCAACTCCTCCCCAAAATCGACCTTGATCTCCTCAGCGGAGTCCTTGAAGATGTCATCGAGAGATATGACATTCTTGACGGGAGTAGGCTCAACATCCTTAATTACTCCGACGGCCAGCGTACGAGTGGCTTGCTCAAGAATATCAGCGTTCTCCATGTCCTTGGCCATGAGCTCGTCCAGGAGCTTGTCAAGGTCGCTGGCCTCCTTGTCGAGTACCGCACGGCGGGCCAGGGCCTCGTCGAGCTTCTCCTGGGAAGCCTTCTTGGCCTGCGAGGCACGCTGCCGCTCGGCCTGAGGCGTCGCCTGGGGCTTCGGCGGCGGCTTGGGCACGAACTGGGAGAGCAACTTCTGGGCCATTTCAGGCGCAAGGTGCGAGGCAGCTTCCTTGACAGCCGCAAGAGCTCGAGGAGGGATGGCTTCAGAGGGCCCATTCTGCAGCTGCAGCGCCTGAGTACCTTTGCGCCAGCGCCCCTTGGACTTGCCACCACCATCACCCCATCCTGACTCTTCAGCGCCTGTGTACAACAGCATCTGGCCGCCGACGCCAGAGGGGCTGGGAGGGTGACGCTGGGACTGGCATCCGACACAGAAGTTGCGCCGCTTGGCCAGGAGGTCATTCCACGTCCAATGGCCACAAGCGCACACAGTGTACAAGCGAGCACCACGAATATGCCCAGCCTTGGCACCCCCAGGCGGCACTCGGACCCAGGGCTGCCTCGTCCAAGTATCTTCCGCATCGTCGGGGATATGCCATGGGCCGGGGACCATCGCGGCGTCGTAGCAACTGGCTCCGTGAGGAGCGCACGAGAAATGGGCTGCCAGAGGCCCGTGCAGTACTGGCAAAAGCTGTCAGGCGCAAGGCCTTGGCACTGCCGCGGACTAGCGGTATCCACTTGTTCCACTGGGGAACTCAAAACCTTGAGCCAAAATGGCTACGGCCAGGAGGAGAAGGAGGAGGAGGGGGAGGAGGAGGAGGAGGAGGAGGAGGAGGAGGAGGAGGAGGAGGAGGAGGAGGAGGAGGAGGAGGAGGAGGAGGAGGGGGAGGGGGAGGGGGAGGAGGAGGAGGGGGAGGGGAAGTTCCCAGGCCTTCTGAGAAGCTTCCCGAGGCACAGAGAACCTCCCAGAAGGTCGGAGGGCCTCTGAGAAGCCCCGCCGATCTCCGAGGGGGCATTCTCCTTCTCACTCCCCCCCCTCGCTCGCCAACGAGTGCTCTTGCCATGAGTGCCGCCACATTCGGGTCGGGCGAAAGGGGGGGATAGCAAAGGGGGGGTTTGAGAATCAGCTCACGTAGCTGATTTTCCCGGCGCCTCCCGGCGCCGGAGGCGACGATGTATCGAGGAATGGGCCCCTCGGTGGGGCCGAAACCAGCTGCATGCAGCAAATATCGTAACCCCCCCTTTCCCAATCCCCCCCTTCCGTCCGGCCCGACACATCCTCCGCCCGCGACGGACGCACTTCACCAAGTCCCCAGGGATGTCGGTCCTTTCCCGGCTACAGTGTGGACACGGCCGCAAGAAAGCCTCGCGGTAAACCCAGCCCTGAAAACCCAGATTGCACACGGCATCTTCAACGGCCGCTGGAAGTCACCTCGCATCGCGCAGGGCGAAGAAACCGAGAGTACCCTGACGAGAATCATATGGTTTCTTGATGCGGTCCCCTTTGCAATCATCCTGTGTAGAAGCCTGGACCCGAAACTCCTGAAGAGGCAGACAATCTGGGGGAAACGTCGCCGCCGCGCCGCTTCTGCGATGCCCCAGGCCCCGCCACGCGGGCCTGGCCCGAACCCGCACAAATCCGGGTCCCAGACTTCTCCCTGGGTTCCATCCATCTTGGCCTTTCGTTCTTCCCATGGTACTTCGGGACTGCATCCCAGAAGTCATTTCGAGCACCCAGAAAAATATCGGAACAGTGTTTGCCCGACACGCTGGCGAAGTGTCGAACGAATGTCGCCTCCCAGGGCCCGACACATGAAATCCCTTCAGTTTCGGTATTTTCTTGGCGCTCGGAACTCTTTCTGGTGAGCAAGGCTCAAGAAAGTGGGAACACCATGCCCGTCGGTCGGAAGAAGTAGGTAGACACATGAGGTAGGAAGGCGGACAAAGTGGATTGGGCCCAGGCCCTCCCAGAGAATAACAAACACACAGCAAAAGCGTGCCGATTCTTGAAGTGGGAAGGCGCTTGAAGCAGGTTGGGATCTGGGAATCCAAAAATACATACTTCCAGCGACCGGCGTGTCACCCTGGCCCCTCCTTCGCCCCGGACCGCTGCTTCACAGCCCAGGGGCCCGACACAGGGCCTCCGGAGAGCGCGCGCGGGAAGAAGGCCTGTGTGCATCGGGGGCGCGCAGACATGACGATCGAACAACACGCACCCATACCCATAGGGGGGACGGAGGAGGCTATGGGTGCGTGTTGTCGGATGGGGGTCCCCGCTCGAACGGGAGCTTCCCCAAGGGTCCGACAACTCGCACCCATACCCATAGCCAGTTCCCCTCCTTTCGACCCTCCTATGGGTATGGGTGTGAGTTGTTCGCTCGTCAAACCATGGCTCAGCGATCCATTCGGGTCGGGCGGAAGGGGGGGATAGCAAAGGGGGTGTGTGTGAGAATCAGCTGCTGATTGTCCCGGAGGCGACTACGTATCGAGGAAAGGGTCCCTCGGTGGGGCCGGAACCAGCTGCAGGCAGCAAATTCAATGACCCCCCCTTTCCCAATCCCCCCCTTTCGTCCGGCCCGATCCATGGACTTGGCGCCCGGTCGCCAAATCCATGGGCGCCTTTCCCAAAATGCGGCCGGTGCCGGCCTCGTTCGGCGGCGGGAATCCGCGAAGTTCTCATGGAAACGGGGCCCGTCGCTAATCCACGCCCCCCTTGATCCATGTGTGCGGTCGCCTGATCGAAGCTGCTCGAGCCTCGACCCCCCCGTCGCCCGTGGCGCCGCCCCCGGCTCTCAGATGCTCGTTCGGGGGCCCGGACGTGCGTCGATGCTGCGTCGGACGTCCATCGACTCTGGGCCGGTCCAGGGTCGAGCTCGAGCCGAACCAGACGCAAATTGGAGTCGAGCAGATCTGGTACAGTCGAGGCGTTGACCTAAGGAACCCTGAAAAAGGAACGAGGCCCCTCTTTTCCATAAGTTAACTTCGATTTCCCATAAAAACCTAAGGGGAACCCAAGGCAAACTGTCAAACAATCAAGGAACACCGAGCCCCTCCCCAACGAAAACCGTGCCTTCTTCAGGGCCCCGACTGTAGGTGGGCCCCAAGAGGGTGCTCTGAACGAACATCCAATTCGGCGGCGCAGTGGGGTGGGAAGGGGGGGGAAAGTAAATGGGGGCAGGCCTTCTCAAAGGCGGCGGGGCTTCTCAGAAGCCCTGTGGCCTCACGAGAGGCTCTATGTGACTTCGGCGCAGGCTTAGGAAACTTTTCAAGACCCGCCCCTTTGTAGGAAACATAATTATTCGGATAACCACGGTGTGTGTGTGTGTGTGTGTGTGTGTGTGTGTGTGTGTGTGGGGCCCTGTTTGTCATCAAGTGCGATCGGGGAAATCTGTGCAACCGCTTGGCTTGATTCGGAATGCTTCTTGTTTCAGGGAGGTGCTGCACAGTACTTGCCTGGGGCAGAATGCGATCTTGGACAATGCGTGCCGAGTCCCATCTGGGGCCACTCCTGCGCTAAAGCGGGAGACCCGATTATCAGAGCTTAATTTACCAGCCTCGAACGTATCCCTATCCCTGAGATTGACGCGCCAAAAGGCGATGACAATCTTAGGGATTCGCCTCAAAAAAAGGGAATCCCTAAGATCGGCATCGTGATGAGGAGATGCCCAGCATAGGGATAGGGATATGCTCCAGGCTGGTAAGATGATCAGAACTCATTTCCCTACCCACCCCCTGCCCTGACTTCTCGGGGCTCCAGCTCTCTGCCCCCCCCCCCTGGGCGCGCCGCGGACCAGGGCTCGCCCTGAACCGTGTGTGCTCGGCGAGTTGTTCGGTGGGCCGTTCTCGCTTGGGTCTCATGCCGCAGCACGGGGAGGACGACAACGGAGCGAAGGCACACGAACCGAGAGAACGAACGACGTGGAAAACGAGACAGTGGGCTGGTGGGATTTTGTACACACCGTCGACAAACACAGCCGAGAGAACGAACGGGGAGAACGAACGTCGACAAACACAACCGAGAGAACGCACGCGGAACACCTCCGCGGGCCGGCGGGTTGGCTCACAGTGGGCGGCGTTCCCGCGCCGTCTGTGGGCGAGTGGAGCAGTTGGCGCCGCCAGGCTGGCCCACACCGGAATCCCCCGTTTGCGTTGACCCCCGACGACGACGACGACGACGACGACGACGACGACGACGACGACGACGACGGCGGCGACGGCGACGACGACGACGACGACGGCGACGGCGGCGACGACGACGACGAAGGAAAACGAAGGCAAACGAAAACGAAAACGAACGCGGAGCACACCGCCCGGGCCGAGCCCTGCCGCGGGCTGCCGAGGCGAGCGCTCGACCAGCTTGTAGGGCACCGTCTCGTAGTCGTCCGTGGCGCACTGGAGCCAGACCGGCCTCGAGGCCTGGCGGTTCGGCCCGGGTGGGGCGTCCGTCCCTGCCGCGATCTCCAAGGGGGGGGCGCCCGATGGAGGAGTGGGGGGGAGATCGCTCCTCCGCCTCTCGGGCGCCCCTCCTCGCAGCCCCTCGGTTGCCAGCCCCGGTGGGGAGGAGCGACCGAGGGAGGAGTGAGGAGTGGGGAGGGAGGACTGGCCGGGTGAGGAAGTCTTAGGCGAGACGCCTCGCCCGGCCTGCGGACACGTCTCGGTGTGCGGCGGGGGGGGGGGTGATTGGCAAGGAAGAGGGTGGAGGAGGAAGAGCAGGAGGACAACGAGGACGACGACCACCAAGGACCCCCATGGGCCTGCGGCCTGTCGGCGAGGAGCCGCTGCAGCGCCTCGGCGGCGCCCGAGAAGCCCAGCGACTCGTCGGGGAACAAGCCGACGGACCCCACGAAGCCTGCGAGGGGCAGCGCCGTGGCCGACGCCCCCCTCCTCCTCCTCCTCCTCCTCCTCCTCCTCCTCCTCCTCCTCCTCCTCCTCCTCCTCCTCCCCCGTCTCCCTTCCCGCTGGGGGCGAGGCATCGTGCAGAGGACCCCAGCGCTGAGCTCCCCGACACCGGCATGTCCTGGCCATCGCTCGGACGTCCATTCCCCGGGTTTTTTCCTTTTGGTTTCGCGCGTGGTCTTGTTTCGCCGAGCGATCCAGGATGCTCCTCGATGGCCCTCGCCGACGGAGACATACGCATGTCCGAGCGATGCCGAGCTCCGGCTGCTGCCCCCCCCTTTCCCCGCGCTCCCTCCCCCGGAGTGTCGGCGCGGGAGGCGCGCTCCACCCTTCCCCGCGCTCCCTCCCCCTCCCCCCGCGCCGGGGGGCGCCCCCCTCACGCTCCCTCCCCCCCTCCCCTTTCCCCGCGCTCCCTCCCCCCCCCCCGCGCCGGGAGGCGCCCTCCCCGGCGGGCGGCGCGGGAGCGTCTGGCCAGGGCCTATAACTGCAGGGGCGCGCGGGCGACGCCTGCGCACGGACTGCGCCGCGGGCGCCGGCGCCCGCGCAGGCGGCTCGCCGCTGCGCGGCTGGCGCGCGCCGCCACTCTCTCCGCGGGCGGGGGGGTGCTCCGCGCGGGCTGGCGGCGGCGGAGCACACATCTCTTCGCGGGCGGGGGGGGTGCTCCGCGCAGGCCGGCGGCGGCGGAGCACACACCTCCTCGCGGGCGGCGGGGGTGCTTCGCGCAGGCCGGCGGCAGCAGAGCACGGGGCCGAAGCGGTCTTCGAAGCGAAAACGGCCCACGACATCGCCAGAGCACCAAGTTTAGGTTCGCCCCTGGCAGAGGACAAACCCTCGTGGTGTACGGGCCGCTGCCGCGGCCACGGGATGAGCAGTCGATCTTCAGAGGGGAGCTGCACGCAGTAGGAGTGGCTGTGCCAGCAGGAACGGTGCCGCTTACGGGTTGGTCTGAAGGCGAAAGTGTAATTAGTGCACGGCTTCGCTCGCGGTCTTGCATTGCAAACGCGCTGTTCGAACCCCCGTGCCAATCAGTGGAAATGAGCCTGGCACTTTGTCTTGGAGTTAGGCGGACTCGGCCCACAGGCAAACCAATTCAAACAAATAAAAATGCGTGCCACGGTAGTCGAACGCAGGCCACAAGTATGACGCACTTTCAGGGCAATAGGACCGCGGACAAAGGTGCACAACTAGGAGCAGCCTCGCTAGCATACCCAGGAGGACACGTAGAACATCATCTGCGCACGAATTCGCGAGTCCAGCGCACCTTGAAATTCAATGCGAATGTCCGAGTCCTGTTATCAGCGGTAGTTGGCACGGTCAAGCACGGGCTGCTGCAAGTGCCGAGTACTACTGGGCAGGGTACAGGGCAGTTTTTAAGACATATGACTCTTTGAATATAGGATTAACAGATATGATTCATGTATGAATAAATTTATGCATGAACTCATCGTTGTTTTTAATACTAGATCCTTGCATTTTCAATACATGATCCGCACGCGGAGCATGTATTAAAAACAGCACTCTTCTGGGGTCGTGGAGCGTCGTGGGGGGATCGGGGAAGCGGAAAGGGCCTCCGACGAAGCCGGACGCCCCTCGGCCAGGCCGGGAGGGCCACCTCGGGGCCCAGACTCGGCTCTCAGGGCAAGGAGCTGGCACGGAGAAGCGGGCACCGCAGAGCGTTTACCTGCTACGTCCAGCAGCGTTGGCAAGGTCCCAGCAGGACCAAGGGCAGGAGCCACCGCGCTGCCGCACAGGGCGGGCCGAACCGTCGGCGCACGGGCCAGCACCCGACCACGGGGAGGCCTCTGGGCGAGGGCCCCTGGGCCACGACAGGCCATCTTGCACGGCGGAGGCAGGACCCGAAGTGTCATGTTTGTCCTGCTTATTCCCCGTTCCCTCTTCTTCTTCTTCTTGAGCAGGGACCGACGTTCCCGGCATTCCTATAGTCCTACCACGAAATGTTCTTAGCACCCCAAACTGTTCTTAGAACAAAACCAATGTTCTTAGAACATGTTCCCGATGTGCTCGAACAAGACAGTCCCAACCAGAAATGTCCCAAGAACATCACGGGCCCGGGCGCTTCGCCACTGCTTGATCTTCCCCTCCCCCCCCTCCCCGCCTGCTCTGCCCCCGCCTTTCCCGCCCCCTCTTGGGCGCCCGAGTTATCCGGGGAAACTCGGGTCCGGGGTAACTCGGGTTTGGATTCCCGAAAAAGGAACCCGAGTTAGCCCTGACCCGAGTTACCACTGATGATGTGGGGTTCTGGACGCCCGAGTTATCGGGAGCAGCTCGGGTCCGGGGTAAGTCGGGTTCGGATTCCCGAAAAACTAACCCGAGTCAGCCCTGACCCGAGTTACCACCTGATGATTCGGGGCTCTGACCCTCCCTGGCTGCTGCCCCCCCCCCCACCACCCGCCCCGCGCTACCCTCCCCCGCGGGCGGCGCGGGGCGTCGCCTCCGAGCCGCAGCCGGGGCGCCTCCCCTGAGGTAGGTGTCCAGGGGCGGCGGAGCAGCCTGCCCGACACCGGAGGGCAACGTTGGGGGGGGGGGGGGGGGGGGGCCGTTCAAGGGGGGTGGGGGGGGGCAGGTTCAAGGGGGGGGGGGGGGGAAGAACGTCGAGCTCGAATCGGCGGCGACGCATCGCCGATGGGTCGGCGATAGGCCCCCCGATAGCGAATCCGCGCGTTCCTTGGCGTGGGGGGGCTACCAGGCCCCTATCGCTGATGGCTGGGCGCCTGGGGGCCGAGGCGTCCGCCCTGAGCGTACTTATCCCCTTCGAGCGTTGCCTTCCCGGAACCACCGGGGCAGGGAGGGAGCCCAGCGCAGAAGAGGGATGGAGGAGGAGGATGAGGAGGATGAGGAGGAGGAGGAGGAAGAGGAGGAGGAGTTCCGCTTTTCTTCCAGCGCCTGCTCGGAGCAAAGGGATCTCACAGTGAGCGGGAGCGACAAGTGCACTGGCCAAATGGTGAGGCGGTCGTCCACAACAGGCTGCCGGCCGACCTGGTGTGAATCAGTGAAGCGTCGTGCCGACGGCAGCAACAGCGACCACGACGAGGGGGGGCCGGAGCGAGAGGAGACCGACAGGACAAGCGAGGAAGCGAAGAGTAAGTTGAAGAGGAAAAGGAGTCAACACAACACCCCTCTGGCGCAGAGATCTGACGACGTACTGCTGGCACTTTGAGTGGGAAGGCCAACTTCTGCGGGTTTCCGTTGGCGTTTATCGTGCATCTGGGCGCAACTGAGGACCAATATAATCTTCGCTGCTTTTCCTACGTTGCTTATCGCAACATGTGCTCCGGATTCCATAACAAAGTGGGGGGGTCACATTCGTGGGGGGGGTCTGATTTGAGCCGTCTTGGAGGGTTCGGGGGGGTCTTGGCAAAGGGCCGCCCTTTGATGGATAGTCTGGGGGGTCTAAAACTTCTCGTCTGGGAGGGTTGTGAAACCCCTCCCTTTTATTACGAAATCTGGGTAGTTTTCCCACAGGGGCAGACCGTAGAAGAGAGACGGCACCCTCTTTTTGCAGAACTCCAGGTGCAGCAGCTGGGGTCTCCGTTTCTGTCGATAAAGTACTTAGCGAACTGCGATGGTGGAAAGTCTATATGCGCACAGGCTGAGCTCCTACTGTGTCGTGAACGCCACAGGCGATCTGGCCGCCGTTGGACTCCGTCTATGAAGCCCTCGTCATCAGTGTGTCTCCTCCTCCAGGGGGGAGGAGGATGCAAAGAAGACTCTTGTGTTCATGCCCAGGAGGTGGGGGTGAACGAACAAGATGCATCGAGAAGGCGAGGCGAGGCGGGAGGAGGAGGAGGAGGAGGAGGCGGAGGCGGAGGAGGAGGAGGAGGAGGAGGAGGAGGAGGACGACGACGAGGACGAGGCGGGGGGCGGTGCGATTCTGTAAATCGCTCGGCCCCTGGGGCTTCCCGCGTGCCCCCTGGAATCCCCCTCACCTTGTCGCGCGACCTGCTCGGGCCCAGGAGAGTCCCCCGAGGCATGCCAAGAGAGCCTCGCTGGGACAGAATGTCAACACGCAGCGCGTACGACGCACCGCATCCATACTGCGGGAGCGTCTGACTTACGAATGAGGTTCAACATGCAACAACTGGCTCGTCATCGACAGTGCACTTTGGACTGCTGCCAGTTCGGGGCCCCGCGGCGGAAAAAGGACCACCGTGGCCGCCTGGGGCGCTGTTGATCTCTCCGGTTTGGCCCGGAGAGCCCTGGGTGCCTGGGGTTGTGCTCGCGTCGGAGGTTGATAGTGACTACCTACCAGACCACCCCAACCCAACCCGAAGGCCCGAATTTGACCCGAATTTCGGGTTGGGGGGGGGTACGGATTCCATGTGCTTTTTCGATGTTCCCCGACCCCCCCACTGGAAATCGAGGACAAATTTGGGCCTTCGGGTTGGGATGGGGTGGTTTGGTGGGTGGTGAGATAGACCTCCTACCCTGACACGTCGATTAGCGAATTGGCCGTTTTCGGTTCGCGAGAGGGCGTCGCGGCCGTCATTTTTGCGGGTCCATGTCCGTCGGTTTCGGTCCTAGGCCGTTTTCACTGAATGGAGGTATACTAAAAGGAGGTTTGTCCACCGCCGATCGCGGTCAGGCAGACCTCGCGTAATCCTGGCGGGGCACGCCCAGTGCGCCCACCTCACACCACAAGCCGCCGCTCAGCCTCTGCGTTTCCGTCGTGGAATTGCGGAGCTTGTCTGCCATTCTGTGCAAGTGCAGCCGCACATGTATACTGCGAGTGAAGTGATGAAGTGGAAGGCCTGCATCTGTGTGGCGGGCTATTTTTGGGAGGCCCAACGGCCAGTTTTAATCTTCCGTGATCTGGGGATTCTGTGCATCGTTCCCGCTTTGCTTCAGCTGTCGCTCGGCAGTCGAGGCGGGGGCCCCTTTCTGGTGCCCTGCTGTTCGACTGGCTTGGACTCCCGCAAAAAAGGTCCTCCTGAAAACGTGTTGCTCTATTCCTTCTGGCCCTGGCACGGCGGCTCAGAGCTGGCCCTCTGGATAAAGTTTGCGTAGTCGATGCGAAAAGGGGCCGCGTATCACCACTGTCCGCTGACGTGCCGGCTCAAGAAATGCGCCCCCCCCTACGTGCCACTCCTTTCGAAGTTTCGATGTGCTTTTGACGCTTCCTCAAACGGATCTCGTGCACCATTCCCAATCAATTTCAGCTTTCGCTTGACAGCCTGGGCGGGGCCCCTTCCTGGTGCCGTGTTGTCAGCCTGGCTCCGACACACAGCACTTACAGGTCCTGCTGAACAAGTGTTGCTCTATTCCTCTGGGCTGCCGCCCCATTCCGTCGGCCCCTCGTCATTCTATTTTCTGGCAGGGCCGTTCAGAGCTGGCCCTCGTGAGCGGAGACGGGGGATTTGATTTGTTTGTTAGTTTATGCGTTTGTGTGTATAACATATATGTGTATATCTATATATACATGTATATATTTGTATGTATGTACATATGTATATGTGTATATATATAGAGAGAGAGAGAGAGAGAGAGAGAGAGAGAGAAAGATAAATACCGCCCCCCCCCCGGCCCCAGGTGCCACACCTCCCCGCCACACCTCGGGCACGCTCCCGGTACCGCTTCCCCGGGCGTCCCAGGGAGCCTCCACAGCGCTCCAGGAGAGCCCAAGACGACTACCAGGAGCGCCAAGAATGCGAAAGGATGGTCCAAGACGCTCCCAAGCAGTCACGGCTCTCGAAGCTCCCAAGTAAACTCCAAGAGACCCCAAGAGAGGTCCGAGAGGCGTCCTGGGACGCCCCGAAGAAGCCAACATCGCAGATTTTCATTATTCTGTTCAACGTTCCCTACCTAGGCTCTGCCTAGAAAGGTTCTTACTGTGTATGCTCAAAGGGGCCGGGCAGTGCAAATCGCCCTGGGCGGTTCCCCCAGGATCCGCCCCGCGGTTCCCCCAGTTACGTCCCTTTAGCTTAGCGTTGCTTGTCTCATCTTAGCTTAGCTTATTTCATCTTAGCTTAGCTTAGCTTCATCTTAGCTCAGGTGTATCTTAGCTCAGCTTACCTTCATCTTAGCTTCGCTGAGCTTTAGCATAGCAGAGCACAGCATAGCGTAGCATAGCATAGCGCAGCATAGCATATCAGGGGTTAGCTTAGCTTAGCTTAGCGCATAGCCTCTGCATAGAGGGTTAGCTTAGCTTAGCTTAACTTACCTTAATTTAGCATAGCGCAGCGCTGCATTAACATAGCATAGCATATCATAACATAAACCGATTATATCATAGCATAGCATAGCACATCATAGCGCAGCATATCATAGCATATCATAACATCGCGCAGCTTAGCAGAGCATAGCATAGCATAGCTTAGCATAACACAGCGCAACATTACATAGCATAGCTTAGCTTAGCTTAGCATAGCGCAGCATTGCATAGCATAGCATAACATAGCGCAGCATAGCATGGCATGGCATAGCATAGCAACTAATGCTGCTTTCCTAGGGGCTCCAACTTCTAGGTAGGGCCGCACTGGGGTAATTTTTGGCTTCTCGCGCTTTCGAGCCCATGTCACGTCATCACCTCCGTAGAACGTCTCCCAAGCTACTCATGCCCCGCATTGCGCAGGGGTTGGGTACGTCGCCAGGGTAATTTATTTTTCGTCGAACATCCCCTTGTAGAGGACGCGCCCGACATAGTCTCAGGGTCTTCGCTGCGTCGGCGCGGCGGCGTGGCGAGGGGAGCGGCACGCCCCCGCCACGGCGACGGGGGATATCCAAGGCCAAACACCCTGCAGCTGGTTTCGGGCATAGTCGATGGCTTTCGGAACACGTGCTAGCCCGAGCGTGTGTTTACCTCGTTCGGCTCCGCCGATAAGCCGCAAGCATTAAGTCGGGCCTGTCCCTCTGCAGGAGAAATATACACATAGTCCAAACATAGTCTGGGGACGAGTTTTCGATTGTGCTTGTTTATCGGTGGGGTATCTTTTGAGTACTTCTTATTCTTCGCTCCAAGTCCCTCTGTAGGAGGACACGCCCGACGTAACGAAGCAGTGCCGGCCCTCGTTGCCCCGCCTGTGTCATATTGAAGGGCCTCCGCGTACAAGCACATGCGTGCGCCAACACAACATGCGTTCTGAGGATCACGGGGCCCGCACCTGGCACTCCGCGGCGCGCAATTCCACTCGCAGGGTGTTTCGACTGCCTCTGCGGGCCTCTGAGAGAGGATATTTTGTGAGTTTGACGGGCGCGTGCTCCTCGGACATCGAAAGTCGGGAGTCTTGGGACATTTCCCCAAACAGTGTTTGCATTTGGGGGCTTCCGACTTCGTTGTCTAAGTGAACTGAGCCTGGGTGCCGGTCTGGCGGCTCGGTGGTCGCCGTCGCCGCCACGTCGCCGTCTCGTCGCCGGCCGTCGTCTGGGCCTGGATGTCGGTTTGGCGGCTCCGTCGCCGCCTCGTCGCCGCCCGTCCTCTGGGCCTGGGTGTCGGTTTAGCGCCCTCGTGGTCGCCGCCGCCGCCTCGTCGCAGCCCGTCGTCTGGGCTTGGGTGCCGGTCTGGCGGTCTCGCGGTCGCCGTCGCCGCCTCGTCGTCGCCTCAGATTGCACAACATAGAGATTCCTGTCGAAAACAGTATCAGGATCTCCCTCGCCCACACGGGGTTAATTGGCCACCTCTTCGTATTGCAATTCGCATACGATCCTGCCCCATCGTCCACCCTTAGTACGAACTCGTAGCATCCCAGGCAGGCCGGTATCGACCCCCGCCTCATACAACAATAGTATGCGCGCGTACTCGTTTATCAAAAGTCATCAGTTTCCAATAATCCTTGGCAACAAATGGGACGAAATGCGCACGCGCGCGTCGTCGCGCGCGCATGCCAAAATCATTCAGATACCACAGGTTTCGTAAGGAATGCACAATCGAGAGTCACGAAAGCAGATGAAACATCACACGATTTCGCAATGATGGTGTCCAAGAAGAGCCTGCGTGAGCGTTCTTGCGAATTCCCACGAAAGTCATAGGTTGTTCAACATGATATATTATATGCTACCAAACGGGCTGCTCGCGCTTGCATATGGAAATCGTCGAACGCCCTTGCGCGCGTGCTGTCGCAATAATCCTTTGCAACAGCTGGGACACAGTGCACGCGCTCGCGGCGTCGCGCGCGCATGCCGAAATCCATTGAAAACTTGAAGGTTCGTCAGGAGTTCGAAACGAGTTCCCCGAAACAGATTGAAAGACCCGGTTTTCAAGATCAGATAGAAACCCGCTCGCGGCCGTGCGGTCGCTTTGGGCCTCTGGGGCCGTATTAGAGCGTCGGGAGCGAAAGAAGGCGTGAATGCTAGAATTTGGAAGGGAAGAAAGGAGGAGGAGGAGGAGGAGGAGGAGGAGGAGGAGGAGGAGGAGGAGGAGGAGTTGGAGGAGGAGGGGGAGGAGGAGGAGGAGGAGGAGGAGGAGGAGGAGGACGAGGAGGAGGAGGGCGAGGGAGGAGGAGGAGGAGGACGAGGAGGAGGAGGCGGAGGAGGGTTATTTCCAACTCTCCTGTGTGCTGGGTCCTCGCTTTGACTTCGCGGCGCCGCGCGCCACCTGCTCCTCCTGCCCCTTGCCTCCTCTCCTCGTCCTCCTCACTCATCCCTCCCTCCACTTCTTCGTCATCCTCCCCTCCCTTCCCCCCATCACCACAATCATCATCACCACCATCATCGTCACACCCATCAATATCATCATAATTCCGGAGCAACCCTCACACGCTTCGTGGCTTCATGAGGAAGTTCACCCAAGGTCCCAGTGGCTGCGTCCGCATGGCGCCAGCTCCCCCCTGTTCGGCACATTCGCTTGGTTGCCCCATAGCGAGCTCCACTCAAGGCCCTAGTGGCTTCGTCACCTCGCCCATCTCGGCACACCACTTCATACGTTTAATGGACCCTCAGGGAGCTCCAGTCAAAACCCCAGTGGCTGCGTCCGCATGGCGCCACCTCGCCCATTTCGGCGCATCCTCACACGTTCCGAGGAACGTAGGGAGCTCCAGCAAAGGCTCCAGTGGCTGCGTTCTCATGGCGCCACCTCGCCGATTTCGGCACAAACCTCACACGCCTCGTGGCCCCATCGGGACCTGCACTCAAGGCCCCAGTGGCTGCGTCCGCATGGCGCCACCTCGCCCATTCCGGCACATCTAGTCATACGTTTCGTGGACCAACAGGGAGCTCCGGCAAAGACCCCAAGAGCTGCGTTCGCATGGTTCCACCTCGTCCATTTCGGCACAAACCTCACACGCCTCGAGGCCCCATGGGGAGGTCCACCCAAGGCCCCAATGGCTGCGTTGGCATGGCCACGTCGACAGACCCCTCACACGTGTCGTAGCCCAGTAGGGAACTCCACCAAAGGCCCCAGAAGTTGCGCTCGCATAGCGCCGACCCGACCCATATCGGCACCTCACACGTTTCGTGATCCCCTTGGGAGCTCCACCCAAGGCACAAGGGCTCCGTTCGCATGGCGCCACCCCGCCCATGTCGGCACACCCCTCCATGCGAATATCCGCAACGTGTTTGCAATGGGTTGGGTTCTTCGCCATTGTAATGTTGTTAAATGCTTTTGGCTTCTCGCGCTTTCGAGCTTCCAAATCGCAGTAGCTCTTTCTTTTCAGCGGGCCGATGGCAGTGAAAGTCAACAATCGATGAACAACTTGTCAGACCACTCCACACGCAAGGCAAACACGTAAATCGTGAAGGTCCCATGGGCCGTGCAACGCGAAGCATGCGGCACCGCGCCACGCACAAGAACCGGACCGCGGACCGCAAAACCGCGATCCCGAGGGAAGTCCGACGAGACGTCGGGCGCAATTCGAATCGGGGACCCTTTGCGATCTCCTGGTTCGTGGTGAGAAACATGAGAAGACCAAACCGAACCGAGAACCGAGAACTGTGACCGTACCCAACCGACAGGGGAACATAACCGAACCAGAGCCGGGACTGAACCGGAACCGGGTGGCCCTCCGAACCGAACCGGCATGAACCGAACCAGACTTCCCAACTCAGCCCACTCAAGACCGCAAGCCGACGATCCCCCCGTACCCCAACCCTTCCCGGTCCCCGACCTCCCCCGGTCCGGCAGGACCCCTCCCGGTCTCCGACCCCCGTCCTGGAGCCCCCCCCCCGGTCCTGGACCTCCCGAGGTCCCGGCCACCCCTGGTCCAGGACCCCCCCCCTGTCCCGGATCCGGGACCCCCCGGTCCGGGAGCCCTCCCCGTCCAGGAGCCCCCCCGGTCCGGGACCCCCCCCGGTTCTTGACCATCCCCAATCCCAGACCCCTCCCGGTCCGAGACCCCAGACCCCCCGGGTCCCGGACTCCTCCCGACGAGGGACTTCTCCGGTTCAGGACACCACCCTTATAGGGCAGCCAATCTGAGACACCCCCCGGTCCCGGACTCCTCCCAGTCCGGGACACACCCCTGGTCCGGGACCCCAGTCCAGGAGTCCCCCAGTCCTGACCCCCCCCGCGAACTTGGTCCGGGACCCTCCTGGTCCTCCGGGACCACCTCTGGTCCCGAGCCCCCCTCCTCCTCCCCTCCTCCTCCTGCTCCTCTCTCCTCCTCCTCCTCCTCCTCCTGCTCCTCCTCCTCCTCCTCCTCTTTCTTGCTCCTCCTGCCTCTCCTCCTCCTCCTCCTCCTCCTCCTTCTTCCTCCTCCTCCCCCTCCTCCTCCCCCTCCTCCCCCTCCTCTTCTTGCTCCCACATGCGTTCACCGAAGTCTTGCCGAGGCGGGGGTGCTAAGTGGATCGGGAGGCTACAAGCTGATACCAAAGTGAACTGTATCTGGCCTGGCCTGATCGTACTAGGGTTGCAAACACACAATATGGCTCAGAAAAGGGTGCGCAACTCCGCTACGGAGGCAGACCCCATTTTGCGATAGTCACAATCCCTTCAGCCACTTGGTGCACTTGTAGCCCACTTATACGCCAAGCTGGGCCAACTATGACCCACTTTGACATCCGCTTATGACCACCCTTTCACTCAGCAACTCCCGTGGCGTTCCTAGTATGTTCGTCCCCTCCCCTCCCAACATTGGGTGACTTCTGTGTTTGATGGTAACTCCACTTCGCCTGCTCCTCGTCCTCTCGTCCTCCTCCTTCTCTTGCACGCAATCACTCTGCAACGTCGCACTCTTCTGCCCACACGTCCTTCGGGATGTTCGGCTCAATGTTGGTGGTTCGTTAAGCAAAAAACAAACGCAAACATAAGCTTTCGGAGGTCCGCGCAGATTTTTTGGATCTGCGCTGGGCCCCTCTCCCTGGCGCGCGGAGCGCGCCAGGGGCGGCACTGGAGGCGTCGCCAGGGGGGCCCAACGCCGATCTACATAATCCGCGCGGAGCTCCGAAATCTTGTCTATGTCGTCTCTTCCTCTTCGATCAGAGATCGTGGACCCCCATCGAAGAGGGCGGGGGGGGAAGAGGTCGCCTGGGTGACCTGGTGCTCGACGTGGACGTGGTGTGGAAGCTGGATGCTGAAGGTTGGATGTCAGAGTGTCGATCTGGTGTAGTCTGGCGCTCGATGGAAGCTGGGAGTGGAAGGTTGGACACTGGGGAAGAGGTCGTAATGCTGTATGGGTGAAGGGTAGAGGTCGTAAGGGGGGTCCCCATCGAAGAGGGCGGTGGAGGAGGTCGCCTGGGCGACCTGGTGATCGATGTGGACGTGGTGTGGACGTCGGATGCTGGAGACTGGGTGTCGGAGTGTCGATCTGGTGTAGTCTGGCGCTCGAAGGTCGGACGATGTAGGCTGGAGGTCGTAATGCTGTGCGGGAGCAGGGTGGAGGTGGTAAGCGGGCTCCCCAAGGAGGTTGCCTGGGATACTTGGTGGTCGATGTGGACGTGATGTGAAACACGGGATGCTGGAGGCTGGATGTCTGCTGGATGCTGGATGTCGGAATGTTGATATGATGAAATTGAAGGCGCCAAAGGACACACACCTATAGACACACATCCCAAGATCTACAATGTCCTTTCCGTATTTCCTGGGTTTCGTCTTCCCCCCCCGCTTCCCATATTTTCCTCGGGTCGACGATTGAGTGTGTCTCTGTGTGTTTTTCCCCTCCTGAGAAGTCGCGAGCTCGATATGAAGAGGTGGTAAGGGAAGAGAAGGTCGAGCCCCGTGGGCTGGGGGGCGTCATGCTGTGCAGGTGAAGGGGTAGTGAGTATTGCTCCTCCTCCCCCTCCTCCTGCCTCCTCCTGCTCCTCCTGCTCTTCTTCGTCTTCGTCTCCGTCTTCTTCTTCTTCTTCGTCTTCGTATCCTTCTTCTCCTTCGTCTTCATCTTCGTCTTCTTTTTCTTCTTCCTCCTCCTCCTCCCTCCTCCTCCGCCTCCTCCTCCCTCCTCCTCCTCCTCCTCCTCCTCCTCCTCCTCCTCCTCCTCCTCCTCCTCTTAACTTACTCCTTCTCCTCCTCCCTGCTCCTCCCTCTACCTCCTCCTCCGCCTCCTCCCTCCTCCTCCTCCTCCTCCTCCTCCTCTCCTCCTCCCCTCCTCCTCCTCGCCCTCCTCCCTGCTCCTCCTGCTCCTCTGCTCCTCCTCCTCCCTCCTTCTCCTCCTCCTCCTCCTCCTCATATCCGCCCGCCTCCTCCCTCCTCCTCCTCCTCCTCCTCCTCCTCCTCCTGCTCCTGCTCCTCCTCCTCCTCCTCCTCCTCCTCCTCCTCCTCCTCCCTCCTCCTCCCCTCCGTCTCCGTCTCCGTCTCCGTCCCGTCTCCGTCTCCGTCTCCGTCTCCGTCTCCGTCTCCGTCTCGTCCTCCTCCTCCTCCTCCTCCTCCTCCTCCTCCTCCTCCTCCTCCAATGCGCGAGGCCACTCCCGCCGATGGTATCACGCAGCGTTCTGGTGACGCAGAAGACAATGTGCTGCACCATCTGGGCTCGACCACTTGTAATCCGTGCCATCTGACCCTCCTGACGTGCACTGCACATCTCTCTGCGGACCTCACGCCTCATGCGGTCATTATCCACGGGTCCGTCCTGGTGAAACCTGAACCTGGTGTGGCCTGGAGCTAACTGGGTGGTGGTGGGAAGCCGGGCGCTGCCGGCTGGAGGCCGTGATGCTGTGCGCGTGCAGGGTGGAGGTCGAAAGAAGGCTCCCCATCGAAGGGGGCGGGGGAGGAGGCCGCCGGGGCGAACTAGCGGTCGGTGTGGACGCGGTGTGGAGCGTCGGGTGCTGGAGGCTGGATGTCGGAGTGTTGATCTGGTGTAGCCCGGAGCTCGATGGGTGGAGGTGGGAGTGGGGGGTTGGACGCTGCAGGCTTGAGGCCGTACAGCTGTGCGGGTGCAGGGTGCAGGTCGAAAGAGGGTCCCCCGTCGAAGAGGGCGTGGGAGGAAGTCGCCCTTGGGACGCACCTCGACGCCCCGCCCCCCCCCCCACGCCCGGCCCTGCGACACGCCGCCGAGGAAGACGCGGCTGCCGTCCCCGCCGCACCTCGCAACCTGGGGGGGGCGCGAGGTCCTCCTTGCTGTGTCCTCCTCCTTCTTCTTCTTCTCCTTCTCCTCCTCCTCCTCCTCCTCCTCCTCCTCCTCCTCCCTCTTCCCTCCTCCCTCCTCCCTCCTCC
>CAUYUJ010006401.1:0-53869 GCA_963575745.1 Prorocentrum cordatum
GTCGGCCCAGAGAGGCCCCCCAAACGGCTTCCGACGGCATCAGACGGGCCAGGGGCCCACCAAGACGGCCGAAGATGATCCGAAGATGGCCCAAGACGGCCCAAGAGGCCTCCAAGAGGGCCTCCAGGAAGGCCCGAAAAGGCCAAAGTCATTGATTGCCCGTGAGTTGTTGAAGCATTTGCTTTGTTTCGGCCTTCCGACGGCCCGAGATGGCCCAAGAGGCCCCCGAAGATCGCCCAAGAGGTCTCCAGAATGGCCCCAAAACGGCCCAAGAGGACCCCAAGACGGCCCCAAGAGGCCCCCAAGACATTCAAGATGGCCTCCAAGACAGCCCTGGAGCACCCCAAGAAAGCCCAAAGTCGGCCCAGCCTCCCCCATCGTGTTCCCCGAACGCTTTCCAAACCGATTCGGGGAACACATGGTCCGATAGCTTGGCAGGACTAGGCCACAACGTTCGGCCACATAGGCGTTTCCAAAAAGGCAGGGGGCGGCGGTGATTCGCCGTAGGCGTCTTCGATCCGCCGCCCCCTGTCGATTCATCGCAGGGGTGCCTGGCGTGCTGAATTATTACGGTTTTGGTGTTGGTTCTTTTTCCAAAAAGAACTCCCCTGGGGCTTCGGCCCGTCCCGCCGGCCACCGAAGGCCCGCAGTTTTCCCAATGTTTCGTTCAAGATGGCCCAAGATGGTCTTCAAGATGGCCACGTTGGCCCAAGATGGCCTCCAAGTCCGCCCAAGATGGTCCAAAACGGCCTCCCATACGGCCCAAGAAAGTCCAAGACGGCCCAAGACGGCCCAAGAGGCCCCCCAGAGGCCTCCAAGACGGCCCAAGAGGCCTCCAAGAGGTCCTCCAGGAGGACCCGAAGAGGCCAAAATTATCGATGTTTTTTTTCTGGTTTTTGAAGGATTTTCGATTTCGCTGCTTCTCGGCATTCCGACGGATCAAGACGGCCGACGAGGCCCCCAAGATCGCCACCACAGCGCCCAAGAGGCCTCCAAGATGGCCTCAGGACTGCCCAAGAGGCCCCCAAGACGGCCCCAAGAGGGCACAAAGACGACCCAAGAGGCCTCCAAAACGCCCAAGATGGCCTCTAAGACGGCCCTGGAGCACCCCAAGAGGGCCCCAAGTCAGCCCAGAAAGGCCCCCAAGACGGCTTCCGACGGCGTCAGACGTGCCAGGAGCCCACCAAGATGGCCGAAGTTGGCTCGCAGCTGGCCCAAGACGGCCCAAGAGGCCTCCAAGAGGGCCTCCAGGAAGGCCAGAAAAGGCTAAAAACACAGATGTTCCGTAGGTGTTCGAAAGATTTTGGCATTTGCTTCGTTTCGGCCCCCAAAGATCGCCCAAGGATCGCCCAAGAGGCCTCCAAGATGGCCCCAGAACGGCCCAAGAGGCCCCCAAGACGGCCCCAAGAGGCCCCCAAGACGGCCCAGGATGCTCTTAAGACGCCCAAGACGGCCTCCAAGGCGGCCCTGGAGCATTCCAAGAGGGCCCCAAATCGGCTCAAAGAGGCCCCCAAAGCGGCTTCCGACGGCGTCGGACGAGCCAGGGGCCCACCAAGACGGCCGAAGATGGCACCAAGATGGCCCAAGACAGCCCAAGAGGCCTCCAAGAAGACCTCCAGGAAGGCCCGAAAAGGCCCACATCACTGATTTCCCATCCATGAGTTGTTGAAGGATTGTGGCATTTGCTTTGTTTCGGCCTTCCGACGGCCCGAGACGGCCCAAGTGCCCCAAAAAATCGCCCAAGAGGCCACGGCCCCAAGAGGCCCCCAAGACGGCCGAAGAGGCATCCAAGACGCTCAAGATGGCCTCCGAGGCGGCCCAAGAGCCCTCGGAGACGTCCTCCAAGAAGGCCCGCAAGGCCCAAATGGCCTCCAGGCGGCCAAGATGACCTTCAAGATGTCCACGTGTTCAGCGAAGGCTTTCCAAACCGATTCGGGGAACACATGGTCCGATAGCATGGCAGCTCTGGCCTCAACGTTCAGCCACATAGGCGCTTCCACAAGGGCAGGGGGCGGCGGTGATTCGCCGTAGGCGTGTTCGATCCGCCGCCCCCATGTTGTTTGCAAGAGGGGTGCCTGGCGTGCTAGAAGATTTCGGTTTTGGCTTTGGTGTTTTTCCAACGGCCTCCAAGACGCCCAAGATGGCCTCTAAGACGGCCCTGGAGCACCCCAAGAGGGCCTCAAGTCGGCCCAGAGAGGCCCCCAACGACTGCGTCAGGCGGGCCAGAAGCCCGCCAAGATGGCCGAAGTTGGCGCTAAGCTGTCCCAAGACTGCCCAAGAGGCCTACAAGAGGGCCTCCAGGACGGCCAGAATATGCCAAAATCATTGATTTTCCCTTAGGCGTTTGACGGATTTTGGCAGTTGTTTCTTTTCGGCCTTCCGACGGCCCGAGACGGCCCAAGAGCCCCCAAAGATCGCCCCAAGAGGCCCCCAAGATCGCCCCAAGATTGCCCAAAAGGCCTCCAAGATGGGCCCAGAACGGCCCAAGAGGCCCCCAAGACGGCCCCAAGAGGCCCCCAAGACGGCCCAGGAGGCATCAAAGACGCCCAAGTTGGCATCCAAGACGGCCCTGGAGCATTCCAAGAGGGCCCCAAGTCGGCCCAGAGAGGCCCCCAAAACGGCGTCCGACGACGTCAGACGCGCCAGGAACCCACCAAGACGGCCGAAGATAGCCCTAAGATGGGCCAAGACGGCCCAAGAGGCCTCCAAGAGGGCCTCCAGGAAGGCCCGAAACGGCCAAAATCATTGATTTCCCAGAAGTGTCTGAAGGATTGTGGCAGTTGCGTTTCTTCGGCCTTCCGACGGCCCGAGACGGCCCAAGAGCTCCCAAAGATCGCCCAAGAGGTCTCCAGTATGGCCCCAGAACGGCTCAAGAGGCTCCGAAGACAGCCCCAAGAGGCCCCCTAAGACGGCCCAAAAGGCATCAAAGACACCCAAGATGGCCTCCAAGGCGGCCCTGGAGCACCCCAAGAGGGCCACAAGACGGCCCAGAGAGGCCCCCAAGACGGCTTCCGACGGCGTCAGGCGGGCCAGGAGCCCACCAAGACGGCCACAGAGGCCCCCGAGAAGCCCCAAAGGTCTAAGAGGCTCCCAGGAAGCTCCCAGGAGGCCCCAAGAGTGTCCCCAGAGGCTCCCCAGATGCCTCCTCCTCCTCCTCCTCCTCCTCCTCCTCCTCCTCCTCCTCCTCCTCCTCCTCCTCCTCCTCTCCTCCACCTCCACCTCCTCCTCCACCTCCTCTTCCGCTCCTCCCTCCCCCTCCCCCTCCCCCTCCCCCTCCCCCTCCTCCTCCCTCCCTCCCTCCCTCCCTCACTCCCTCCCTCCCGCATCCTCGAGGTGAAGCTGACAAACTATCATCAAGACGAGTTCGTACGAAGCGTCCTGGAGCGTCCCTGATCGGCGGCACAGGCCGGAGGCCTTTACAATATTGCACCACATAGATTGCTCTGCATAGGTTCCCCGATCTCGATTGTTAGAAACGCACTTTTGGGGGCCCACGCTGGCTAACATCTGAAACACTGAACAACATCGGATTGTAAAACAAACCCAATCCTGTTTTTATATATATATGAGAAAAACAAAAAAAAACGCGGATGGGGGCAGGAGATCTTCTGGACACCTTCAAGGGAGAGAGAAGAGTAGTATTCACAACGAGTGAATGTGAAGGGAAGTGCGAGGAAGGGGTAAGGCGAAGTGGACAGGGGAGGAGGGGAAGAAGAGGATGGACATGCGAATACATCATCATCACAATCATAAGCATAACCAGCATCATCATCATCATCATCATCATCATCATCAGCATCATCATCATCATCATCATCATCATCATCATCATCATCATCATCATCATCATCATCATCATCATCATCATCATCATCATCATCATCATCATCATCATCATCATCATCATCATCACACTCATCGGCATCGGATTATCCTAGAGTCGTCGGCAACAGCATCAGCATCATCATCCTCATCCTGTCCTTCCCCATCCTCCCAAAGCGTCCCCCCAGGCGTCTCCCCGTGCGCAGCCCCGCCCGGGCCGCAGGGACGGAGAGTCACCGAGCGCGTCCCACTGTCCGCAGAGTGCCAGCTCGCAAAAGCCCGAAGGCAAAAAACGCATCTTCCTCGGTGTAGTGGGGCGTAAACCTCCTCATTCTCCTCCTCCTCCTCCTCCTCCTCCTCCTCCTCCTCCTCCTCCTCCTCAGTCCTCCTCCTCCTCCTCCTCCTCCTCCTCCTCCTCCTCCTCCTCCTCCTCGGTCCTCCTCGATCCTCGATCCCCGCGGCGGATCTTGGCCCTCTGCGAGCAGCTGCTCTGCGGGCAGTGGGGCGCGCTTTCTCGCGAGCGGTGCGGAGGCGGCGCCGAGGCGCCGAGGCCTTCTCGACGATCTGCACGTTGCCCTGGCGGAGCGCCTCGCCGGCCGGGGGGGGAGCGGGGGCGGAGCGGGGCGCGGCGCCAGGGCGGGGCTCGGAGCAGGAGGGCCAGGAGGGAGGGAAGGGATGAGGGAGGGGAGGAGAGAGGGAGGGAAGGGAGGGGAGGAAGGCAACTCAGGGCAACGGAGAGAGGAGGGAGGGAGGGAGGGAGGGAGGGGGAGGGCCCAGGGAGGACTGGAGGGAGAGGGAGAGCTGGGGGAACAAGGAGCGGAAGAAAAAATCCGAGCAAAAGCGGCTCCAACTGCTGGCGCCGTCCGTCATAGGGACACGCAGGACGATAGGCGTCAGCAGGCTCAGCAGGGGACAGCGACG
Organism: Prorocentrum cordatum; assembly: GCA_963575745.1. Classification (NCBI taxonomy): domain Eukaryota; class Dinophyceae; order Prorocentrales; family Prorocentraceae; genus Prorocentrum; species Prorocentrum cordatum. Next base: position 4,744 of record CAUYUJ010006401.1, read on the forward strand.
TGGTCCGCAGAACCTTTGCTCTAGCGAAGGGCAAAGCTAGGGTGATAACGATGTTATGATAAGATCGGCTCAGGATACGCTCCAGGATTTCCTGTGCATCTGGCGGCGCAGCTGGTGCGGAACGTCATGAGACGTGGGAAATGCTGGAAGCCTTGGAAATCTTTGAACGTGTCATTATCTGACCTCGTGCTCCTCTGAGCACTCTCGCACTCTCAAGAGCCGTGCCTGCACGGTGCATCGGCAAAAAAAAAACTGCATGCACACGTCTGGGAGCGGCTACTGTGCCTCGGAGCTCGACCACAGGCAACCTTGGTGCAAATGGCGCGCGAGGGTGATCAGCAGCGCTCACGTGCAGGAAAAAGCGAGGTCAGAGCCAACCAACTCGCCGATCTGCCCCCGCGGCCACGCACCGCCGGCCCCCCTGGCAGAAGCTCGGTGCTGCACGGCAGCGAAAGGGGGAGAGAGGATCGGCGGTGAGCCCGTGGGGGAAGTGAGAAGAGGCGCCAAGGGCGCCCAATTGGGCCCACAGCGCCCCAAAAGGGCCCCAGGAGGCGATACCAGGGGCTCCAGGGGGGCAGCGCTGTTAGGGGATCTCCCCTTTTTTGATTGATATCCTCCATTGGCGGCGAGCCCGGGGGAGGAAGTGAGAAGGGGCGGGCCTCGTCAGAAGGCTCAGAAGCCCCCTGGCCTTCTGAGAAGTGTTCCAAGCCTTCCCCGAAGACAAAAAAGACTTCTCAGAAGGGCGGAAGGCTTCCGAGAAGCCCCGTGGCCTTCTGAGAAGGGCTTCTCCTTCTCACTTCCCCCGATCGCTCGCCGCCGAGAGGGGGAGAGAGGAGACGAGAGGTAACCAGACGGCGACGCCGAGCGCGCAGGCAGGAGGCCAGGGCTGGCGGGACGAGGCACTAGCGGGCAAGCGGGAAGGGGCCAAGGGAATAGAGCAAGCAGGAAGCGGAGGAGGGGAGGAGAGGGGAGGGGAGGGGAGGAGGAGGCAGAGAAAGAGAAGGAGGAGGACAAGGGGAAGCAGGCGCAAGCAAACAGGCCAAAGCCGGAGGCCGGGGGAGAGAAGGGCCGCCCGCGACGAGGGTACGGCCACTGCGGCGGCGGCACGGCGGCAGGCGGCGGCAGGCCAAGTGGTGGCGGTCGGTTGGAGTCGTCGGGGGGGGGGTCGAGGTCGTCGGGAGAAGAAGTTGTTTTGTTTGCCCCGACCCCACTGACCGCATGCCACCACAGCAGGGCTGCGCCGCAGCGCGAGGCGGAGTAGCGACTGGCGGCTGTCAATTCGCACACGACCGTGCGCAGAGTATTCAAATGAGCCTTGCAAGAAAGAGACAGATAAAATGAGTGAAGCGACAGGAGGAGGAGGCGAGGAAGCAGCAACAGGGCGAGCTGGGGCGAGCTGCTGCCTTATGGCTCGGTCCGCCGTTTGAGTGTAAATCCCGCCCCACCGGAGCCCGCCCGCAACAGGCTCACTGGGAAGAGGCCTGCCGCGCTGTGGCTTGGTCGGCGGGGGCAAGCTCTTTCTTTCGATGGGCCCGTTCCAAGATGATGACGGCTGGCTGATGATTGTAGTTGTGATGGTATCACTACCTAAACAGCTTCATGCAGAGCGACAGCCTCGGCAGTGGAGTAAGAAGCTAGCCCTCGAAAAGAAATGCCTTCTAGTAGAAGTCGGATCGTCACTGTGTTGGCCCCATGTCGCCCAGCGGTTTCGATGCACCAAACTGCGGCCGAACACTCCCCCGCTCGCGTGCCGCCATCCGTGTGTACCAAACATTATCGGCAGATATGTGTCTCTGGCTTGCAAACATGATTAACATTCGTCCATCAGGTAGTCTGCTCGGATGTGTCATGCCCGCTGCTACCAGCAAAACAAGTCTATCGCGTATTGGACTGGAAACAATCCAGATTGTAGCGCCTTGGAGATGTCGGAATTGGTGCAATCGACCGTCGGGGTCAAGACGATGGCCGAGCATGTGCTCGGACATGTTCGAAGAGTGATGCACTCGAGCATGTTCGAATCGAGACGCTCGAACATGTTGGAACTTGAGGAGGAGGAGGAGGAGGAGGAGGAGGAGGAGGAGGAGGAGAGGCAGCAGCAGAAGGAGGGGGAGGGGCGCCCAGCCGCGCCTTCTGTGCCCTGGGCCACGTGGGCAGCACTCGCAGCTTCCCCGCCGCACGGGAAGAGGAGGGAGGACGAGGAGGAGGCAATCGGCAGCCGCTCATCAGCACGGGGCACCTCTGAAGAGCCGTGTGAGAACTGGAGACAGGCCTGGCCAGGCCTCTCCTGCACGGCAAAGGGAAGAAATGGGGGGGGAAGTGGGAAGGTGCTGGAAAGGGATGTGGGATGGGGGGGGGAAGAGGGGGGGGGGGCGGAAGGAGAGGAGGGGGGGGGCGGGAGCGGAAGAGGGAAGTCGCGGGGGAGATACGCCAAGAGTGCCCGAAGAGACCCCTAAGAAGGCCCAAGAAGGCTCCGCATCGCCGAACGATCTGTTCAAGACGCCTTCACGGCCTCCTGAAGGCCCGTGAGGCCTGCAAAACGCCCCCAGAGGCCTCCAGAAGCACTGCCAAGGAGACCCCCGCAAGCACAAATCATCAATTTCCCGTTGGTTGTTGCAAGCGTTTGGCGTCCTTCCATCTTCCGCTTCCCGACGCTCTACGACGGCCCTAGAGGCCCCCACTGGTCAGTCCTCCAAGACGTTGCCACAAGGGCCCAAGAGGGCCCCAAGACGGCCCGAGACGCCTCCAAGACAGACCAAGAGGCACCCAAGACGGCTCCCAGAGGGTGCCCAGACGGGGGACCCGAACGGACATCTCGAACCCTCGCTCCCGAGAAGCTCTCAGGAGGCTCCAAGAAGCCTCCAAGACGCCCCCACGAAGCCCCCAGAAGCCATTGGAGGCCCCCAGGAGGCTCCCAAAAAGCCCTCCAAGAGTCTCCCAAAACGCCTCCAAACTGTCCACTAGAGGCGCCCGAAAGCACTCCGAAAAGACCCGGACAAGCATTCCCTCCGCCCCCTGCTCCTCCTCCTCCTCCTCCTCCTCCTCCTCCTTCCTCCTCCTCCTCCTCTCCTCCTCCTCCCTCCATCCTCTCACTGTTCTCCTCCGCCTCGTATTCATATCATTCCACTTGCGTATTGCCCATTCTCGACCTCCTTAGCCCCAACTCCCCTCCTCCTCCTCCTCCTCCCTCCTCCATCCTCCTCCTCATCTCCTCCGCACTCCTCCATCCTCCTCGATGCTTTCTTCATCTACATCATCGTTGCTGCCGGGCGGCACTCATCCTCCTCCTCCATCCTCTCCCCTCCCTCCTCATCCTCTCCTACTCCTCCTCCTCCTCCTGCGCCCTCCTCCTCTTCCTCCTCTCCTCCTCATCCGCCTCCACGTTCCCCTGACTCCTCCTCGTCCTCCTCCTCGTCCTCCTCCTCACCAGTCCTCCCTCCTCAGAACCCTCCTTCGCATACTCCTCCTCCTCTCTCCTCCTCCTCCTCCTCCTCCTCCTCCTCCTCCTCCTCCTCATCATCATCATCCCCTGTCCTCCTCCTCTCCCTCTCCCTCTCCCTCCTCCGCTTCCTCCTCCTCCTCCTCCTCCTCCTCCTCCTCCTCCTCCTCCTCCTCCTCCTCCTCCTCCTCCTCCTCCTCCTCCTCCTCCTCCTCCGCCTCATCATCATCATCATCATCATCATCATCATCATCATCATCATCATCATCATCATCATCATCATCATCATCATCATCATCATCATCATCATCATCATCATCATCATCATCATCATCATCATCATCATCATCAGCATCATCATCATCATCAGCATCATCATCATCATCAGCATCATCATCATCATCATCATCATCATCATCATCATCATCATCATCATCATCATCATCATCATCATCATCATCATCAGCATCATCATCATCACCACCACCATCATCATCATCATCAGCAGCAGCATCATCATCATCATCAACATCAGCATAATCAGCATCATCATCGTCATCATCATCATCATCATCGTCATCATCATCAGCAGCATCAGCATCATCATCATCATCAGCAGCATCATCACCATCAGCATCAGCATCATCATCATCATCATCATCAGCATCAGCATCAGCATCAGCATCATCATCATCATCACCACCACCACCACCACCATCATCATCATCATCATCAGCCGCAGCAGCATCATCATCAGCATCATCAGCATAATCAGCATCATTATCATCATCATCAGCATCATCAGCAGCATCATCAGCATCATCAGCAGCAGCATCCACATCAGCATCAGCATCATCAGTATCATCATCAGCAGCAGCATCATCATGACAATCAGCAGCAGCAGCATCAGCATGATCATCATCTTAATAGTCGTCATCAACATCAGCAGCAGCATCATGATCCTCAGCATCAGCATCAGCATCATCATTATCAGCATCATCATCACCATCATCATCATCAGCATCAGCATCATCATCATCCTCATCATCAGCATCAGCAGCATCATCATCATCATCATCATCATCATCATCATCATCAGCATCATCATCATCATCAGTATCATCATCATCATCATCATCATCATCATCATCATCATCATCATCATCATCATCAGCAGCAGCAGCAGCAGCATCATCCCTCATCATCATCCTAATAATCCTCATCATCATGCTCCCCCCTCCCCCGCGTGCTCTTCCCCCGGTGCTCCGCAGCCTCACTTCGACCACGTCCTCCCTATCCTCCTACTTTTCCTGCCCCTCCTCATCCCCCTCCTCCGAGTCCTAATTCTTCTCCTGCCCCTCCGACTCCAATTCTCCTCGTCATCATACTGCTCCTTCCCCCCCCCGTCCTCCCCCTGCCCCGTCCTCCCCTCCTTATCCTCCTCCGCATCCTCCTCCTCCCCCTCCTGCTGCTCCACCGCGCACTCCGCCTCCTCCTCCTCCTCCTCCTGCTCGTCCTCCCCCTCCTCCTCCTCCTCCTGCTCGTCCTCCCCCTCCCCCTCCCCCCCTCGGAAAAAGAGCACGAGAGCAACGGGGCAGACGGGAGGGGCACGACAGGAGGGAGGGGCACCGGCGCGCCTCGAGGCCCAGGCGATTCCAGCAGGCCGGCGTCGCCAACTCCTCGGCACGGGGCGCGGCGGGATCAGGACCTCACCAGCCTGCTTGGACCTGGTTGGCTCCTCCTCCTCCTCCTCCTCCTCCTCCTCCTCCTCCTCCTCCTCCTCCTAAGAGGGGAATGGTATGGGGTGGGGGAACATCGACCTTGAATCGGCGAAATTTCGCCAGTAGATCGGCGATAGGCCCCCGACAGTGAAGCCGCACGTTCCTGTGCAGGGTGGGGCTATCGGGCCCCTTATTGGAGATCGATCAGCGATTAGGAGTCGAGGCCTCTCCCCCTATGCATATTCCCCCCTTATCGTTGCCCCTGATTCTCCTGACAAGTAACTCCTCCCTGCCGCACCACCAGACGTGTCCGCAGGCTGGTACAAGCGTTTCGCTCGAGACTTCCACACCGTGTACGATCCCGAAGCCGAAAGTGTTCAATGGTCACACGGATGGGAGCCGAGCCATTTTCAGAATGGGGCTCTCGCCCTAGCTCGGCACGCATTCGTCGGTAGTTACACGGATGGGGAGCAGCACCTTTTCAAGCTTGGGCTCTCGCCCCAACGCCGCGCACAATTCTAGAAAAGCCTGCCGCCACTTCGTACAGAGGCTGGCTCCCTTTCAAGACGAGACTCTCGCCCGAGCGACGCGCACGTTCGTCCGAGCAGCTTGCGGCCATGTTCGGAATGGCGGGCGAGCAGGGGTCCCAGTGGGGCTCTCGCCCGAGACTTCCTCGACCCGTGCGAAAAGAAGAAGTGCGATCAGTGTGCAACCGCTGCACGCAGGGAGGCCGCTGTTCGAACTGGGGCCCTCGCCTTTCATGGGGGGCCACACGCGAACCCTACCCCTACCCCCCACGATTTCTGAGGCGGAGGGGGAGGTTCACTTCATTCGGGAGCTCCCGAACGAAGTGAACCCCACCCTCCCCCTCAGAAATCGTGGGGGGTAGGGGTAGGGTTCGCGTGTGGCCATTTCAGTACCACACACGCTCGTCGGAACAGCCTGCAAGAGCTGCCCACCTCAGCGCCGCGCACTCCACAGCCTGCAACAGCTGCACGAAGGAAGGACGGTTCCTGTCAAAATGGGGCTCTCGCCACCGCGCCGCGCACACTCGTCGCCAAAACCCTGCAGAACAGTGTTCAGGGAGGTAGGACGGCTCGAGTTCCAAAATCGGGCACTCGCCTGCGACGTCCTGGGGTGTCCTTACCAGACATGTAAACTTGCGCAACTGCTACACGGATGGGGGGGGCGGTTCCTTCTGAAAACGGTTGTCTCGCTGGACACCTCGTTAAACTTTGTGATCACATTTTCTTGTCGCATCTGTCACGCTCTGAAAGAAAGATGCACTGACTGCAACTACTTTTCAAAACGGAACTCTCGTCTCAACGGAAGGCCGATAGATAAGCCATCGCCTGTTCGTATTCCCAGAGGGCGCACCTTGCAGTGAAAAGGAAAGCTTAATGGGGACTCATGGGGGAGGAATTCGGGGCGAGGGGGCGTAGGGCAGTATTGCAACATTGTTGTTGCATTTGGGTTTGCTCTGGTCCTTCTTGTCCTCCTCCCTTCTCCTGTTCCTCCTCGTCCTCCTCCTGCTCATCCTCCTCCTTCTCCTCCTCCTCCCCCTCCTGAAAGCACTGACCACTGAGATAGGTCCTGCGCTGCGGTCATGGCCTCCTCGATGTGGCCGTATTCGAGGGCAAGATTGAATCGCGTCTGGTTGTCCGTCACGAAATGGAGGGCTACCTGATAAGCCGCTTGGGGAGATGGCGGGCAGGTAGAAGGCTTAGATTGCGATGTCCCGTCCACCCCATCCCTCCCCCCTCGCGCTCCTCAGGATGCAAGGGCCTTGGAGGCCCATGTCTAAGCTTCTCGAGCGGGGCGCGGCCAACGAGAGTGCTCAAGGATGGACCGAGGAGGCAAGGATGCAAGGGTACCCTTAGGAAGGTTGCCCATCATTACTATTCAGGCGGATGGTATGGACAGAACGGTGTAACTTCTCAACTTTAACGGGCCGCGTCCGCGACAATAAGATCCCGGTCGTGCGCTGTGCAATCCCTGAGCACACGCACGCGCACACTGAGAACCCCATCGATGACTTCGTGATCACTCCAGGGCGAGAAGAAAGAGGCCGAGACAACGTGAGAGAAAGGAGTCCGCCGATCCGGCGTGTTTCAAAAACCCTCAGAACAGCCTGAACCTCAATTCCTGAATTTCAGCTCTACTGGGGGGCTCGGTGCTAGCTTGCACAATCGCGCGAGCACACGCAAGCGAGAACGTGCGCCAAGTGCCCCTGGCCCAAGGTACCCCTGGGCCTGGGTGCTCGCAGAGTGACAATGGGGGGTGGGTGCTGGGAGTGGCTGTGCTGGGGTAGGGGGCGGGGGGGGGGTGTTCGATTCCATCCCCGGAGCGGAATCGGAGCTCCAGCTCACTCGGGGACGGCCCCCTCGCCCAGGAGGGCCCCGACATGGGCCAAGAGGGCCCCGAGTCGCCGAACGATCGAGACAAGGCGCCCAAGATGTCCCCAAGACGGCTCCAGAGTCCTCCAAGATGCCTTCAGAAGCCCTGAAAAAAGGCCCCCAAAAGAAGGCCCCAAGAAGCAAAATGTGTCCCATTCCAAACGTACAAGTTTAGCAGATTCGCCTCAGGGGCCTTCAGAGCGTCGCAAACGCCCCAAGAGAGCCACAAAACGGCCCAAGAAGCCGCCAAGAGGGCTCCAAGACGGCCCAGGAAGGGCCCAAGATGCCCAGGAGGCCCCCAGAAAGGCCCAAGAGGGCCCCAGAACGGGCCCAAGAGGCGCCTGAGAGCGCCAAGACGGCGGAAGAACTGCCGAAGACGGCCCAAGAAGCCCCCGGAGGCCCCCAAGAGGCCTGAAAGGGTCCCACGACGCTTCCAACAGGTCCCGAAGAGGCCCGTTAGAAGCCCCCTAAAGGCCACCAAGAGATTCCAAAAATGCATCCAAGACGCACGCAAACAGCTCTAGCACAAAGCTTTTCAGAGAGAGCGCCAAATCAAAGAGGTGTCAACCCAAAGAGGGCCAATGCCTGGCCCCAAAGAAACTTTCCAACAACCGCCGAACATTTCCAACAACCGGCGAAAATCTCCTCATCCTCATCACGCCCCACCTTTCCCCCCCCCCTTTTTCCATTTCCCGCTTCCTCCTGCTCTTCCTCATCCTCAGCATCCTGCTACTCCTGCCCTTCCCACCCCGCCGTCGCCTCCGTTCCCAATCCTCATCATCATCACCATCAGCATCATCATCATCATCATCATCATCATCATCATCATCATCATCAGAATCATCATCACCATCATCACCATCAGCATCACCATCATCAACATCATCATCATCATCATCGTCATCATCATCATCACCGCTCGCCGTCGTCGCTGGTCATGACCGCCATCGCACGCTTCCAGCGGCAACGGAAACGTCCCGGATCGGCGGCACTGGCCGGAGGCCACTACAATAAAAACAAAAAACTGGAGACACATACAAGGAAGAAGGGAAGGAGGGAGGGTAGGAGGGAAAGAGAGAGAAGCAGAGAGAGAGATTGACAACAAAAACGAGAGAGAAAGAGAGAGAGAGAGGGAGAGAGCGCGTATGGCCCGAACGGCTCACTGACGTACACGGTTTCAGCTTGCGTAGCTCCTTGGCCAGAGTTGAACCGCCGCGCCGTTGCCAAAGCCGACCGACGAGGGCCATGCTGCCAGGGCTGCGCATGCCTTCTATCCTGCGGCGCCCTCGGCAGCCCCCCCCCTCGACAACACCAACCGATGAGCGAAGAAGCGACTTAAGCGACTTTGGGTGCCCCGCGGCGGAACGTTTCCACCAAGACGACGCGCACGTCGCGCGCCGTGCCGGTCGCGCCCAAAGGGTGGGCGCCCCCTCGTCCAGCCTGCGAGCGGCCAACGCCACGGAGTCCAGGAGCGGCGGGCTGCGGGCTTCCACGCCGGAACGGTGCCGCCGAGAATTGGCGGCGAGCGAGGGGGGGGGGGAATGAGAAGGAGAGGGCCTTCTCGGAAGGCTCGGAAGGCCCCCCGGCCTGCTGAGAAGTTTGCTGGGCCTTCCCCCGAAGACAACAAAAAAACTCCTCGGAAGGCGCAGGGGTTTCTGAGAAGTCCCGCCGCCTGCTGAGAGGGCCTTCCCCTTTTCATTTCCACCCCTCGCTCCCCGCCGACAAGAGGCCCCGAGGCCATATGCTGAGAGGAGCTACGCTCATTTGTCAGCCGACAACTCGCCCAACCATGGTTTGTGGATGTGGGCGGCTGGGGTGGCCAGGCCACCGCGGCCGCATAGAGCGAACAAGGGCGAGGCCCAACATGCCCCGCGGGCGGGGATACAGTGCCCACCGGTGAAAACCAGGGACCGCCCCAGCCCGAGGTAGCGAGAGGAGGGGGGAGGGGACGAGGAGAGGAGCTGGGGGGGAGGGGACAAGGGGAAAGAGGAGGACAAGGGAGGGAGGAGCAAGGAGGGAGAGAGAGAGGGCGAGAGAGAGGGGGGGAGGGGAGGGCCGCAGGGGAAGAGGGGAGGTGACGGCGGCGGGGAAGGGGGGGGAACGCAGCCTCTCGAAGCCCCGTTCGCGTGCGGCCCCACCAGGGTTGGGGGGGGCAAGGGCCGCGGCGCGAGATCCAAGCGCGAGAGCAGTGTCGGCGCCGCGCCGCGCCGCGCCACAAGGCGACGGCTCTCCAGGGCGGCGGCGGCGGCGGCGGCGGCACTGCCAGGCGCCACTCACCGGGGTCTCGCGCTCACTTTGCGATTGCCTCGCGACCACCTGCGGAATTTCTGCAGCGCCTAGGGTCGCGACGTCATATGGGGGGGGGCGGGGCGGGGTGTAACGGAACGCCCCCACACGTAACGCCCCCCCGCCGTGAGGCTCCGGCACCACCGCCGCGCCCCCCCCCCCCCTCGCGCAAGACTATGGTGAGCGACGAACGACGAGCGACGGGGCCCTTGATGAGCCACGGGGGCCGCGGCGAGACGCCGTCCCAGGACGCGTCACGCCGCAGGTCCCCGATAGCGCCGGCGCAGCGTCGTCGGCGGTGGCCTTGCCAGGCGCCGCGTTTGCATGCCATCGTCGACAGAGAAACGGCATCGGCGGAGCCTTGCTGGGCACTGCGGAGGCCACTGGCTCGCCACAGGACGGAGCACGCGGCGAGGCAGCAGCTGCCGAACTCCGAGCGCCGTCGGGGCAGCCAGGGACGTCCAGGGTGCCCGGCATGATCAGGCTGAGGACCAGCAGGAAATCCTGCGCGGCGGAAGACTGGACAGCGAAACGCCCGTCCAGGTCGTCCAGGACGACCGCGATGTGCACGAGGACGCAACTGGGGGCGGCTGGATGTCTGCGCGAACCCCGGCGGCCAGGGCGGCCAGGCCCCTCGCCACTGCTGGGCGCCCGGGCCGCGCGGGCGCGGGGCGAGGCGTTGGCGGGCGCTCCACGGGGCCCGCGGCGCCACCCCTCGCCCTCGCGCGCCGTCCGCGGCCGCCGATGCGCATCTGCGCTGGCGGCGGCGCAGGCGCTACCCCGAGTGGTATGGTCAGGTCGGGCATGTCCGCCTACTGGCGGATTCTGTAAGAAACATATTTGACATAAAACCCGTCCACCAACAATAACAAAAAACAAACAATAACACAAAAATGAAAAATCCCACCAGCCCTCTGGGCGTCGGTGGTTTGGGGAATTTCCTCTTCTTAACTAAGGTTTTGGCCCCATGTTGGCCTCCTGAGGGGGGGGGGGCCCTAATCAGTCACCCCCCCTTTTGTGATCGATCTTACCTTAGATGGCCCAAAGATGGCCCCCAAGGCTCCCAAGGGTGCCCCAAGAGGGCCCCAAGAGGTGGCCAGGAAACCCCTAAGAGGCCCCCAGGATGCCCCCAAGAGGCTCCCAAGAGGCCCCCAAGAGGCCCCAAGAGACCCCCCAGAGGCACCTAAGATGCTCCAAGAGGCCTCGGCGAGAATGCCAAATCACTGATTCTACCAAGGTTTTAGCCACATGTTGGCCTCTTGGGGGGGCACTGATTAAGATGACTCCAAGAGCGCCTGGGAGAGCCCAAGATGACCTTCAAGATGGCTCAAGATATCCCAAGATGTCTCAGAATGGCCCCCACGATGCTCCAAGATGCCCCAAGACCGCTCCAAGACGGCTCCAGGTGGCCGAAGAGCTCCCCCAGGAGGCCCCGAAGAGGCCAAAACCTTGGGAAATTCGATGTGTTTGGCTTTCTCGCCTTTTCGCTTCCGATGGCCATCCGAGGCCTCAAGATGGCTCCAAGATGGCCCAAGAGGGCTCCAAGAGAGGCTCCAGAGAGCGCCAAGACGGCCCCAAGAGCGCCTAAGAGCGCTCCAAGATGGCCCCAAGAGCGCCCCAAGAGGCGATTGTTTGGGCTCCCGATGGGCAACGCTAACTAATGTTCGCTTCTTGTTTGATCGATGTCCCCCAAGATGGCCCCGAGAGCGCTCCCAAGGCTCCCAAGAGCGTTTCAAGAGGGCCCCAAGAGGCGCCCAGGAGGCCCCAACAGGCGCCCAAGAGGCCTCCAAGATGCTCCCAAGAGACCCCCAAGAAGCCCCAAGAAGCTCTCCGAGGCACCCAAGACGCTTCAAGAGGCCTCCACTGGGGGACCCTTCCTCTGTGCGCTGCCCACTTCCCTGATCGAGGCAATTCCTCTGGGCATCGTTTCTGGATGGGCTGGTGGGGTTACTTTTTGGTTCGCGGCTCCAAGGCGAGGGACAGGGAGCGGGCACAACGTCCGGGGCGCGGTACGATGTAAATTGGCCGCAGTGACTGGTGGGGGTACTTTTTGTTCAGCGGCCCGCAAGGAAGAGTCCAGAGGGCGGAGTAACCGAGGCTGGGGCACAGCGCAAGATAATTGGCGCCAGACAGCGCAGAATGCACCTGCAAGACAAATTAGGAAAAGAGGCGGCCACAGGTGGGCAACCGGCGAACACAAACTGGGCCCGCGGGTGGGGAGCCAGGCCGAAAACCGAACGAGAAAAACCGGGCAGGCAGGTGCTGCGCCGGCCCGCGGCAAGAGGCGGGACGCCAGCAAGGACCACTGGACAGATGCCAGCGGACCGAGGGCATCTGGAGGCACCGACGCGAAAAAGACCCAAGACTGCGCGGTACCTGTACCCGTGCACCCGCAGAAGGCCTAGAAACGCAGTGGACTCACTCACTTGGCACGCTGCGCTTACCTGACTTCCTACTGGTGGGGTTACGCGAAGCGTCTAGAATTCAAATAAACAGACAAACAAAAACTGAAAATCGTCCCCATGGGCTATTTCTGAATCTTCCTCCTGTAGGTGGACATGCCCGACTTGCTGGCAGCCGGACGCGACCGCTGGCCGCGAGGTGCAGGAGGTCCACGGCAGCCCGAGCAGGGCCCGGCGGAGGCGCGGCTGGGCCGGCGGCGCGGGGGCTGCCTGGGCTCCCCGGCGGAGCCCGAGGCGGAGGGGGTCTCGGCGAGGACGCGGCCGTCGCCGCCGTCGCCCGCCTCGTCGCCGCCAGCACCGCCGGCGTTGTGGCCCCCGCTCGCGCTGGCCGAGGGCTGCCCCGCCGGCCCGCGCGGGGGCGCGGCGGGCCTCTGGCCGCGGGGCCGCCGAGGGCGCCTGCCGCGCGGGGGCCGCCCCCGACCTCCGGAGGTGGGCGCGCCGGGGAGGGCCGCGGGGGGGCGGGCTCGTGGCGCGGGTGCCCGCGCGGCGGGGCCCGAGGGGGGCCGCGGAGCGTCCCGGGCCAGGAGGGCCACGGCGGCACGGCAGGCGGCGCGACGGGCACGCCCGCCGCCTGCCGGCCCGGCGGGGGGGCGCGAGTGGCTGGGGCACGCAGGGTGGCCGGACGCGCCCCCACGGGGGCCCAGGCAGCCCAGGGCGCCCCCCCGAGGCATGGCACAGGACAGCCCACGGCGGTTCAGGAGTGCCTCCAACATGCCGCCAAGAATTCCGGCGAGGCCGCCCGAGAACGGCTCCTGAGTGGCCTCGGAGCCCACTGAGGACGCCCCCGAGAAGCCAGCATCACTCCAAAACCTGAATAACCAAATGAGGTGCGCCTTCTCGCCTTTTCGCTTCCAATGGGCTTCTTTCTGCAGTCGCAAGATGGCTCCAAGACGGGGCAAGAGAGCCCCAGGAGGGGCCCAAGAAAGTTCCAAGACAGCCCGAGAAGCGCCCAAGACTGCCCCCAAGTATTCGGTATTCGATCGGGGGCGCAATTGGATATGCTCAGGCTGATCCCGAGCTTCGGTGTGACGGCTGTCCCCCCCCTCTTTGTTCTACTGAATGCTCTTGCGCTTCCCTGATCGAACCAACTCGCTTTAATATGATTTCCCTGCTCGACGCAATTCGTTTAAGCATCGTTTCTCGATGGACTGGCGGAGATATGCGAAGCGTCCAGAATTTGCGCCACCCCCTCCCCGCTCAGAGGCGGCGACCGCCTGTGCCTGTCGAGGCACCCTGCAGGGCTGCCCGGCAGAGGTATCCCCAGGGGCGGAGGTTGGGAGAGAGTAGGCGGCGAGCGAGGGGGGAAAGTGAGAAGGCGCGGGCCTTCTCAGAAGGCTCGGAACTCCCCTGGCCTTCTGAGAAGTGTCCTCAGTCTCCCCCGAAGACACAGAAAACCTCTCAGAAGGCGCGAGGGCTTCTGAGAAGCCCCGCCGCCTTCTGAGAAGGCCTTCTCCTTCTCACTCCCCCCCCCCTTACGCTGCCGAAGAGAGAGAGAGAGAGGGAGAGAGAGGGAGAGAGAGAGAGAGGGAGAGAGACAGAGAGAGAATGAGAGGGGGCGAGAGGGGAGGGGGGGGCAGCGCGGAGGAGCCAACTGGCGAGGGCTGCCGCCCTCGCAGGGAAGAGAGGAGGGCGGGGTGCGATAGGAGAGGGGGAAGAGGAGAGAGGAGGACGAAGAGGAGGGCCCGAGAGGGCCCCAAGATTGGCGGCGAGCCAGGGGGGGAAGTGAGAAGGGGGCGGGCCTTCTCAGAAGGCTCGGAAGGTCCGTGGCCTTCTGAGAAGGTTCCTGAGTCTTCCCCGAAAACACAGAAGGTTCTCTCCTTCTCATTCCCCCCCCCCTTGCTCGCCGCCGATAAGAGGTCACAAGGCCGTACGTTGAGACGGGCTATGCTTAGCTTTCTACCGACAATTCGCTCACGCATTGTTTGTGGATGTGCTGGTACAGAAATACAGAGAGTCAGCAACTAATCATGGAGGTGGATGGAGACGGAGAAGGAGGAGGCCAGGAAGAGAGGACGAAGGCGAGGGAAAGGGGGAGGCAAGGAGGTGAAAGGGAGGAGGGCAGAGGGACAGTCAGGACGGAGGTTGCTTGCCAGCCTTGTCCCTTCCGAAACTTGACTAAGTCAGCCACCGCAGACGGCCAGAAGATATAGAGAGAGCATGGAAACAGAGAAGAGAGATCGCCACGACGAGGGAAGAACAATGCAGTATGATGCCAGTCTGGGATCCCACTGCGCGATCAGCATAGCAGAGGTGGGGGAAGGGTGGTAGATGGAGTACTGCACACATCCACCTCATCATCCTCGTTCTGCTCATCCGTATCCTCCTCGTCCTCCTCGTCTTCCTCGTCGGTATCATATTTTTGGTCATGATTTCCACTACTTCATCCCCACCCTCAAAGAGGCATAACGGAAGAAGCAGGATTCGACTAGACAGGCCACCTGTACGTGTGCCTGATATGGTCCACCGCCCCTGTGTGTGCATGTTTGCATGCTCGCATAATCGAAAAACTTCTACGCTTATGCGCTTGTGCACGCGTGTGCACTTGGTCTCGTTGCCATTGCCATCTAATTCCTCTCAAAAAGAAACCCTGCGCGACCCCAATCCGGGATCGACGGAAGCAATACAATGCGAAGTACCGCTTGGCTTTGCCTCGCATTGTGTTGCATTGCGTCACATTGCTTTGATTTGCGTTGCATTGCTTGGCGTTGCTTGGCAGTGGTTGGAGCAGTTGCTTGTCGATGCTTGGCGTTACTTAGCATTACGGTATTGCTTGGCGTTGGTTGGTTGATATAGTCGCTTAGCAGTGCGTGGCATAGCGTGGCACTGCGTGGCATTGCTTGGATTTGCTTGGCACTGTTTGGCATTGCTAGGTGCCGTTGCGCGACATTGCTCAGCATCGTTTGGCGCTGCTCGGCATTGCTCAAAACTGCTCGGACTCGCTTGGCATTGGCTTGCACTGCTTTGCGCTGCTCGGCACCGCTCGGCACTGCCTGAGAGCCCCGAGGGGCCCCGAGGGACCCCAAGACCAGAGAGCCCGAGCGAGGAGCCCGAGGAGCTCCGGCGAGGCCCCAGGGAACCCCAGGAGGGAGAAAGACCAGGGAGCCCGAGGAACCCCGGGGAGGGCCTCTGGACCTGGACCCACGCAGGGCCTAAAGCGGGGAACGACGAGAGCTCTGCAACCATGCGGGGGCGCGCAGACATGAAGGGGCCCAGGGGCACACAAATGAAAACACATAGACAGCAGGATTCCCCATACGTTCCCGCATGTTCTGGGTGTTTGCCTTCCCCCCCACTTCCCATATGTTCCAGTATTTTCCTGAGGATCGACGACTACTTGTGTCTGTGTTTTTTCCCTCCTAAAAAATGGGGAACGACAAGTGCTCTGCAACCATTCGGGGGCGCGCAGACATGGATTAGCGATCCATGGATTTGGCGCGCGGTCGCCAAATCCATGGATCGGGGGAGGTGCCCTCCCCAAAACGCGGCCGGTGCCGCCTCGCTCGGCGGCGGAAATCCGCGGTTTCCCATGGAAACAGGACCCGTCGCTAATCCGCGCCCCCTTGATCCATGTTTGCGATCGCCTGAACCATGCAACCAACACTGTACCGCCTGGGTGCCAGCCCAACGGGCGAGCACAAAGAAGTCTGGGCGTGCCGTGCCTGCGGCATGCGCACCTGCGCGCTATCGCTGGCGCGCGAACTCGTGTGTGCACGTGCGTGGACGCGGCCGGCGATGTGCACTGCTGTATGTCATGCGCCGCATTTGCAGGCAAGGATAGAGCCAGAAAGCCCAAGAACACAGAGAGAGGTGAGAGTATGCGTCTGCGCGGCAGAAGCGCCTCAGGGAAGCCCTTGTTCTTCAGGTAGCCGATCACTGCGTTCCCGCACAGCCTCGCCAACCGGCACACCCGCCCTCCCCACACGTGCACTGTGAAAGCTCATGCGAGAACACTCACATAAAGAAACCGTAGCATCGGGCTCCGTGACGTGCGTCCCAGGGCTGCACGTGACTCCTCCTGCCCCTGCTGGGAAATCAAAGGGAGCCCGTGGGGCACTCCTGTGCACAGGGCGCGCCCGTCGCGCGTGGTTTGCCCGTGTAGCCATGTGTCGCTCTCGGACGTAAGCATGCATCGGAAGGGACCCAAGCGTAACTGCAGCGTTTCGGCTGGCAAAACAGAATGCGAATCCAGATCTGCACTCAGGGACGCCCCTCATGCTCCTCCTCGCGGGCGGGCGAAGGGCAAGCTCCGCTGCTGCACCGCAAGCGGAGTCGCGCCACCCCGTTCCTCTCGTGCTGGCAGGGCTCTGAAGAGCCATCCCCCGAGAGCTACCTTGCCCGCCCCCGCCCCATCCCTCCCCCACTCCCCCCACCCCCCACCTTCTCCTGCTCCCTTTACCCCATTCCACCCTTCCCCTTCGTGCCTCCCGCTCCTCCCTTCCCCCCTTCCCCTGCCTGCTCCGTTCCCTAGTGCCCCCCCACTTGCCCCACTCTCCCTCCCTCCTCCTCCGTCCTGCCCCCCGTCTGTGCCCCTCCCCCCTCCCCTCCCTTCCCTCTCTCCTCCCACTCCCCTCTCCCCACCCGCGCCCAGACACCTGCCACGGCTGCCCTTGCCCACCTTCCCCATCCTCCCCTCCCCGCCCTCCCTCCTCCCAATCTGCGTGCTCGGTCCCTGCTTCCCTGCCTCCTCCAAGTGCGCCTAACTTCGCTGTTCGCGCTGCGCGAAGCGCGAAGCGCGAAGCGCGAATAACTTCCCGCTCTCGTGCCGCCCCACGAAGGGGGAGGAGGAGGAGGAGGAGGAGGAGGAGGAGGAGGAGGAGGAGGAGGAGGAGGAGGAATCGGAGCCGAAGCGCGAAGCGCGAAGCGCGAATCACTTCGCACCCTCGGGGGCGCCCTTGCCCAGATCTCCGTCCTCGGCCCCCGGCGTCCCTGCCCCCTCCCCACCCTGAGAGGCGGGCGAGAGCCCCCCCTCCCCATCGAGCAAGGAGAGGCGGAACGGGACGGGGGGGTCACCAGAGAGACGGGGCAGCAGAGCGGCTCCTGATCCTCCCCATCGTCCTCGTCATGCCCCTCCTCCTCCCTCCTCCTCCTCCTCCTCCTCCTCCTCCTCCTCTCTCTCCCTCTCCTCTCCTCCTCCATCATCATCACATCATCATCATCATCATCATCATCATCATCATCATCATCATCATCATCATCATCATCATCATCATCATCATCATCATCATCATCATCATCATCATCATCATCATCATCATCATCATCATCATCATCATCATCATCATCATCATCATCATCATCATCATCATCATCATCATCATCATCATCATCATCATCATCATCATCATCATCATCATCATCATCATCATCATCATCATCATCATCATCATCATCATCAGCAGCATCAACATCATCATCATCATCATCATCATCATCATAATCATCATCATCATCATCATCATCATCATCATCATCATCATCATCATCATGCCCTCATCATGCCCCTCCTCTCCCTCGTCACCCTGGCCCCTCCTCCTCCGGCGTTGGCGGTCGGAGCTGCCCCCCCCCAGCAGGAAGGCCTCAGCCTGACCAGGAGGTGCAGGAGAGGGGATCAGCTCCTCTTGATTCGGGGGTCTCCGAACGAACATCAGTACTGCATCCCTCGCTCACTGGCCGCCTGCCGTGCGCGATCCAAGTCTTCACGTCGTTGAACCTGGCGCCGCGGGCTGAGCCAAGCCAGAACCGAGCATGCCGCACCCCCGTCTTCGTCCCCGCCTCTCCCGCCTCCCCCATCCACATCCCTCCACCCATTATCCGCCCCCGTCTCGTACTCATCCTCCTCATCCCCTTCCCTTCACCTTTCTCCACCCTCCTCCCTCCTCCAGCCTGATTCTGCTCAAAATTGTCGTTTTAAGTAATGTTGTTCCTGCCGCTGCTTGGTTCGTTACGTCGCTGAGCGACCTGGCACCCTTCGTCATCATCCTCGTCCTCCTCCTAACTTCCCAGCGTTGCAGAATCAAAGGCAGGAAGCCAGCTGGGGGCAACACATCCGGCGGCAGAGTTGGCTGCGTAAGTGAGAATACCTCCCTCCAACATCGTCATGTCATCAAGGGCCGCCTGCCCGAAAAGAAAGTATGTGACATGATGCGACTGGCCAGGCCCCTGTTCAATGCCATCCCACCAGCGGAGACGTTGAATCAAGAGGTACACCCAGCTAGAAAGTACCCGATCAGCCCCAGACCGACCGAACCGACCAGACAGTAGGATGATCACCTGCACGACAGCGCATTGCTCCTGCAGCGATGCAACCTATCCTAGGCAGCAGGGACGCGCATGCCTGGGCCAACTGAGAAGCACTGGGCAAAAAGAGGAGGCGAGGCCTGCCCGAATCCCACCTGGTCTAACTAGTTAACTTGAAAGCGACCAGCTGATGCTTACGCTGGGGGAGCCCAAGGACCACAGCAACTCGAACGACTGCCACCCCGGATACGCAGCGCCCTTGCGCGGCGAGGTGCCCATCCAAAGGCGGCGGAAGAACGTAATCCGAATTTATCGCGTGCGTCCGCGCTCTTACAAGATAACTCCAAAAGGCAATCCGGGAAGCGCAAGTGCACTCCACAGCCTCGGCGACAGCACCCTCCCAGGCGGAATGGAATCTGAAGAGCAAGGCGCCGAGCCGCAGGTCGAACGTCGCGCTTGCTCACGAATGTAAGCTCGGCCTACCGCGCAAAATCACATATGCACGGAGGCCGTGAAGCACAAATAAACTCGTCGGGGGCACGGGGGTCCCCCTGAAGACCCCACTCAGATGCAGCATGGCGGACTGACTCGCCCACTCAAGATGGAAGCGGGTCAGCCGTCGGCCTGGGTAAATAGAAAGTCACAACTGGCTCAGTCCAGAGAACATGCCCGCATGCGGACAGCACCCGAATGCGCCATATCATTCAACACGACCGCGCGCAAAACCGAAGACGCGAGCAAGCGAGACAGCTTTCAAGGATTGCGTCAAGGATTGCGTTTTTCGGGGTCTGCCGAACCGTCGAGAACGTCGCTGGAAAAAAGGACATCGCCCCGCGTTGTGCCAACAGGTTGATGCCAGCCCTGGGGCCCTCTCGCCGCAGCGTCGGACCCAGAAGGCGCGGCGCAAACGCCACGGCAAACGGAGCGGGGGAGAGGCAGGATTTAGAGTTAAGTCGGGCGTGTCCCCCTACAGAGGGATTTTCGACGAAACATATAAAATACTCAACAAGTATTCTAAAATGGTCAAAAAATACTCAAAAAATAATCCCCATACTATTTTTTGACTATTTTTGAATTTCTCCCCTGTAGATGGACAAGCCCGATTTAAATTTAGAGGCATGGTCCTGATGTCCCCAGGGCATCGACCAAGGAGGGCCCCAGTAGTGCACGTCCGCGAGGTCACCTGGTGGCCGAGCATCTGGCGCCATGGCAAACACGCTCTGAGCGGATCCTGAATCGCCCCCTGTCGCGCGCACCTCCGCCGCCGCTGGGGCGGACGCACCCGCGCCCACATCCATTTGCCCTTGTGGAGCCACGACGACGTCACCCGGCAGCGATTGGACCGCCGCCTTCCGCCCTGCCGCATCCAACCGTTCACGATCCATCCGTCTCCCTGGCTCGCGCGAGCGCGCCGCGACGACACCCCGACACTCCAGGCGGCCCATGACGGGCCCGCTCGTCTGCACCGCCCTCTGCGTCGCGCGGGCAGCGCGCCCGAGCCTCGGCTCGGAAGGAGCCCTGGCGGCGCGCCCGGGCCCAGGGAGAAAGCGCGCCAGCCCATCCGTCCGTTCGCGCCTGGCCGTCGCCGGCGCTGCGCCCGGCGGCGCCACCCCGGCCCTGCGCAGCTCCACCTGCACCTGCCGCGCCCCGCGCAATTGACGCGCCCTGCCCAGCCGCCAAAACCTGGGCGCGTGCGTTCTCGTCTGGGCTGCTGGCGCTGGCGCTGCGCCCGGCGGCGCCCCCCCTGACTACCTACCAGACCACCCCAACCCAACCCGAAGACCCGAATTTCGGGTTGGGGGGGGTAAGGGTTCCACGCGTGTTTTTTCGATGTTTCCCGACCCCCCCCCACTAGAAATCGAGGGTAAATCTGAGCCTTCGGGTTGGGTTGGGGTGGTTTGGTGGGTGGTGACCCCCGGCCCCGCGCCGCTCCGCCTGCACCTGCCGCGCCCGCGCCGCGGCGAGGCCCCGCGCCTCCCCGGAGCTGCTCTGTCCGCAGAGCCAGGATGGTCAGGCTGGGGCCGGAAGCCCGAGGGCAGCCCGGCCAGACAGTTCCCGGCGGCGAGCGAGGCGGGGAAGTGAGAGGCAGAAGGCCTTCTCAGAAGGCGGCGGCGGGACTTCTCAGAAGCCCCTGCGCCTTCCGAGGATTTTTGTTTGTTGTCTTCGGGGGGAGGCCCAGCAAACTTCTCAGAAGGCCGGGGGCCTTCCGAACTTTCCGAGAAGTTTGTTGCGTCTTCGGGGACGGCTGGGAAAACTTCTCAGAAGGCCCGGGGGCTTCCGAGCTGTCTGAAAAGACCTTTTCCTTCTCACTCGCCCCTCGCTCCCCGCCGAAGGACGGTCAGGCTTGGATTGGAGGTCCGAGGGCAGGCCTGCCAGACGGTTCAGCGAGTCCACGCTAAATCTCTCCTCCCACGGCGGTTTCCCGATCGCGCAACGGCAGCTCTCCCACGGCGGTTTCCCGATCGCGCAACGGCAGCTGGTTTGCCGCGGCCCGCCGACCAGGTGCTCGTCGCTCGTCTCGGCTCTGCCCAGCCAGGCGCCCATGCTCCTGTGGGCCCTGTCTGCTCGGCGAACCCCCAGCACGCGAGCCAAACCTGCCTCGCCGAGTGCTCCCAGCTCCCTGCGGCACGGCTTGGCGAACGGTTTCTTATTCGGCGTTTCGATACCGGGCGGAGGGGGGGGATGGGGGGGGGTCTGGCTCCCCCTGCTTCATGTGACTGTCTGCAGCAGTGCGTCCCATGGGGAAGACTCCAACTGCCTGAAGCAGGCGCCCAAAAAAGGCCAAGATCTACTCCACGGGGGGGGGGTGCGAGGGCCCGCGCCGATCGGCAGAGCAACGAATGAGAAAACATTCGCTCACCCCTTTATCACGCGGCAGGCTGCCTCACCGGAGGCTTGCCCCACGGCGATCCGCGCGAGCAGCCACCCGGCGCCCCCGACCAGCCACGGCATCACCCCGTGGAGCCTGGGAGCGCGACCGCCCCGGCCTGAGCGGCCCCTGGCTGGAGCCGCCGCGGGCGAACACTTTTGAGGCACTGCGGCCTCGCGCTCCTCCGCGGCCCGCTCGGCCCGCGCACGAAGCGGTGGCCCCCGGCCCGCGCGCACGGCACGCTCCGCGGCCCCCCACTGGCGCAGATGGCCGCGCTCGCCGCCGGAGCCCTGACAGGGGCGGGCCCCCCCCGGTGGCCCCGGCATCGCGCGCGCAGCGCGGGGCTGCCTGCGCGCAGCCGGCAGCGCGCGGAGCGGCGCCTCCACGCCGTCGCTGACGGGCAGGTCGCCCAGCAGGAGCAGCAAGACGCTCTTGGGCTGCGGCTGCGGCTGCGGGGTCGCCCTCTGCCGCTGCCCGTCGCCATGCCGCGGCCTGCTGCGCCCCCTTCCGTCTGTGAAGAGCGATGCAACGACATCCGCGTACACCTCTCGACCCCCTGCTTCAGGAAGGAGTTGCTGGTCACGTCGACGATGTGGGTGGCCAGCGCGAAAGACCCCAGCAGCATCGCTAAGCAACCAGTCGATCTGACTACTACCCTGCATCGCCTTAAGGAACTCGGGACGATCGATCCGCTGGGGAGGGAGGACGGGGAGGCGGGGGGGGGAGGAGTGAGAAAAGACAAGGAAGAGAAGAAGAATGGGAACGGGAGGAGGGGGAGGGGGGAGGAAACGGACGCTACAATCTTAGGATTGAAGTCCGTTACACGTCAAAAAAAAGAGGAGCAGCAGAAAAAGAAAAGGACGCGAAAGGCTGAGTAAGACACGGGCTCCTCTCTCCCTTCTCTCTTTCTCTTTCTCTTTCTCTCTCTCTCTCTCTCTCTCTCTCTCTCTCTCTCTCTCTATATATATATATATATGTCCTCTCTCTCTCTTTCTCTCTCTCTCTCTCTCTCTCTCTCTCTCTCTCTCTCTCTCTCTCTCTCTCTCTCTCTATATATATATATATGTCTCTTTCTCTCTCTCTCTCTCTATTTCTCTCCCCCCCCCCTCCTTCCCTCTATTTGGCGGCGCGCAGGGTAGGGGGAGGGGGGGGACGGCTTCTTAGAAGGAGGCCGTTTCTTTTGAGGCGCAGGCCTGACATCTACAGAGAAGGCCCGCGCCTTCTAAGAAGCAGGGGTGCCTCTAAGAAGCCTTCCCCCCCCCTGCCCCCCTCTGCGCGTGGCCGATCTATCTCTCCTCTCCCCCATCTCCCTCTCCCTCTCCCGCGCCTGGACAGCGGGCACGCTACACTGCGAGACGCGTCAGCTACCTGGGCCGCCGCGGGCCTCGGTCCCCCAAGACCTCCCCTCAAGGGAGGTTTCGTTGGAGGGAGATTGATTTTGGGATTTTTTTTGCTCTATCGATTCCCTCCGAAGCCCTTCTTTCTGGAGCTTACCAGGGGATGAGCGGCCCGCAGACGGTGCTGCGGGCTGGACCGCCCGCGCAGACACGGGGCCAGGCCCCCGCAGCTCCGCCCTGCCCCAGCTCTGGCTCCCGCTGGCTGTCCGGGCCGCAGGCGAGCACCTCCAGCGCCCAGCCACGCGCGTCCACATCGTGCGCTCTTTCTCAATGTGTTTTTCTCTCTCTCTCTTTCTCTTTTTTTTTCTCTCTCTCTCTCTCTCTCTCTCTCTCTCTCTCTCTCTCTCTCCCTTTACATATATAAGTATGTGTATATATATATATATATAATCCCTCTCTCGCTCTCTCTCTCTCTCTCTCTCTCTCTCTTGTACATCGTTTACCCGATCCCTCTCCCCAGCGGCGTGGCCTGGGCCCCACTGGCCGATTTACCCCCTCGATGGGGATGCAGGCCGTAGCCTCGGGGCTTCGAGGGGTGTCTCCCCAACTGGGGGGGTCATTCGGTGGGGGTCTCGAAGGGGAGGGGAGGGGGAGGGGGATCGGGGGGTCGGCAAAAGGACGCCGATCTCTCTCTCTCTCTCTCTCTCTTCCCCGAGCAGTGCTCGCGCTCGAGGGGTTCCTGCCGCCTCTCTGGGCGACCCGGGCCTCTGCGCCCAGCTTGTGCCCGCCCGTGGCCGCCCGTCGCCGCCTCTGGGCGTCTGGGCCCGTGCGGAGGTCCGGCCGGCAGGTGGCCGCCTGTCGCCGGCCGTCGCCGCCGCCGGCCTCGAGGCGGAGGAGGCGGAGGAGGAGGAGGAGGAGGAGGGGGAGGGGGGAGGAGAGGAGGAGGAGGAGGAGGAGGAGGAGGAGGAGGAGGAGAGAGGAGAGAAGGAGGAAAAGGAGGAGGAGAGGAGGAAGGAGGAGGAGGAGAGGAGGGAGAGGAGGGGGAGGAGGAGGCGGAGGCGGAGGAGGAGGAGGAGGAGGTGGCCGCCCGGCGCCGACCTGCGCCGCCGCCCGTCGCTGCGCGAGCCTCGTAGGTTGCCCACCTGCACACCACCACACCGATGGCACCACATAGATTGCACCACGTAGATTGCGCTGCACTGATTCTCCTTTCTAAAAGAATATACCCCCCTCCCCCCCCCCGGACTTATCGGTTCCCCCTGGGATAATACGATTTTATATATATATATAGATATATATATATATATATATAGATAGATATATATATAATATATATATATATATATATATATATACATATATTGCACACTCGTCCATCCTAAATACGAAATCGTACCATCCCAGCCAGGCCGGGCTCCCTCCCCCTGAGGTTCCCTTGTGCAAAAAAAACTATGCGGTGACATTTGTTGCTCTAACATACCATTTTTGTTCACGAATCCCTTGCAAAAAAAGAGACGAAGTGCACACGCGCGCGTCGTCGCGCGCGCATGCCGAAATCCTTCAAAAACCTTCGGTGCGGGAAGGATTTCGCAATCGAGTTCCAAAAAAACATACAAACACACAAGGTTTCGCAACACAGAGTTGCTAAAAAAGCTTCCGCGAAAATTCTTGCAAAATCTTAAGAAAAACCATAGGTTTATCAAGGTTTTTACAAAATGCTGCCAAACGGGCTTCGCGCGCGCTCATGTCGAAATCTGTCGAACGCCCTTGCGCGTGTGACGTCGCGAGAATCCCCTGCAAAAAAAGTGACGAAGTGCAGACGCGCGCGTGGTCGCGCGCGTATGCCGAAAACCTTCAAAACCCATCGGCTTCGGAAGGAATTCAAAATCGTGTGTCCGAGAAACTTACAAAAACACAAGGTTTCGCAACACGGGTTGTCAACAAAAACGTGCGCGCGCGCTCTTGCGTCGTCGTCGTCGTCGCCATCCTCCCTCCTCCCGCGTCGTTGTCGTCGTCGTCGTCGTCGCCTGCGTCGTCCTCTGTCTTTCCTCGTGTTCGTCGTCGTCCTCTTTGACGTCGTGGTCGTTTCCGTCGTCGTTGTCGCCGTGGTCGTCCTTCCTCCTCCTCCCTCGTCGTCGTCGTCGTCGTCCGTCGTCGGCGTCTCGTCGTCGTCCCTCCTATTTCGTCGCCGTCGTCGTCGTCGTTGTCATCGTCGTCTTCCCTCCTCCCTCGTCGTTGCCGTCGGCGGCGTCGCCGTCCTTCCTCCTTCTTCGTCGTTCGCGTCGTCGCCGTCCTCCCTCCTCCCTCGTCGTTGTCGTCGTTGTCGCCGTCGTCGTCCTCCCTCCTTCCTCGTTGTCTTCGTTGGCGACGTCGTCGTCGTCTTCGTCGTCGTCGTCGGCGTCGGCGTCGTTGTCATCTTCGTCGTCGTCGACGTCGGCGTCGTCGTCGTCGCCGCCGTCGTCGTCGTCGTCGTCGGCGTCGTTGACGTCGTCGTCGTCGTCGGTGTCGTCGTTATCGTCGTCGTCGGCGTCGTCATCGTCGTCGTCGTTGTCATCGTCGTCGTCGGCGTCGGTGTCGTCGTCGTCGTCGTCGTCGTCGTCGGTGTCGCCGTCGTCGTCGTTGTCGGCGTCGTCGAAGTCGTTGGAAACGTCGTCGATGTCGTCGTAGTCGTTGTCGGCGGCGTCGTCATCGTCGTTGTCGCTTTCGTCGTCGGCGTCGCTGTTGTTGCCAAGTGCCATGTGGTACCCATCGTCACGGTCTTAAGAGATTTTGCAAACCAAGTTGCGGGTGGGTGGGTGGGATGTTCGCGCGAGCAGTGAGTGGACAACTCAATGCGAACAGAAATTAATTCTGCTTTCTGAAAAAAAAAGAGAATAGATTCTACCCCCCCCCCCGGACTTAACGCTTCCCCCTGGGATAATAGAAGTTCATATACATATATATATATATGTGTGTATATATATATATATGCTGCACACTCGTCCATCCTAAATATGACGCATACCATCCCAGGCAGGCCGGTGTCCCCCCCCTGAGGTTCCCTTGTAAAAAACACTATGCGGTGACATTTTTTGTTCTAACAAAACACTTGTTCACGAATCCCTTGCAAAAAAAAAAAAAAAAAAAAAACGAGACGAAGTGCACACGCGCGCGTCGTCGCGCGCGCATGCCGAAATCCTTCAAAAACCTTCGGTGCCGGAAGGATTTCGCAATCGAGTTTCCAAAAAACATACAAAAACACCAGGTTTCGCAACACTGATTTGCTAAAAAAGCTTCCGCGCAAGCTCTTGCGAAATCTTAAGAAAACCCATAGGTTTTCAATATTTTCACAAAATGCTATTACACGGGCTTCGCGCGCGCGCATGTCGAAATCTGTCGAACGCCCTTGCGCGTGTGCCGTCGCGAGAATCCTCTGCAAAAAACGGGACGAAGTGCAGACGCGCGCGTCGTCGCGCGCGTACGCCGAAAACCTTCAAAACCCATAGGTTTCGGAAGGATTTCAAAATCGCGCGTCCAAAAAACCTACGAAAACACAAGGTTTCGCAACACGGATGTTCAACAAAAGCGTGCGCGCGCGCTCTTGCGTCGTCGTCGTCGTCGTCGTCGCCGTCCTCCCTCCTTCCGCGTCGTCGTCGTCGTCGTCGTCGTCGCCTACGTCGTCCTGTGTCTTTCCTCGTGTTCGTCGTCGTCGTCCTCTTTGGCGTCGTGGTCGTTTCCGTCGTCGTTGTCGCCGTGGTCGTCCTTCCTCCTCCTCCCTCGTCGTCGTCGTCGTCCGTCGTCGGCGTCTCCTCGTCGTCCCTCCTATTTCGTCGCCGTCGTCGTCGTCGTCGTCGTCGTTGTCGTCGTCGTCGTCGTCTTCCCTCCTCCCTCGTCGTTGCCGTCGTCGGCGTCGCCGTCCTTCCTCCTTCTTCTTCGTTCGCGTCGTCGCCGTCCTCCCTCCTCCCTCGTCGTTGTCGTCGTTGTCGGACGTTTGTCGCCGTTTCGTCGTCCTCCATCCTCCTCGTCGTAGTTTTCGTGGCGACGTCGTCGTCGTTTTTTCGTCGTCGTCGCGTCGTCGGAGGCGTTCGTCGTCGTTTTCGTTGTCGTTGTCAGGATGTCGTGTCGTCGCCGCCGTTGTCGTAGTCGGTCGTCGGCGTCGTCAATTCGTCGTTCGTCGTTCATATTTCGGTCGTCGTCGTCGGCGTCGGCGTCGCGTCGTCGTCGGTGTCGTCTTGTCGTCGTCGATGGTGGGCGTCGTCGAAGTCGTTGGAATCGTCGTCGGTGTCGCCGTAGTCGTTGTCGGCGGCGTCGTCGTCGTCGTTGTCGCTGTCGTCGGCGTCGCTGTCGTTGGCAAGTGTCATTTGGTACCCACCGTCACGGTCTTAAGAGATTTTGCGAACCAAGTTGCGGGTGGGTGGGTGGGATGTTTGCGCGAGCAGTGGAGTGGTCAAGCGCGGTGCAGGGTAGTTAATTCCAACACATAGCTTGCACCATATTGATTGCACCACGTAGATTGCTTGACCTTGGTTGGACCACATCGCTTACATCACATATGACACACCACATGGGTTGCACCACATAGATTGCACCACATATTTCACATCCCATACACTGTACCACATATATGACACCACATAGCTTACACCACATCAACTGCTCAACATAGATTGCAACACGCAGCCTACACCACATGCACTGAACCACATGTATTGCGCCGCGTACGATGCTGCAACACACGATGTAAGGGGTTCACAATGGTAACATTGCGGGTAATCGAATGCGATGTTTTACCTCCCTCCTCCCTCCTCCTCCACCTCCACCACCACCACATCCTTCTCCTCCTCCTCCCTTTTGGACTTGGAGTCAGGATGAAGCGCACGAAGCGTCACCCGCCAGGAAGAGGAAACACGAGACAGGACAAGGGCACGGCAAAAGCGAAAGAGAGCACGCGAAGCATGCGATGAACCCGGGAGCCTGCCAGGGCAGGAACGGGGCCCCGACGCCCAAAAGGGGCAGGGCGGGCCGAGGCCTCGCACCGCGTTGCCTCGGGCCCGCAAGGGCTCTGGGCGAGAGAGTGTTCACGAGCAAAGTCGTTGCCCATGATAAAAACCCCACACTGCCAGGGCCTATGCAGTGTGTTGGGGACGCTCAGAGGTGCACGTACACGTCCAACTCCTCCAGGACCAGCCCCCCCCCGAGGGGAGGGGGCCCCCCTGCCACCCGCCAGGCACTCCAGGCACTGGTCGGGGACACAGGACACCCCTCGCCACCAGGCGGGGCACCTGGTGCGAGTCTCGGGGCGGGTGCCCTGGCCTGCTCCCCCCAGTCCCCTTGCCCAAGGGGGACAAAGCAGGGCTCCCCGTGAGCCTGGCCGAAGCCAGACCCCCCCCCACACCCTGGCGCGACCGGGGAGTCGCCGGGCCAAGACAGTGGAGGGGACCCGATTCGGCGGTAGCCGAATCGGGATTACCGTTAAGGCACGAAGGCCGGGGTCGGTGCCCCCACTGCCGAAACCACCCACCCGCCCACGGCAATGCCGTGGGAGGGTGGGTGGTTTCAGCAGTGGCGCAGCCCCCATACAGGCCACGACTAAGCGGGTTTCAGTTCCCCCGGACGCCGGGAGGTGCCGCCCACACCAACAGGACTCCACTCCTAATACATAATAAACATCACAAATCCTGTCCTCGTCTTCCCTCCACTTGCCTAGCCCCCCTCCAAGCAATGCCCGTCCTTCCTCTACGCCCTCTCCTCCCCTCCTGCCTCTCCTCCCTCCTTCCCTCCTCCGACTCTCTCCTCCTCCCCTCTCATACCGCCTCCTCCCCTGCCTCCTCTCCTCCTGCCTAAGACCCCACAACCCTCCTCATCCCCTCCTCCCTCCCTTCCCTCCTCCCTCCCTACATCCCTCCCTCTCCTCCCTCCTTTTTCCTATCCTCCTCCTCCTCCCTCACCTCCGTACATACTCCTTCTCTCCTCCTCCTCCCTCCTCCTCTCCTCCTCTCCTCCTCCTCCTCTTCCTTCTCCGCTCCTCCACTCTACTACTCTCCCCCTCCTCCTCTCCTCCTCTCCTCCTCCTCCCTCCATCCTCCTCCTCTCTCCTCATCCTCTACCCTTTCCTTCTCCTCTCCTCCTGGTCCCTCACGGGTGCCTCCTACCTTCTCTCGTCGCGACCTCTGTTCTCCTACACCTCCCTCCCGCCCTCCTCCTCCTCCTCGCTCCTCCGTCCTCCTCCTCCTCCTCCTCCTCCTCCTCCTCCTCACCCCCTGTCGTGCGGGTTGGCGCTACAGCGCACGTGCGCATCTAAGCGCGCACCACAGAATGGTCGATTGAATCGGTCCACTTGGTTCTCGGACGGCCAATTTAGCAGGAGTCCCCTGGACGCAGATGGGAGGAGTTAGGGTGATGCGGGCGGATTCGGGAAAACTCGTAGATTCCAACGTCGCTCCGTTGTCCACAAGGACGATTTTCTTGTGTTTCCTGCGGAATCCACAAGCGCTACATTTTGTCATAAGGATTCGTTATAACATTCTATATACGACAATGGTGCTGTGTTGCACACGGTTGCTGTGGTGCACACAGGCGCTGTGGTGCACGCAGGAACTCCAATGCACGCAGGCATTGTGGTGTACACTGGTGCTGTGTTGCACACGGCGGATGTGGTGTACGCAAGCGCTGTGGTGTACGCAAGCTGTTGTGCCCGCAGGCACGATGGCACAAATTGGCGCTGTGTTGCAAGCGGCCGATGTGGTGTACATAGGCGGTGTGGTGTACACAGGCGCCGTGGTGCACGCAGGCACTGTGGTGTACACAGGCGTTGTGGTGCAAATCGCCACATACATGCTGGCGTTACCCGTCCTCCGTCGTTCGCAGGCATTCCCAAACGCCGCCGACGCGAAACGTGACTACATCGACCCCATCTACCCCCATTTGATGATTGCCGTCATCGGCCCGGAATAAAAAAACAGGTTTCGGCCGCGTCCGCGCGCACGACGACTATGAGCGACGAGCGACGAGCCACGGGCGACGACGACGACGACGACGACGACGACGACGACGACGACGACGACGACGACGACTGCGGCCCAGAGTCCTATGCGGATTCCTACGCGGACACCTACGCGGATCCCAAAACGCACGGCGGGCAGAGTGCCCGGAGCGCACTGGGGGGGGGAGCGTTACGTCATAGGGGGGGGAGGGGGGGGGGGAGCGGGGGCCATGACGCCCGTCATGCCCCAAGCAGTAAGGAAACGGGCTCCTTTTGGGAGGCGAGGGGTCGACACGTCTGCTGGAGTTCCCCTCCTGGGGCCTCTTTGGGACCGTCTGGGGCACCTGGATGATCGATCTTTGGACGGTAGGGCACCTGGAAGGTTCCGGGCTCCTCGATCACGGCGGGGAGCGCGATGGGGGAGCCGCCGATGGCACGCTGGGAGGCTGCGGCTGTGGAACCGGGAGAAACAGGCGAGTGCGCGCGGCAGCTCGCAGCCTCGTGCGCGCCGTGGCGGCAGGCGCCGCTGCGCGGGCAGTGTGTGTAGCAGGGGCTGGCGATGGGATCCGCCAAGCTTTTCTGTCCTGGTTGTGTCGGGGTTGAAGTTGATGGCGCTGCGTCACGCACGCTAGGTGCGCGGGCGAAGCGTCGTCTAAAATGGCGCGATTACGCTGCAAGTGTGGTCTGCGAATCCCGAAAATCCTTCGACTTCTGCGTAGAGATCTGTGGCCCACTTAATCACGCGAGAACGCTGTCGTGTAACCTCAAAGAAAAAATCAAACATAATGGTTTGTAGATCGCAAAAATCATGCGACTGCCTCGCCAGCCGGTTCTGAACCTCAAAAACCCGCACCGTGAAAGCATCTCTCGCTCTCTCTCTCTCTCTCTCTCTCTTTCTCTCTCTCTCTCTCTCTCTCTCTCTCTCTCCGTGGACTTCGCGAAGCTGCCGTTGCACATGGTCCACCGTCACCCGCAAGGTCTGAGCCTCAGGCACCAAAGGGGCGCAGGTGTCAAACGAAGCGGTGCCCAGCTGGCCAATCTCAGGGCTCACAACACGCAGTTGGATCACGGTCTGTTCGAATACGAAGACTCTGGCGGATAACTCAGGGACGGCTGCGACGCGGGAGTCGTTGAAGCGTCGATTGACAACTTCTCGGCTAGGCAACGCTTGCCGCGACAAAACTGTTGCACGTCAAGGGTCCGAGGGCAGGGGGCAACTGCTTGGGATGCAATCATATCGCGAAGCTCTCGTAAGTGTCCGCGGATGGTGCCGGGTGCTGCGCCGCCCGCGGCCAACGCGAGCGTTCCTACCTCGTCGCGAAGAAATCGAGCTCGTGAATCGCTATGTTCTCTGACATCGAGCAGGCTCGCCTCAACGCGCTGGAGGTCGGACTTGGGAAGCAATGCGGCCGCGAGCCTGGCAGCGTAGAAATTTATACCCGCGCAACGATCTGGCGGTCGAGTTGGACATCTTCGTCGACATCCCGGAATCCTTCGACAAGATCCAATCGCAAGATCGGAAACGGCGGCGGCGACGGATGTTCGCACGGCGGAACCCTGTTGCGCGACAGTGGTCTCGACCCGGTCATTCGGCTTGGCAACGCGTCGTCGCGGCGCAACGGACAAGTGCGTTCGGGCCCCCGTCGCGCGGCCTATCGGGGAGGGGCCGCGGCAATGATCGCCCTGCGTGGCCATGTTGCATAGATCGACGTCGGCATCCACGGCAACGGAAACTCGGGGCTGTGGGGCCGCGTCGGGGGACGGAAGCAGCGCGAGCATGGGCCAGGGGCTGCCCCCCGCAGGCAACGGCTCCCATTGCGGGGGGTGGCGCGCAGGCTCGAACCGCCAAGTGCATCGCGGGTCGGGGGCCAAACCCATCGAATCCTCAGACACGTCGAGTGTCTGGGGCACGTGGTACTGTTGCGGCGTTGGCCCAGCGTCTCCTCGAGGCTGCCCGCGGAAGCCGGCGAGGGCCAGGGGGGCCGCCAGCATCCGCCGCCAAGAGGCGGCGCGCGGCACACCCGCGCGAGGCGGGGCGGCCGCCATCTGCGCAAAGCTGGCTCCCCGCCACGGGGAGGATTGGCACACGCGGGGGATTCGAGGATAAACAGCTGATGACCTGTGCGAAGGAAGGGTCAAGGAACGGCCGATCCCTCCGCGAGCATCCGTCGGCAACGGCGGCAACCGTGAGCGAAAGACTACGAGGGCGGCTGCACCTCCTCCACTGTCCAGGAAACAGCGCGCACTTGCAATGGCCCGCGGACCGCAAGGGGCAGCGGGCACAGCCGAGGAGAGGATCGGCCGGGGCCCATTCAGAGGAAGAGGGAGGGAAAGCAAGCAAATCACAACAGACGGCACCCAAGTGCAAGCACGCGGCCTCACTTGAATGCGCTGCGCCTTCCGAGCTGGGGGGGACGAGGACAGGGGGAAGGAGGAGGAGGAGGAGGAGGAGGAGGAAGAGGGAGGAGGAGGAGGAGGAGGAGGAGGAGGAGGAGGAGGAGGAGGAGGAGGAGGAGGAGGAGGGGGAGGAGGAGGAGGAGGGGGAGGAGGAGGAGGAGGCGGAGGAGGAGGAGGAGGAGGAGGGGGAGGGGGAGGGGGAGGAGGAGGAGGAGGAGGAGGAGGAGGAGAGATCAGCATCACTCCTCACACGTTCCAAAACTTGACATTGCCTAGAAAGGTTCTCACATGTTTTTGCGGGGATCTTCTGACCCGGGCCATTCCAGACCCGGGCCGCTCAGGCCTTGCAGACTCCTGCAAGATCCTGCGCCCAAAACCCGGGTCAGTGCGACCCTGGCCCTGCAGGAGCCTGCAAGAGCGGGCGCTCTGGCCGACCCCCGTTGGCATTGACCCCCGTCTCGAGGCCCCCGATGCTTGAAAAACCAGCGGGCGCCGGGGGCCCGGTCGGCCGTCGTGTCCCGGGGCTGCCCGGTCGCCCAGAGGCCCGGCCGTCCTCGGGTTGCCCGGCCTCCCTCGGGTTGCCTGACTGCCCGATTGCCCGACGGCTGGCCCTCCCCGGATTCTGAGCATTCCCTCTGGGGGGGGGGGCTCAAGGCGAAATCCATCAGGGCTTTTGCACCTCGAAAATCAATCCGGCCTGTGATTTACCTTTTGCAGATTCAAGCCTCGAAAACTACTCGAAACGGCATTTCAGATTTCACCCTTTGCCCTCCACCCAGAGAAAATGTTCGGGGATTGCCCGACCGTCCGCGGGTTGCAAAGGTGACCAGGACCCGCTGCCCAGTTGCCAAGCGGCGCAACGTAAGGCAGAACAGGGCACCACCAAGCAGCGCAGAGCAAAGCAAAACATAGCAAAGCCAAGAAACGCAAGTCAACACCAGAAAGAGAAATGCCCGGCAACGCAATGCCACGCAAAGCAACCCAACGCAACGCCAAGCAACGCCGAGCAACGCCAGCACGTGCCAAGCCAAGCAATGCCAAGCAATGCCCAGCAACGCAAGGCAACGCCCGAGCAAAGCAACGCCAACTGCTGCAAAACAACGCAAACCAACGAAAAGCAAGGCCGAGCAATGCTAAGCAGCGCAAAGCATGTCCTTCCTTGGCAAGCTACTTCCCTTTGAAACATCCAGCAAATCGGGGCCGCGCCAAGTTCATGTTTCCATCATGCTCGGAAACTGTCAACGACATGCCAAGTGGCGCCGTTAGGGCCGACCTACCACTGTAAGCCCGAAGCAAATTCGGCGTTCCAAACGCTGGAAATCAGTTCGCACGCACGGGCAAAGCGCGCGGCAATCCACGCGTCTGCGCTCCAGCGCGAACGCCCCTCATGCGTTTCAGCACCTGTCAGCTTCGGACCAAGCGGGCGCGCCGCGCACTCACTCCGACGACGGGGGCCGGATCGGACCTCGGCACGGGGCGCGACGGCCTTCAGGAGCAGCGCCCCCACATCGAGTACTCAGATTCTCCTACGCCGACGCAGCTTCCCGAGCAGCACCTGCCGTCCTTCGCGCAGACCTTGCCCTTGGACCTGCAGCCGCCCTCCTCCTCGTCGGAGGCGCCGCCCTTGGTCGCGCCACCCTGGGACTCATCCGTCTGCGCGAGACTGGCCCCGTCGGCGCATCGACCGAGGGGGTTCGCGGCGTCGCGGCCGGGGCAGTGCCCCGAGCAGCACATGTCGTCCTTGTGGCACAGCTTGCCGTTGGACTTGCAGCCGCCCTCCTCCTGGTCCGAATCGCCGCCCTTCGTCGCGAGGGAGGCCCTGAGCTGCGCGAGCCCCGCCTCTTCGCACCCGCCCGCAGCCTCGCAGGACTCCGCCTCCTGCGAGGCCGGCACGCCCCGCAGGAGCAGGGCCAGCCCGAGCAGCCCGGCCAGCGCCATGGGCCCTGGAGTCGCGAGGCTGCCGTTGCAGCGCGCGGGGCGTCTAAACTTGCGCTCTGGCCGGAACTCGAGGCCTCCTGAATGGGTTGGGCGTCGATGGGGCCCGAGGATCGCGCCGCATCGCCGACGCATCGGCGAGGCATCGGCGACGCATCGGCGATGCATCGGCGACGCACCAGCGATGCATCGTCGACGTCGGCGGAGCATCGGCGACGTCGGCGCGAAGCCAATCGGGCTCCACACCGAGACGCATCGGCGATGCATCGGCGACGCGGCGCGATCCTCCGACCCCATCTACCCCGACCCCACCTGGGCGGCCTGGAGAAACCGAACACTGGATCCGAAATGGCTCGAGCCAAAGCCGGGAACTGACACCTCCCCTCCTACTTGAGCAGGGACCGACCGCCCCAGCATTCCTATAGGCCTACCACGAATTTCTTCTCGAACCCCAAAATGTTCTATGAACAAAAACAATGCTCTTAGAACATAGACCCTGCGTCAGAACAAGACAGCCCCCGCCAGAGATGCTCGATGAACACGTCGCGCAGCCCACAAAAACGTTTTCACAACATCATTTGGCAGGCCAGTAGGCGAGCTAGAACGCTTCGCCACTGCTCGACCCGGGCATCCCCGCACGCACGGGCACCGGCGGTGGAGGACGAGGGTCCGACAACGCACATCCCCGCAAGCCGGGAACTGACACCGCGTCTCCTAGTTGAGCAGGGACCGACCTCCCCAGCATTCCTATAGGCCTAGCACGAAATATTCTTAGAACCCCAAAATGTTTTAAGAACAAAAACAGTTATCTTAGAACATGGACCCTGTGTCACAACAAGACAATCCCCGCCAGAGATGCTCGAAGAACACGTCGCGCAGTCCACAAAAAGGTTCTCAGAACATCCTTTGGCAGGCCTGTGGGCGAGCTAGGACGCTTCGCCACTGCTTGACCTGGGCATCCCTGCACGCACGGGCACCGGCGGTGGAGGAGGAGGAGGAGGAGGAGGAGGAGGAGGAGGAGGAGGATGCTGAGGGGGAGGAGGGAGGAGGAGGAGGAGGAGGAGGAGGAGGAGGAGGAGGAGGAGGAGGAGGAGGAGGAGGAGGAGGAGGAGGAGGAGGAGGGGGAGGAGGAGGTGGAGGAGGAGGAGGGGGAGGAGGCGGAGGAGGAGGAGGAGGAGGAGGAGCAGCCCGGCCAGCGCCTTGGGCCCTGGAGTCGCGAGGCTGCCGTTGCAGCGCGCGGGGCGTCGAAACTTGCGCTCTGGCCGGAACTCGAGGCCTCCTGAATGGGTTGGGCGTCGATGGGGCCCGAGGATCGCGCCGCATCGCCGACGCATCGGCGAGGCATCGGCGATGCATCGGCGATGCATCGGCGACGCACCAGCGATGCATCGTCGACGTCGGCGGTGCATCGGCGACGTCTGCGCGAAGCCAATCGGGCTACACATCGAGACGCATCGGCAATGCATCGGCGATGCGGCGCGATCCTCCTACCCCGTCTACCCCGACTCCACCTGGGAGGCCTGGAGAAGCCGAACACTGGATCCGAAATGGCTCGAGCCAAAGCCGGGAACTGACACCGCCCCTCCCAGTTGAGCAGGGGCCGACAGGCCCCGGCATTCCTATAGGCCTACCACGAAATGTTCTAAGAACCCCAAAACTGTTCCAATAGCAAAACCAATTCCTTTAGAACATAAACCCTGTGTTAAAACAAGACAGCCCCCGCCAGAGATGCTCGAAGAACGTCGCGCAGCCCACAAAATGGTTCTCAGAACATCCTTTGGCAGGCCTGTAGGCGAGCTAGGACGCTTCGCCGCTGCCTGAACCAGGCATCCCCGCACGCACGGGCACCAGCGGTGGAGAAGGAGGAGGAGGAGGAGGAGGAGGAGGAAGAGGTGGGGGAGGAGGAGGAGGAGGGGGAGGAGGAGGAGGAGGAGGAGGAGGAGGAGGAGGAGGAGGAGGAGGAGGAGGAGGAGGATGAGGAGGAGGAGGAGGAGGAGGAGGGGCAGCGCCCCGCCACTCGCGAGTCGCGCGGCTCGCCTCGCGCCCTCGTGCGCCGCGGCGTGGAGAAGGCCGGCTCGGCGGCCCCAGCCGCGGCGCACGAGCAGCGGACCCCTTCGCGCCCCTAGGGGGGGGCCCAGATTTGGGTCGGGCATGTCCCCCTACGGGCAGATCTTCGACGAAAAAATAGAAATTGTCCAAAAGTATTCGAAAATCATCAAAAAAAAGAAATGGCCAAAAAATACTCAACAAATAGTCCCCAGAGTATGTTTTGACTATTTTTGAATGTTCCTCCTGTAGAAGAGCAGGCCCGACTTACGCCTAGATAAAAGAAACGGCCCCAGGGCAGTGGTCAAGACCTCCGTGGTTCCACGCTGCCAAAAAAACTGCGATGCTCAAGATCTGAGGTGGCTTGGGGCGCTGCCCCTCAGGCGCAGCCGCGCGAGCCAGCAGGTGGCTGGCCACATTTGCAGTGCCCGCCGAGTCCAGTGCAGTCTGGGTCTAGTTTGCGAACAAGCCCCGTCCCGCCATAGGAACCAGAGGTTGCAGTTCTGGGCCCTCTCCCGACCGACTCCAACATATATATATATGTATATATATATGATTAGATCAATGTATGTGTACATCTACACATGTACATGTGTACATAAATGTGTGTATGAATGTTTGCATGCATGTATGTATGTATGTATGTATACAGGTATGTATGGATGTAAATATGTATGTATATGTGTGTATGTGCGTATGTGTGTATGTATGTATGTACGTACGCATGCAAATATGTATGTATGTATGTATGTATGGTTGGATACATGCATGCATGCATGTATGTATGTATGCATGTGTGTATGTATGTGTATGTGTGTGGATGTTTGTATGTGTGCATGTGTATATGGATGCAGTATGTGTGTATGTATGTGTGTATGTATGCATGCATGTATGTATGTATGGCTGCATGCTTGTGTGTATGTGTATGTATGTGTGTGCATGCATGTATGTATGGATGGATGGATGGATGTAAGTATGTATGTATGCCTGTATGTATGTATGTATATTTGTATGTAAGTATGTATGTATGTATGTGTGTAGTTGTGTGTAGTTGTATGTGCGTATGTGTGTATGTGTGTAGTTATGGATGCATGCATGTATGTATGTGTGTACGCATGTGTGTATGTATGTGTGTATGATTGCATGCATGTATGTATGTATGTGTGTACGTATGTATGTATGTACGTATGTACGTATGTATGTATGTATGTATGTAGGTATGAGTGCATGCATGCATGTGTATGTGTGTGTATGTATGTATGCATGTATGTATGTATGTGTAGGTAAGTCCGTAGGTAGGTAGGGAGGGATTTTCCCCAGGGTTTCCAACAGGTCAGCGACCTACGAGGGGGAGCAGGACAGGCGGGGAGAGCGGGGAAAGACGGAGAGCGGCAAAGCTGGCTGCAACAGATCTGCCGCGGCTCGCGGTGGCTACCCGGCCCGCGAAGTCCGAGAAGGCCGCGACTACTCCCTGGCCACCACAACACACAGTGATACGTCCGACTCCTCCGCAGCCGAAAAGGGTTCAGCAATGCTACAGCTATGCCAACGTGCCACTCTCCCGCATCTTCGGCTGACCTTGCACCGAGAGCGTAGGGGCTACTCCAGCGCGTGCCCCTCGATGGGCGCCGCTGTTCTGGGGTACAGCACTAGAAGTGCGGGCCGCACCACATTCCAATGGCCGTTTAGCCAACGCCTGTGGCAGATGCAGCTCTTTGACACAGGCGGCAAGCGGCACAGCGTGCCTGTACAGTAACAGTGCATATATACAACCGTTAAGGGGACAACGCTCACACGAGAAATATCCACGGGCATTGTCTGCGCGACGGGCGCCTCAGAGATGATCTTCTTGCTGATCGGGCTCTGCGGTTCCACGGGCATTTCGACCGTCTGCTTTCGTTCGTCTGCACGGCGGGTGCCCCTGAGATGGACATTTTGATGGTCGGGCTCTGCGGCTCCAAGGGCATTGTCTGCACGACGGGCGCCCCAGAGATGATCTTTTTGATAGTCGGGCTCTGATGTTCCTCGGGCATTTCGCCGTCTGCACGTCGTGCGCCCCAGAGATGATAGTCTCGATGGTCGGGTTTTGCTGCTCCACGGGCATCTCGATCGTCCGCGCGACGGGCGCCCCAGAGATGATTGTCTCGATGGTCATGCTCTGTGGCTCCGCGGGCATTTCGATCGTCTGCACGTCGGGCGCCACGGGGATGATATTCTCGATGGTCGGGCTCTGCGGCTCCTCGTGCATTTCGATCGTTTGCACGGTGGGCGCTCCAGAGATGGTCTTCTTGATGGTCGGGGTCAGCGGCTCCACGGGCATTGTCTGCTCGACGGGCGCCCCCAAGATGATCTTCTTGATGTTCGAGACCTGCTTCTCCACGGGCTTTACGAAGTTCAGAACAACGTGCACTCCAGAGATGATCCTCATGATGGTCGGGCTCTGCTGCTCCACGGGCATTTCGATCGTCTGCGCGACGGGCGCCCCAGAGCTGGTCTCGATGGTCAGGCTCTGCGGCTCCACGAGCATTTCGATCGTCTGCACGTCGGGCTCCCCAGAGTTGGTCTTTGGGATGGTCGGGCTCTGCGGCTCCACGGGCATTGTCTGCACGACGGGCGCTCGAGAGATGATACTCTTGCTGGTCGGGCACTGCTGCTCCGCGGGCATCTCGATCGTCTGCACGGCGTGTGCCCCAGAGATGATGGTCGGGCTCTGCTGCTCCACGTGCATTTCGATCGTCTGCACGACGGGCGTCCCAAAGATGCTCTTCTCGATGGTCGGGCCCTGCAGCTTCACGGGCATTTCGATCGTCTGCACGACGGGCGTCCCACAGATGCTCTTCTCGATGGTCGGGCCCTGCAGCTTCACGGGCATTTCGATCGTCTGCACGGCGGGCGCCCCCAAGATGCTCTTCTCGATGGTCGGGCTCTGCGGATCCACGGGCATTGCGGTCTCCAGGCGCGGGGCGCCTGCCGTGGAAGACGCGCAGGTAGTCGGCGTCGCCGTACCTGGCGCGGACGTCACCGTCGTAGGGGTGCAGCTGCTGCTCCAGCGGGTCCTCGCCGTGGTTCTCAGTGTCCTTCTGCGCGGTGCCGTCTGCGTCCTCGAAGATGCCCTTGAACCTCCCGTCTGGGTCCAGGCCGAGCTTACGCATGTACTTCGCCTTCAGGTCCTCCGCTAGGCCGAACGTGTCCTCGACGGCGCGGGTACCGCCGCTTGGGAGGATGGCCCTGACGCTCTTGGTCCTGGCCTGCTCCTTCAGCTTCGTGACCAGCTCGTTGAGGTCGTCCTCCGCCTGGTGCTTCCCTGCCGAGTGGCCGTGAGCCTTCAGGAAGGTGAACACCAAGCTGCTGCCGATGATCAGCTTGACCACCGGTACCGGCGCCATGGCGGATCTGGTCGCGCCTGCCCGCTTGACGGGCGCGGCGCTGGGGTCAGGATTATACGGGCGCCGAGAACGCTCGGGCCCATGGTCCTGACGCCTAGGTAGGTAGGGAGGGAAGTAGGTCGGTAGGTAGGTAGGTAGGTAGGAAGGTAGACAGGTAGACAGGTAGGTAGGTAGGTAGGTAGGTAGGTAGGTAGGTAGGTAGGTAGGTAGGTAGGTAGGTAGGTAGGTAGGTAGGTATGGACTGATGTATGTATGTATCTCCCTCTCTCTATCTCCCAGTGTGTCTCTCTCTCTCTCTCTCTCTCTCTCGGTGTACGTATCTATACATATATATATATATATATATATATATGCATATGTACACATCTCTCTCACTCTCACTCTCACTCTAAAATCTCGCAACGCAATCGATCTTTTGGCGGCCTCCACCTCTCCTCCCCCCTTCCTTCTCCTCGCCCCCCCCCTGATCGCATCCCTCCCGTCGCTCCCCTTATTCCCTGCATCCCTCCTCTTCTTTCGTTTCCGTGATCCTTTCTTCCTGTCCCATTAGATGTCCCTCCCCTTCCCTTCTATAATGCCCTCTCCTTCTATGTCTGCCGTTCCATCTCTAGTCCCGTGTCCTCTCTTGTCATCATTGATCCACATTGCGTGATTCACACACTGTCGATCCAGCAAACAGGCCCGCTCGTGATCTTGAACGTGCAAGCGCCATCCCATCCTCACCGCCAATTCCATCCCCCCGCGTGGAACTTGCGGTTGTGCAGTGCGAGCTTAAAGAGGTACTCCGTACAGTTGAGCCGCTGCTTCTGCACGTTGAGCTCACGGTCAATGTAATACCTCGGTGCCGAGACTGGCGAGCGTCACAGGTGTTGCAGATGAGAGCGAATCTTGAAGGGGTCCTGAGACACACCAATAAGTAGACACGAATCCCAGGATCCCCCATGTTTACGCATGATTTCTGGATTTTCGACTCCGTCCAGAGCGTGGGTCAGATGAAACTCTACGCCCAGCTGATCAGGGCAGGGGGAGGAGGAGGCGGAGGAGGAGGAGGAGGTGGAGGAGGAGCAGTAGGGGGAGAGGAGGAGCAGGAGGAGGGGAACGAGGAGGAGGAGGAGGAGAAGGAAGGGAAGGGAAGGGACGGGAAGGGAAGGGAAGGGAAGGGAAGGGAAGGGAAGGGAAGGGAAGGGAAGGGAAGGGAAAGGAAGGGAAGGGGAAGGGGAAGGGGAAGGGAAAGGGGAAAGGGGAGGGGAAGGGGAAGGGAAGGGAAGGGAACGGAAGGGAAGGGAAAGGGAGGGAGGGGAAGAAGGAGGAAGGGAGGAGGAGGAGAAGAGAAGAGAAGCAGCAACTCTCAGTCAGGAGCCCGCCAGACCTTCGGATCTCGGAGGGGAGGCTGGGACTTCTGGGAAGGTGCCGCCTCACGAGTCGGGCGCGCCCGTGCGCCCGCGCCCCGCGGAGCTCCTGCGGGGAGGGCGGGCGGTGGCTCTGCGAGGAGGGGCCCGGAGCACCCCGAGGCCTCCGAGGGCGCCGACCCCCTCCGGTGGCAGCTCGTGGGAGCCTCGCAGACCCTCCTGTCGGCTTCTGCGAATCGACGCTGATCGACGCTGCTCGACGCGAAGCGACGCCAAATCGGCGCCATCTCATCGACGCCCACACGCGAAAAAAGGGCGCCAAAGACGAGATGACGAGGGCACACGAGGCTTCCACGACCTGTTACCGAAGCCCCCGAGCCCGTGCCCTCCATCGGTTTGGGTGGTTGAGGGGCACTGATCGGATCGGTCCCCCATCCTGCCTCACTGCCTGGCTGACTGGCGCGTAGGCTGCGCCCTGAGGGCCTACAGTGCTTGCCTCACCGTTCGCGCCTCCTCTTTGTTTTGCTGCGCCTGCGGGGCCTCATTTGTCTTTGCTGCTTGCGATCCAGGCTCTGACGCTTAGGTAGCGCAGCGTCAAACAAGGGGCAACGATAGGGGGTGGGGACTGGCACAGGGGGGGATGCATCGGCCTGGAATCGGCGATGCATCGAGAATATATCGGCGACAGGCCCCCATAGCGAAGCCGCACGCTCCTGGGCGGGGTGTCGCCGCGGGGCCCCGATCGGCGATGAATGGACGATAGGGGGTCGGTGCATCCCCCCTATGCGTATACCCCCCCTATCGTTGCCCCCGAGAGGTATTGGGGGGGGCCTAAGCGGAGGGTGAATAGAAGGGGTCTCAAGGAACCCTTTGGGGCCCCCTTTGGGCCTCTGCTGGCTCCAAGAGGGGACCTGGAGGGTCCCATTGGGGCTATTTCCTTCACCCCCGTGTAGGTCACCCCCCATTACCACCCGCCAGACTCGAACCTCCCCCCACCGCTCGCTACTGTTTCGGTGTGCCCTTCGGGGCTACAATTCATGAGGCAGCCCTTGTCGCCCAGGATAGGCCTGGGGGGTGGTGCTATCTCCTCTCGTCGGCCCTGCTGCCGTGCTGACAGCAAGGTGGATCAGGCCGCTCGAGTCCCACTCGAATCCCCCGATCGCTCCTGTCCCGACAGAGCTCCTGGAACGCTCTCGTGGGCTGGCGTCCAGGGCCCGAGGACCCCGCGGCCGCAGGGAAGAGAGAGAGGAGGAGGAGGAGGAGGAGGAGGAGGAGGAGGAGGAGGAGGAGGAGGAGGAGTAGAAGTACGTGTGGGAGTAGGAGTAGTTGGAGGAGGAGGAGGATGAGGAAGAGGAGGAGGAGCAGGAGCAGGAGGAGAAGGAGGAGAGGGGGAGGAGGAAGAGGAGGAAGAGGAGGAGAGGGAGAGAGAGGAGGAGGAGAAGGAGGAAGAGGAGGAGGGGGAGGAGGAAGAGGAGGAGGAGAGGGGGAGAGAGGAGGAGGAGAAGGAGGAAGAGGAGGAGGAGGAGGAAGAGGAGGGGGGGATCGAGGCTCGGGGCGGGACCGACGTGGTCGGGGTGGCTCGCAGGGAGTCCACGGACGCCACCTTCCGCGGTTGGCCGCCCGACGGTGCAGAGTGGAAAGGGGGGGCGGTTTTCTCGTCCAGGTTAGTGATCGCCCCTGCGTGCGCTTCGAAGCAAGAGAAACGCCCGGGTGCCCAAGCTTCCGCCCCTGCCCGGTGGGGGGTGGCCGACCCACCGCATGCTCCTCGGGATGCGGCTGGGCCGCCTGCGGCCAAGCCGCCGGCCCAGGGCGCGACGGCGAAGACGGCGAAGACGGCCTCGGCCCCCCCCAGCGGCGAGGGGTGTCCCCCCTGGGTGACGTCACTTGAGAGGGTCGAGTGTGGGGGTCAGGGTGACTGCATGTGGTTGTCTCTCGGATACGCTCTGGCGCACCTGGCCGGCAAGACCCCTAAGCCAGGCCAGTTGGTCCCAGCGTCCCAATATGTGGCCCAGCTCCGCACGTGGGCGGCAGACGAAATCCTGAAGCACGGCACGCTGCACGGCATGTTTGCCCAGGATCTCCAGACGAAAGCCGATCAGATCACCACTGCTCTGACTTGGGGGGACCTGACGGCGCTCCGGGTGATGGCTTCCTGGAGCAACCGTACGATCGGGGTGTGGTACAAAGGACGCCTCACGCCTGGTCACCCCTAGCGGTGCATTCTGGTGTTGGTCCGGCCGCGCTCTCGCGGGAAGGCTCAGGCGCAGGGCGGCCCAGGTGTCTGGCTGGTGCCCCAGGACAAACACTACCAGTGGCTCCGCCCTCGGAAGGGGGTTGCGATCCCCGAGAAAGACTGGTGCGCGAGGGCGATGGTTGTCGCTCCAGGGGATGACGAGACCAAGCTTCGGCTTCCATTCCCCTCTGGTCCATTGGCCCCGACGGCGATCGACGTGGATTCGGACGGGCCCCACGGCAGCGCCCCTCTGGAGGGGAAGGAAAGAGGAGCCCCCCCTGCGAGGCCAGAGGATGCCCCCCGTGCGGGGCAGGCGGATCCCACCCCCCAGCTGCGCCGTTAGGTGCCCGACCTCTGGAGCCAGCGGTGCGAGACCTAGAGGTCTTGGCTGACGCGTCGAAGCGTTCGGCCGAGGAAGCCGCCGACGAGGGCCGGCTGGAGAAGAGACCCGCGACGGCCACTGTGGCGGCGACGGCTCTGGCGGCGGTTACGACGGCGACGGCGGTGGCTACGACTGGGTTGCTCTCTGGCGGCGGAGCCCGCCGGGGCCAGAGCGGAGCCTCGAGGCCAGGGGCATCCCCGGCGCTCTCGGCGAAGGCGCTGTCTTTGTTTGGGGCCCCTTCCCCCTCTTCCTCCTCGGCGGCCGGTCCTCCGGAGGCTCCCGTTCCCCCTCGGACCGGCCGGCCGGCGCGGGCGGTGGCGTCTCCTGCCTCCTCGGCGGCGGCTCGCTCGCTCTTTGGGGTTCCCCTGTCCTCGCTGGGCGTCGGTCTGGTGGGCCCTCCTCTCCCCTCGCCCCCCTCTCCTCCTCCTCTTCCTCCTTCGGGCCCGCGCGGGTCCGA
The DNA here is from genome assembly GCA_963575745.1 of Prorocentrum cordatum. Taxonomy (NCBI): domain Eukaryota; class Dinophyceae; order Prorocentrales; family Prorocentraceae; genus Prorocentrum; species Prorocentrum cordatum. Next base: position 48,634 of record CAUYUJ010006401.1, read on the forward strand.
CCAGGAGCGGGGGGACGCCGAGGCGAGCGACTGGCGGGGATCGGACTTCGAGGCTGGGCCTTCTGCGGGTGCGCACGGGGCCCCAGGCGACGACAAGCTCTTGGGCCCCGCCGAGAGGGCTCGGCGGACCTTCCGATGCCCGTGCGGGTGGGAACCGGCGGGCAGGGCCCGCCTTCGTCGGCAGGCCGATAAGCATTGGAAGGGGTGCCAAGGCGCGCCCGCCCCGGTGTCTGCCGAGCCGGTCGGGCGGCCAGGGCTGGAGGAGGAGGAGGAGAGGAGGAGGAGGAGGAGGGAGGAGGAGGAGGAGGAGGAGAGGAGGAGGAGGAGGAGGAGGAGGAGGAGGGAGGAGGAGGGGGAGGAGGAGGAGGGAGGAGGGAGGAGGCACGGACTGGTGGGCCCGGGGAGGCGCGGCGGTCGAAGCTGTTTTCGGCAGTGGCGAGCCCAGCGGGAGCCGGCGGTCCGTGCTGCCCTCTGCACCCCAGACCTGGATACTTTGGTAGTGAAAACAATTGGTTTTCAAAATATTTGGTCTTTAGAAGCTCTGCGTGGCGACGCCCCCGTCGCCACGCGTGCGCTCTGCGTGCCTGCGGGGGCGCCGCCACGTAGAAGTACTGGAGACCGAGCATTTGGGGCGTCGCTAAGCACGCCCTCTGCGTGGCTGCGACCATTTGTTAAAACCCTAAAACCAATTAAATTCACTAATAAAGTACCCCCTTCCGTCAGGAGCGAAAGGGCCAGCACCCGCACCTGCATGGGACGCACATGGACATACTAATCCTATGTGTCCTCCTTGGAGGCGCGCGTCCGACCCGAACATATAGTATACCCATCTTGTAGTGTATCGTTTCCCGAGCGGTGTGGCCAGAAAGCGCCCGCCACGACGCATGTACTGTAAGATTTCTGGGTGCGCGCGTCGCCCCTGGGGGGGCGACGCACATATAGTATAAGTATGTTGGGGTGTTGCTGCAGTACGTCTGCACCCGGTGCGGCGCGCAGCGTGCCTTGTCTTCGATGCGAGCGGTGCCGTGTCGCCCGCGGCCGTCGGGACGTGGCTATTCGTAGGGGGGTCGGAACTGCTCAGCTTCCGCCGCGGTCCGCTGCTGCCAAGGCGCGGGACGCCCGTCGGAAGAGGGATTGGCGGGTGGCCGTGACCCCAGATTTGGACGCCCGAAATGGATACGGAAACAATGGGCACTATGCCCAACAACAAATGTTGTCTCAAGCCAACAGCGGCCGCTGCTGGGCAGGCGGCCTTCTGTCTCGAGTGGACACAGGCCGCGGCGGCGTGGACAGCGAATCCTGTTCAAAACGAACAAGAATTGTTGTTGGGCATTGTACCCATTCTTTCAGTACCCATTTCGGGCGTCCAGACCAGAGGCGCGCCGGGCCAGCAACCGCACACGCTACGAAGCGCGGAAGGTCAAGCGCGCGGCGTCGGCCTCCAGTGCTGCTGCCTCTTGACTCCCGGCGCCGGGCCCCACCTCTCCTCTCCTCCCCCCCTCCCTCCCCTTCTCCTCGTTCCCCCTTCCCTCCCTGCCCTCCCTCCCCGTCCCGCCCTTCCTCTCCCCTCCCCGCCCCCCCTCCCCCCGCCCCTCCCCTCCCCCGCCCTCCCCGTCCTTCCTCCGGGGGGGTGCGGGGCCTCGCGGTGAGGCGAACGTCGCGTCTGCCCTGGGCGCGCGGCCCTCCAAGGTGCGGATCCTGTCGGCGAACGTCACGGTCCTGACCCGCGAAAGGGCCGCCGCTGTCCTTGACAGGGCTGACGAGTGTGGGTGCCATGTGGTGGCCCTCCAGGAGACTCGCCATTCGGACTCGCGCTACGGGTTCCGGTGGTGCCCCCCGTACTTCCAAGCTCGGGGGTGGCTCCAGTGGTCGGCCGTCCCCCCGCCGACTGGCAATCTGGGCCCCGAGGCTCCTCGTGGCCCGACCCGGCGCGGCATTTCCTTCGGTATCCCCCCCCGCCCCCGGCAGGGTGGCACGGCGATCTTGTGGCGGCCGGCCATGGGAAAAGGTACGCACGTTTCGAACCCCGACGATTGGCGCCAGTGCCACCGCCGTTTCGACGGGTGGGCGGTGTCGTCTGCCTACGGGCCCGCCGGCCAAGAAAATTCGGTTTGGTTCGCTGGGGCGTTAAATGCCTTGGCCGGCGTGGCCGGCCCTCTCCCTGGGCAGCGAGATCGCCGAGGCTCTTTGGAAGGTTGCGGACACTCCCCCGACCACGGCTGCCCTTACGTCGCCCTCGCGCCTCGTCGGCCTTGATTGCTCGGCTGAGGTGGTGGACTCGGCCCCCCTGCCGGCCGCCCCCCATCATGTCGGGGTGGTGCACGACGTTGACTTCCCACCCCCCCAGCCAATGCAGGCGCGCCGCCTCAAGAGATCGGCCCGCTACGAGAGGGCCCGCGCGCCCACGCGGGAAGAAGCGGCGTTGCTGGCGGCGGCGGCCGACGAGTGGGGGGCCCCCTCGCCTTGCTCTTCCTCCCATCCTCCAGATTGGGTTACCGAGGCTCTGGCGCGGTGGCACCGGCGTGCTGAAGCAGCGGCGAAGACGGCCGCCGCCCTAGGCGTGGCCATCGTCGCACGGGCGGCCGAGCGTTCGAAGGGCGTTTCGACTGAGACGCGGCCCGTGGCTCCTAATGGCCCTCGCGGCTCGAGGCCACGATCCGCGAACGGCGCCTGCTCTGGCTCCAAAGGTTGGTCACGGCGGCCGGGAGGGCGACCCCCACGGGCACCGCGTCGCCGTTGCCGCCCCTGGTCGCTCACAAGTGGGCCATCGCCTGCCAGGATGGTTTTGTCCAAGGTTTCCCCCCTACCCTCGGCGAGGCGGCCCAAGCTCTGTCCCGGGCGCTCATGGTTGAAGCTAATAAGGTGACCCAGGAGCGCGCCCTCAAGACGTGGCGCTCTCAGTTCCGCAAGTGGGGCGCCCGGACGGCGGCCGGGGCCGCTCAGACGATGCGGGAGCCCGCGCCTGCCCCTGTTTCTCGGCCGAGGATATGCGGCGGGAGTGGGAGCCGTGGTGGGTGCCCGACCGTAGTGGGCCCCCTTTGGACTGGGTGGCCGTCGCGCGTGACTGGGGGGTCCCCGAGGCCCCCGCCGGCCCCGCCTGGCGCCCCCCCTCCATCGTGGCCTTCCATAGAGCCCTTCAGGACTCCCACGGCGCGGCCGGGCTCGACGGGTGGGAGGCGGCCGAACTGCAGGGCCTCTCTGAGCACTGCCCCGATCTCCTCCGCGAGCTTTGGGCCATCCTCGCTGCCACGGTGGAGGGGGGCCCCAGCCCGTGGCCCGACGAACGCTCGCGGGCGTTCGGAGCCTTGCGCGCGGTCGGCATTCCGAAACGGGGTTCCGACGACGCCCGGCCGATCGCGATCGGGCTGGTGTGGATGCGCATCGACGCGCTCCCCCCCGCCCCTGCCGAGGCGTTCGGGGGGCGCCGTGGCCTCCGTGGCTGACTGGGCTGCCGCGACCGGCAACGCGGGAGCTGAGGTCGACCTCAGCCAGGCGTACGACTCGATGGACCACGGCGTGGCGAGCGCCGCCCTTAGCTGCCAAGGCACACCGCCGCCTGTGGTGGCTGCTCTTGAGGCGGTCTGGCGGGCCCCGATGTATTGCTCGGTGGCCGGCGACTTGGAAGGTGCCCTGCACCCCACGCGGGGCCTGCCGACAGGCGACCCCCCCTCGGGCCGGGTCCTCAGCGTTGTGTTTCTCCCCTGGCACAGCGCGGTCCGCTCGGTGCCCAGAACTCGCGGGTGGTCTTATGTGGACGGCCGGTCTCTCAAGGCTGCTGCGGCGGTCGACCGGGACCGGGCCCTTGCGATCACAGCGGAGATCGATCGTCGTCTCGGTTTTTCAAAAAAATCTTGGAAAACGCCAGGTTTGGTCGGGCACTCAGAGCGCTGAGCAATTAGGGGTGCGAGATGCTGCCGGCGATGCCGCGGCCTGGCCACAGCTGCCAGCTGCGGGACGGGTGGGATATGATCCGCTCCCAGTTGCGCCGGCTCCGCACAGTCCCCGGCGGGCAACGGATCCGGGAGATCGCGGCCTTCATGCGTGTCGCCCTTAAGCACAAATGGTCGGCGCCGTTCTGCGCGATCCCGCCCCCGGATCTGGTCGCGCTCACGCTCAGGTCGGTGGTCCGCACCCGCTGCACTTGGTGGTGTGCCCGGCGATGGTATGCCGAGCGGATCTCGCTGCACCCAATTTTCGGCACGGCCTGCGCCGGTCTGAAGGCGGCGCGGGGGGGGCCCGCCTCGCGGCCGCTGTCGGTGGCGCTCTCGGAGCATTCCGGGTTTTCGGGTTGCGCCCGGTCTCGACCGGGCCGCTCCCCGAGGGCACGTGGCTGCTGCCGGCTCCGGGGCTCGACCCGAGGGCGGCGGCAGCGGTCGCGGCCGCTCCTGCCGACGACAGCCGCGAAGCGAGAGCCCGGACTCCCAGGAGCCATCCCCGCCCACCCCGGGGGGCTTTCGACGCCTCGTCCGTTCGCGGTCAGCACGTTCTCCGGGAGTGCGCCCGGGCGGTGCTCCTTCGTGCTCGGGGACCTCCAGGGCCCCCGCGCCACGACGAGGAAGGGATCGGGGAGATCGATCTAGCTGCCCAGAGCGCGCCGCCGTGGGCTCAGTATCGGCGGTCTTTGGGACGATTCGATGCGACCTTGCTCTCGGTCTGGCGGAGCGGGGCCGTGTGCACGCCTACCCGCAGGCGGGGCTCCTGGCGGCACGTGTATCTGCCCCTTTGGGTGCGGCCACACTCAGGCGTCGGCTCGGCATTTCTGGGCGGAGTGCCCGCGTTTTGCCGGGCGCAGGCGCGAATTCGGCAGGAAGTTTCGGGTCGCGCCGGCTTGGTGGGGGGCCCAGCCCCGCGTCACGTCGAACTCGGGGTGGATCACCGAGGCGGCCGGGGGCTCGGTCCGGCGCAGGGCGGATCTGCAGGTGACGGCGTGCCGCCTCGGCATCGACGTCATGCAGGCTTTGACTGGCCTGACCAGGGCTGGCCGCGGTGGCGGCTGGGCCTTTGGGGACGCGGTCCCTCCGCCGAGAGCTTTCCGGGACCCTCCCCCCCTCCCCTCCCTGCCCCCCCCCCGCGGACGGCGGCGTGGCTGGCGGCGGGGCGGCCGGCGGCGACGATGACGACCTCCCTCCCCCTCTTTCTGGGGGTAATGGTGGTTGAGGTGTCGGTTGGAGACTGTCGATCTAATTAGCTCCGGTCGGGTCCTGTGGTCCGCCGGCCCTGGTCTGACGCCACCTGG
>CAUYUJ010006402.1:0-112500 GCA_963575745.1 Prorocentrum cordatum
GGGGGGAGGGAAGACGAAGCCTCGAGCCGACGTCGGGCCGCATCGTTGATGCATCGGCGATGCGTCACCTCCTCATTATCGAAAGGACAAGATACACGGACATATACTTTGACAAAGAACGATGGGCTTATTCCCAAACTTGTCAACTAGAACGTGCTGGCCTAAGCTGGGCGATATGCGAATTCAACTCTGACGGCACAACCCGCCCCGAATCATGGCTCTCGCGTTCACGCTACTCTCACACCGTGTACAATGCGGACGGACTAGGCGCTGTTCTTGGTGAGTCGCTATCCTGTTGTGCGCGCCTCGCGCTTCGCCCGCAGCGGACGCGCGCGCGCGATGGCATCGGCGCGCGCGCATTTCCAGCACGCGCCGATCCCGCCGCGCGCCATGCGCGCCAAGGCATCAGTGCGCACGCGACATCCCAACGCGGACGCGAGCCTTCTGGGCGCGCGAAACGCGCGACAACAAATCGCTCGACCAAACCGCGTGACATACTTGCCCCGTGGTCAGCATCCCCAATGAATTTACAATTCGACTGGCGCTTGCGCTGTTTTTGTTGCACGTCTTCCATGTGCATTTTGTAGTCGCCACTTCGGATTTTGTCGCGGGTTTGCACCGCCGGCGGATTTTGTCGTCCGCCTCCCCTTTTTTCTGTCGGCAATTTTGTTGTCTTCTGAATTTGTCGTCGGCCTCCATTGTGTTTTGTCGTCGGTGTTTCTTGTCGTCGGCTCCGTTTTCCGTTGTCGAATTGTTGTTGCGTTTGTCGTATGTTCTCCCTCGTGTCCTTAACGATCGGATTCAGACGCTTACTCAGCTCACGCTCTTCAACATGTTTGGAGTCTTTCGCAACCAGGTCAACCTCCAAGACCTTACACGTTTCCCGCGTCCCCACCACCCCGTTCAGAAACGATGCCCAAGCGCTGCTCATGGAAATTCGATTCTTGATCCTCGCCCGCCCCCTTGAGAGACCGCGCGCACCTGCTGCGGGAGGCTAAGCGGTAACCGCGTTTGATACGCGTGATGGGCGACGCGCCTTCATTCATAACAAATGGATGCCTGTGACCATTTGTACTGCCCTTCGTCGTTTCGCGATCCCATGGAAACGGGGCCCATGAGATGCGGGGCGATCCTGCGGCCCCGCCAACCCGAACCCCATGTGGTGAGCCTAAAGATGAGAAGACGGCCCTGAGGAAGAGGTTAGAGGCCTCCTAGATGGGGGCGGAGTAGATGGGGTCGGAGGATCGCGCCGCATCGCCGATGCATCGGCGATACATCGACGATGCATCAGCGATGTATCGGCGACGTCGGCGGTGCATCGGCGACGCCTGCGCAGAGAAAATCGGGCTCCACATCGAGCCGCATCGGCGACGCATCGACGATGCGGCGCGATCCTCCGACCCCATCTACTCCGACCCCATCTGGGAGGCCTAGAGAGGTATAGCATTCAAGGGAAACCCCACGAAACAAATCGCGACGCCTGCGGAACGGAAGGCGTGCTGCGTGCTCTCGGCTCACGTGCGGGAGGGCCCTGGGGCGCGACGCCCGACGGCTCTCGTCGGCCGGGATCCCGGCGCTGTCCCTCGAGCCACTCGTGCAGAGGTCACCCGCCACCGACACAAGCATGGCCACCACCATCACCATCACCGTCCTCACAATCGTCATCGTCGTCATCCTCGCGGTCGGCGTCCTTCGAGGTTCGCGGCCCCTGGGCGGCCGAGGCTCCAGGAACGGGAGAGGCTCCAGGCGTGCGGGAGCGTTTTTTCTGTTATCCGTTATTTTCTCCCACATCAATGCAGTTCGTCATGCAAAGCGCAAAGGTCCTAACTGATGGGAAGAAGACTCCACGATGTGTAGCGGACGCTGATGCCAATTACGGCAGGCTCTGGCGTAAATGATCTTCCCCACGGACAGATCTCCCCATTCGCAGTATCATCAACGTTGATGCGCCTCGCCTCCAACACCAAAAACCATAAACGGAATTCAAGACCGGAGGTCCAAGACTACCGCAATAACCAACCGAAAAGAAACAAAATGATCGACCCACGACCCCAGAAAGGGATTTAGAAGTGCGAGGCATGGGAACGTTTCCAAGCACTTCGATTGCGCGATGGGCAGTGGCACTGCTGAAGATGCCAATGATGATGACGGTGTTCTGCCAAGGGCTGTGTTATTCTGCTCTGCGCTGTGCCGCGCCGCATAATAATAATGTGCCAGGGGCACGGCACAGAACGTGCCAATGGAAGTGCCACGGGACTTGCCAAGGGACATGCCGCATTGAACTGTGCCGTGCGCTATTGAATTGTGGGTCCAGCCGTCTTTGGCGTCAGAATCCTGATCGAACTGATTTGGATCGTGAGCTCGAGCTGTCTGAACGAATAGCTCGTGCGAGTTGCAGTCGAAACGCGCGGGGCGCTCGACCAGCTCGAGCTCAAGATCCGATTCAGTTCCTCAGTCCTCGCTCGAGACACCCAGACAAAGGGCCAGACGACCACATGTTGGATATATCACTGTGTAGCCTGGACGCGTGGAGGCGGTGTTCCAGCTCAAGGCGTTCATGCTAGATCTCCGGGCGGCCTGGACACGTGAAACCACGTGGTTCCAGCCCGGGGCAACCATGCTAGATACCGCCCTGGGTGCACGTGAACACGCATGGTTATGGCTCGAAGCCACCATGTTAGACATCCACCTGGGTGGCTTGGACGCGCGGAAACGCACGGCTTCAGCTCGGGGCCACCATGTCAGATACCACGTGGACGAACCTGGAAAATCACCGCCCGAAGAAAGTGTGTCAGACCATTACGCATCTGGCGTCGGTCTGTTCCGGTGTGGATCCTGTGGGCCCCCACGCTGGGGGGCACCCAGAGGACCACGTGTTAGATACCCCCCTGTGGGTGTCACGCTCACGTAAAAACACGTGGCTTCAGCTCGGGACCACTATGTTATGAAAACACGTAGTTCCAGCGAGGGGCAAGATGCATCCAGCTTATATGACGCCCCCTCCTGGGCGGCCTGGGCACGTAAACACACGGGGTTACAACTCGGGCCCACCATGCCACTGACCCCCTATGGGCGGCCTGGACATGTGCAAACACATGGCTCCAGCTCGGGACCCTTATGTTAGATACCGCCCTGGGTGGCATGGCACGTGAAAACACGTGGCTCCAGCTCGGGAAAACCATATGATATGCCGCCCCAGGTGGCCTGGACACGTGATGGGCACGTGGTTCCAGCTCGTGACCACCATGTTCGATATCCCACTGGGTGGTCTGGACACATGCAAAGCACATGGTTCCAGCTCGGGACCACCATGTTCGATACCACGGTTGGAGATCTGGAAAATCACCCGCCGAAGAAACCGTGCCAAGGTATTACATATCTGGTGTAGATTTGTTGGTTCTGTCTGGCTTTCGTGGTCCCACGCTGGGGGCGCCCAGGCGACGACGCGTTAGATCCCCCCCCCTGGGAGGCCCGCTTACGTACAAGCACGTAGTTCCAGCTGGGGGCTACCATGTTAGATATTCCTTTGGGTGGCCTGGACACGTGAAAACACTTGGCTCCAGCTCGGGGCAACCACGTTCGATGCCCTTGGCCTGGACATGTGAATGCACATGGTTCCAACGATTGTCAATTTACAACCGTCTTATATATAGAGGTAGATATATGTACCCATATGTGTATACATACATATATATATATGTATACATATATATGTATGTATATATATATATATATATATATATATATATATATATCGCCGCCTGCTGGGCGGCATGGGTACGTCAAAACACGGGGTTTCAACTAGAGCCCACCATGCCATATACTCCCACGGGTGGCATGGACATGTGCAAACACATGGCTCCAGCTCGGGACCCTCATGTTAGATGCCGCGCCCTGGGTGAATTGGCCGCATGAAAACACATGGTCACAGCTCGGAAAAAATACCATAGCTTATACCGCCCTAAGTGGCCTGGACAAGTAAGGGACACGTGGCCCCAGCTCGGGACCACCATGTTCGATATCCAACACATGTGGTTCCGGCTCGTGACTATCATGTTCGATACCCCAGGGGAAAATCTGAGCATCGCCCGCCGAAGAAACTGTGTTCAGTAATTACACAATCGTAATGGCTTTCTTGATCATGTTACACATTTGTAATGGTTTTATCGATTCTGTCTGCATATTGTGGGCCCCCACTCTGGGGGTCCCCCGACGACCACATGTTGGATACCTCGCTGTGACTGGCCCGCACACGAACAAAAATACATGGTTCCAGCTCGGGGGAGCCATCTTAGATACCCCGCCTGGGTTGCATTTACAAGTAAGGAGCACATGGTTCCAGCTCGGGGTAACCATGTTCGATACCCCCTAGATGAACTGGACACGTAAAGATACATGGCTCCAGCTCGGGACCACCATGTTCGATACCCCACTGGGTGGCCTAGATACGTAAACACACATGGTTCCAGCGAGTGACCGCCATGTTAGATACCCCCTGGGTGGCATGGACATGTTAAAACAGGTGCCATCTGGGAACGACCATGCTAGATACCTCCCTAGGCGACCTGGGCACGCGAAAACAACCATTTCGCCTGAGACATCTTTTGAATTCTGGTCCCCAAGAGAGGAGCAACATATACGACACCGAACCGTTTTGCTAGAGACGTCCTCAACAAATTATGCAAAAGAAACGCGGCGCTCGAGACATCCGCAACAAACGAAAATGCCAACTCGGAATTTCAAAAACCAGCGTCTCGCTGGGGACATCCTGAAAATGTCATCCACCATCCCTCATCGACCAAATTATCTACCTCAAAGAAATCCGCCTGCCTCTTCGAACTTGGCACCCGGGGAGGGTTGACCATACTAAAAGCAAACCCTGGGCCCGAGCCCTTTCCGGGAAAAACGAAGCACTGCCTGCCCCACGAGGTTGCCCCTGCTATGCCGAACTCCTCCGTCCCCCCCCTCCCTCAGGCGGCCTCAAGGAAACTGCTGCCGTCGGCGAGACCGAGAACATCGAGCAGGAGGAAACTGCCACTCACATGTCCTTTCTCTACGAGTAGGGGAGCGACTACGGAATTGATGTACCCCCGAATTGCTTTGCTTGTCAAATCCATGGGGAAAGCGCAGACTGTTCGTACACCTACAAACATTCTACGCATGATCCGAGAAGAAAACACATTTGGAGGTAAATCAATATGGTAGACGATCCCGTGCTCGATCCTTCTTCCCACTCATCTTCCCCTGGGTGGGCGCGCGGGCGCGCGGGGATCGGGATGCCCAGGCCCTCGACGTCATGATATCTTCGCTCATCACGTCGACCCTCCTCCTCCTCCACCTCGTCCTCGTCCTCGTCCTCATCCCCTCAACCTCCCCCTCCCCCTCCCCCTCCCCCTCGTCGTCCTCCTCCTCCCCCTCCTTCTCCTCCTTCTCCTCCTCCTCTTCCTCCTCCTCTTCATCCTCTCCTCCTCCTTCTCCTCCTCCGTCTCCGCCTCCTCCTCCTCATTCTCCTCTTCCGCCTCCTCCTCCTCATCCTCCTCCGCCCCTCCTCCTCCGCCCCCGCCTCCGCCTCCTCCTCCACCTCCCTCCTCTGCCTCCTCCTACTCCTCCTTCTCCTCCGCCTCCTCCTCCTCCGCCTCCTCCTCAACCTCCGTCTCCGCCTCCTCCGTCTCCTCCTCCTCCTCCTCCTCCTGCTCCTCCTCCTCCTCCTCCCCGTTCCCCATTACCATTTGTTCATCCTGAATCGTTTTTTTACTGTCCCGGGGCCAGGCACGGGGCTCCCAAAGGCCCGTCTTCATGACTTGAGGGGCCTGGGTAGATGCAACGATACTGACCACTGACGTACACTCCTGCCTGCATCAGCTCCTCCGCCAAGATCCTGGAGTTCATGAAGTCCGGGTCCCAGATAAGGCCTGCGGGCCGACCGCCGCCGCGGGCAACGGGGCGCGTGGGGGGAAACTGGGCCTCCGAGCACGGACTGGACGGCCCCCAGCATTCCTCCAGGCCTACGACGGACTGCTCTTGGAAGTTCTTAGAACCAACAACAAATCTAAGCGCAGATGCCATGTTCTGAAAGCAGAAAACAGCTGCATCAGAACAAGACAGCGTCGGCCAGAGATAGGATCAAAACGTGCTGTGCACAGCATGAAAGACTAGTGCATTATGTTGTTCCCATCGTACCTAATGGATCACATCCCAAGCGTAATTTCGAGCACCCAGAAACATATCGAGTCAGTGTCGAAGGAGTATCGCCTCCCAGGGCCCCACACGTGAAAACCCTCAAGTATCGGTGTTGCCTTGGTGCTCGAAATTCTCTGGTGATCAAGGCTAATGTAGGTTGGGACATCATAACTCTTGCAATCTTTGCGTGGGCATACAGGCGGCATACAGGCAGACCAGGACCCTTGCCACTGCTTCATTACCCGTGATTCCCTCGGAATCGTGGGCCCCCGCGGCTCGCGCCTCCGCCGCCGATGCCGGCTCACGGCGGAAACGCGGCCAGCGCGCCGCGCGGAGGAGCTGCCGTTCTGCCCTCCCGTGATCATCTCGATTTTGGACGCCCGAAGTGGGTACGGAACACATGGGCAAAATGCCCAACGACGAATGCTGTCCAAAATCGACAGCGGCCGCTGTTGCGCAGGCGGCTTCGTGTCTTCAAAGAACAACATCCGCGGCGGCGCGGACAGCGAGTCCAGTTCAAAATGAATAGGAACTGCTGTTGGGCATTGTACCCATTCTTTCCGTACCCATTTCGATCGTCCCGATTCGATGATCCTCAGAAACTGAATGGCCCCTGGGAACGACAGGGCTGTGTTTTGCCGGTCCCGTTCTGCCGCTTTTGCTGCCGGTGCTGGCGCTGTTTCTCTTTTTCCGATTCCGTCGCCGTTTTTGTTGCGGGTGCGCCAATTTCCACGCTGGAGCCGTTTTTGTTGACCGTTTCTGGTTGTAGTTGTCTGTCGTATCCATTTTCAAGATGCACTTGTCGGAACCCATGAAAAAAAAAACGGCCCTGCCGCTCCCAGAGCCCACGAAGCTCAGAAAATGCGCTATTGCCAACGTCTGCATGGCCACGTGCACTTTCAGCATCTGCTCTCCGGCACGCACACCACGCCCTTCATGGCCTGACTGCGGCTCCCCTACCCTCCAGCTCCAGCCCCCCCGCAGCGCGCCTCCTCTTCCGTGCCTTGCGTGCCCCGCCGCTGATCGACCGGCGTTTGACTCTCCTCTTGCGGCCGCTGATCTAAAAGAAGACAGCGCCAACGTTTACTTGCAAACCGAAGCCCCCTCAGAGCAACGTGCGCATCTACCGGAGGAGCCGCACGCTATCGGAGGAGCCGCACGCTATCGGAGGAGCCGCGCGCTATCGGAGGAGCCGCACGGAGGAAACACACGCTGGGGTTACAATAGTGCCAGATTCTTCCTGGTCGCGACCGACGAGATCAGTCTCTACGGATGTTGCTCCAAACTCGGGTTGCAGTCGCGACCGATTTGCTGCGACCTCGGTCGCGACCGATTTTGGAATCGGTCGCGACCGATTTGGACCGCTGATCGGTCGCTACACATCGCGACTGAAGAACGACAGCATCCGATGATCTGGGTCTCCGGTAAGACGAAGCCTGGGGACCCAGACAATTTCTTTCGAAGAGCGGTCAGCATCACGGTCAGCATCACGTCTGGGGAGAAAGCGATCGGGAATCAGAGAAGAATGCAAAACGGCATAAACACAAACATTTGGGGCTCCGTGCGGACTTCTTGAATCTGCACTAAACCCCCCTCCCTGGCTCGCGGAGCGCGCCAGGGAGGGGCGGATCCTAGAAGTCCGCGCGGAGCGCCGAAAGCTTACGCTTACGTTGTTTTTCCAATGCTGGACCGAAACGTTGTTTTTCGTTTCGTGTTCGGTCTGCGCTGCCTGTCTTCCTGCACCTCCCTGCAACAACATAAAACAAGACACAGCCGAAGTTCAACAAAACAGCGTTTGGGTCCAGCCCTGTTTTTTTCTCCCTCGAAATCACGGGCCCTGCCCGCCCCTGCCGGTACGAGCGGGGGGGACAAAGAGAGGGGGAGGAGGAGAGGCAGGAGGAGGAGGAGGAGGAGGAGGAGGAGGAGGGGCGGCAACTGCTCTAGTCCGTCGAGCGACCAACACGCCGCATTCCTCACGGCACCGCGTGCCCGAGGACGGCAGGACGGAGTCGCGGTGCTCCCTTCCCCCGGACCAGGACACTTCGGACCGGGACGCATCCGGGGGCCCTGAGACCTCGCGGCGGTGGAGGACGCGTCGAGCGCCGCGGCCGTTCCAGGGCGCTCCTGCACGCTCCGAGAGGGCGCAACGCTCTGGCGCGGCCTGTCCCGATGCATGCTGGCCCCGCCCCGTGCGCAATTCGGAGGCTTCGCCTGCGGGGCCGTGCACCTCATGACCCCGGGCGCCTCCCTGCAGACAGGAAGCGCTCGCCTCCCTGCGCTCCTTCACCCGGCAATGGGCCCCGCGTCTGAAGCAGCCAGCATGGCCCCAGCGCCGGAGGGCGACCACGCAGCGGCCCACGAAAAATGATGAATACCCAGTTTTTGCATGACAATAAAAAACTAATCACCAAATCGTCCTCCTGTGGAGAAGCAGGCCCGACTTCATCCTAGCGTGGCCCCCCTGCCTGCATCCTTTGCGCTCTGACGGCGTACCATCGTGGCAACGCAAGGCTGAGTCCCAAAAAAGTGTCCCCCACCCCCTCCCCCTCCTCCTCCTCCCCCTCCCCCTCCCCTCCTCCTCCTCCTCCTCCTCCTCCTCCTCCTCCTCCTCCTCCTCCTCCTCCTCCTCCTCCTCCTCCTCCTCCTCCTCCTCCTCCTCCTCGTCCTCCTCCTGCTTCTCCTCCTCCTCCTCCCTCTCCTCCTCCTCCTCCTCCTCCTCCTCCTCCTCCTCCTCCTCCTCCTCCTCCTCCTCCTCCTCCTCCTCCTCCTCCTCCTCCTCCTCCTCCCCCCCCGGCGGCTGGGCTCGGGCCCGCGACGACGACGGACTTGGGCAGCTCGCCGGCGTGGAGCCTCCCGCGACCGTTCACTCGCGGCGCCCTCCCGCCGCCAACGAGGGGGGAGGCCTCACTCACTCACTGATGGCGGTCGATCGAATCGTGCAGCCACCTGTCCTGCCCCTCCCCCTCGGCTGCGGGCCCGAGGTGGCGGGGGGTTCATTAGGGAAAGGGGGAGGCCTCCTCCCACCCTCGGGGGAGTCGTAGAGGGGGACGTCCGATCAGGGGTCGAGCTAAATAGTGCTGTCCGTTTTCGTGCTGTACTCGCTTCCGTTCGTTCTGTCTTCGGCCTGCGCTCTCCAAGCGAAGAGCGGTGCACGAGATTCGCCAGAACACCGTTTGGGTCCACCCCTGGCGTCCAAGAGGGTGGCGTCCCGGAGGACGTGCCACAAATCGTGGCCCGAGGCACACGCGCGGTCCAAGGGACGCACCGAGAGACGAAGAGAGATAATGAACATAAGATGTGGGGCGATGTGATGGCCGCAGCCATGATCCCCCCCCCCTACACAGTCCACGAGCAACCCTCCACAAGAATCCCAACCCTGAGACCCCAGGGGGTCCACGGATCTCGGGTGCGGGCGCGCCACGCTTTCCATACCCAAAACACCGAAGCCCAAGAAACCGAGGGCACCCTGTAGGCAAGCAGGGTGTTTCTTGGCATGGGCGTACACTGTAGTGATCACCCCACTCTTGGCCGCCCACGACGTCCCAGTCCTCCTCCTCCCCTTCCAGGACGAACCGAGGACACCCTTGCGCCGCGAACAGAACAAACATCGGGGACGTACACTGCCCACCTGCAGCAAGCGGCAACTTTGACGGGCCCGGCAAGAACAAATGATCCAGTCCCCTGCAGTCGTGAGGAAGAGACGCAGGCGCTGATTTGGTTGAAGTAATCTTGCGGGTAAGTCGCGGCGCAGGAGGGTCGCAGGCTGGGGGCGACGAACACTGCCGACAACGACAACCGGGAGGGCTGCTCTACCGGCAGCATGCTCGATGCCTACACGTGCATCCACCTTGGCAGCACCCCCCTGCCTTTGTGGGCCCCGGAAACGGCAGGGCCGTTTTTTCACCGCTTCCAAAAAAATGTCCCTTGAAAATGGAGACGGCCAAAAAACGGCGACCGGAAACGGCAAAAAAAACGGCTCCAGGACTGGAGCCGGAGCCGGAACCGGTCAAAACACGGCGACGGAACCGGTAACAAACACGGCGTCGGGACCGGCCACAAAAAAACGGCAAAACGGAACCGGTTAAAAAAACGGCCCTGTCGTTTCCAGGGCCCGCTAAGCCCCCTGCACGGTGGCAGGTGCTAAATGCATCGGGGGGGCGCGATGCTCTCTCCCACCCCAAAAAAAGGTCGAGCCGACGCCTCTCCCGTGGTGCTCCAAGTCCTTCCGGTCGCAGCACAGTGGCGGAGATCTGCAGGTTTTGGAAGCGGTGGCTGGGGATGACCACGATGAGCCGAACTCGCGCCATTCCATGCGATCTTGAAGAAGATCGCGTGGGGAAGCTTACAATACATCCACCGTGTGAGGAGAAACAAGGATAGAGGAAACACATAGAATGGAGTATGTGGGGTCCCTGAGAACCTGCGGGGCTACCCTTGGGGCTGCTGTGGCCGTCTGGGACTGAACCTGGGCATCAGGTTTTTTTTCTCTACGCGGCGATCCCAGATCTTCTTGGGCATTCCTGGGGCATTCCTGGGCTGTGCGGGTGTGTCTTTTGGTCACTCGGGAAGCTCAGCGGGCCGTCTTGGCGCCCTTTCTCGTGCTATCTTGGGGCTCTCTCGAACCATCCGCTGGCCTCTTGTAGCGCTCTCTAGAATGGGGAAGACCACAACACACACATACATACATACCTACCTACCTACCTACCTACCTACCTACCTACCTACCTACCTACCTACCTACCTACCTACATACATACATACATACATACACACACATACACACATCCATACATACATACATACATACATACATACATACATACATACATACATACATACATGCATGCATGCATACATACACACGTACATACGTACATACGTACATACGCGCATAAGTACATACGTACACACGTAGATACGTACACAAGTACACACATAAATACATACACACATACATACATACATACATACATACATACATACATACATACATGCATGCATGCATGCATACATACATACATACATGCATACATACACATACATACATACACACATACATACATACATACATACATACATACATACATACATGCATGCATGCATGCATGCACACATACATACATACAAACATACAACAACACATACACACATTGATACATACATACTTACATACACACATATATCTATATATATATATATACACAGACACACACACACACCGCTACTCCTCAGACTTCTCCCGGGTTGCGTTCGGACCAGCATGTGTAGGCAAATGCCGCCGTGGCGACGGGGGCCCCCGAGGAGGCCCCCCCAAGAGGCGAAGACGAAGGACGCGCAGCAGTACAGGCGCCTCTTCCTCTTCTTGAAGAAGAAAACGGGAGGCGTGGGAACAGAGAGCACTCGGGGCCTCGTCCGGGACGTGCCCTCGCCTTCCTGGGGCCGCCCGGGGAGGACGACGACGACGACCAGGGGGTGAACCGTGTCGCCAGCTGCTGGCGCGCGACCTGCCGCTGCCCGTGCCACTGCTCGTCCTGCCGCGGGGCGCGGCCGGGGCCGCCCGCTGGCCTGGCCCTCTCCGCGGCAATCGTGAGGCACATGTCTATAGCCATCGGGCGAGATCCATCGAACTCGGATCCGTCAACGGACAGTCGAAGGCATGCTCGGATCGCACCGCCTGGCGTCTGCGGCCCGAAGCTTACCGTGAAGCCGAGGAGAGGAGGCCAAGAGATGCTCGATTCAACACCTTCCATCCACGAGTTGGCCCAGTCGCAATGCCCATAGCTCCATACATCATGGTTCTTCTCGTGCCCCTCCTGCTTCCGAGTCTCCTCCCCCTTTCCTGGAACAGATGTTGCCGATGGCTGGGAATAACTACACCTACTAGAAAAGGCGTCACTCTAGTAGAAGGCTCCGTGTAGTCCCTATTCCTGGACCAGCGCCCCAGGGGCGCTGAACCGAACAAGGGCAATTATCCCCTGGGCCAGTTTAGACCGTGCAGCAGGTACCCGACCATTTCGATGGAATGTGTTGTGTAATGAGCTGGCCCATGAACTCCTGCAGCCAGCTTTTCATCCAAGATCGTTCCTGATGCGCCTGGAGCCCGAGGCCAGAAAACTATGAAAACCCTCTGTCGTGTCGTTTCGCAGACGTTGGCGGCCTGGAAAGGGCCATGATCTCGCATTGTCTGCATTCGATTCAGACACGCGCCCCGCGCACGTGTTTCAGACAACAAACTTCGAACTCGGATGGGCCACGGGTCTAGTTGAGCAGCATCATCGGCCACGACCGTGATTGTAGCTGGCACCCGTGCGCCAAGAGGCCGACAGGCGCGAGACAAGGCGTCTGCCACCAATGTCTTGCAGAGCCAGGCCGCGGGAGCGACGAATGGGGAGCGAGGAGGGCCCGCGAGGCGCGCGCAGGCATGGGCCCGAAAGGCGGAGGGGACCGACCGATGCCACCAAACGGGTCCGCGACACCTAGACGAGGGCACGCCTGCGAGCTCGAGGCAGCAGGCTCCACAGACTGCCGAATCAACAACTCGGTCGCTTGGCACTGGGACATGGCACAGCTTCGCATGCACCACGCAATTTAGTTTATGGTGGTCAACGCACATGCACACGCACCTACACAATAGGTATACAAACATGCGCTTGCATAGGCGAAGGCTACATCGAGTCACATTGAACTGTGCCCGTCTCCTGGAACTCGGACGCGGCGCGTGTTTTTTTCCTGTCCCCCCGTGGCGGTCACGTGCCATCCCGCAGCAGCGGGGCCCGACACGTCCTGCAGACGGACGGAGCAAACCGCGCATCGACAGCGAGGGCGCGGCGCCGCAACGCGCCCGAGGAGGGCGTCGGAACCCAACGAATCGATGGCGGGGAGGACCCGTCCAGCCGCTGGTGCGCGCGGCAAGAGGCGGGCGGTCGAGCGGAGGGGGACCCCCACGGTTGTGGGTGGTGCTGTTTTTGTTCCTCCCCGCGGCAGAGCACCACCGGAAAGCAACGAGGACTCCACGGTCTGGCGCTTGCAGCCGCGTGTCGGTGAGCGCTCAAGGCGGATTACCCGAAGGCTTGCCCCTCAGATCCTGACGTTGCCATTTTTTCACAACGGGCGTTCGCGCCCGGTTCGGGCCCCGCGACCCTCACAGATCGATCCGGCTTGAAAATGGCGCAGAAGCATGGGGTCGGGGTCTCCGGTCGCAATGTTTCAAGATGTTGCAATTTGTTTCGCAACGTCCGATCTCAGGGACAGAAAGATACACACACACACACACACACACGCTGCTCAGGACATGGAGGGTGGTACCAATGCGGAGGTTGAGGTCAATGCGAATTTTTGCTTCCACACCGCACTCTGCGCAGATCCCGTGGATCGCGAGCTGAGATCGCTCCCAGCTCCGCTGCCAGCTAAAATTGCGGATGGCAGGGGTGACAGGTAGAAGACGTGCCGGCAATGACAAGAGCATAGCGGCGGTCCTTTACCCCTTCACAAATTGATACAGAACGCGTGCACGCTGCAAGCCAGAATGGCAGCGGGCGCTCGCGAACGCCTATTCGATGAGGAACGACTGGAAGAGGAGGAGAGGAAGCGGAAGAGGGGGGTGAAGAGGAGGAGGAGGAGGAGGAGGGGGAGGAGAAGGAGGAGGAGGGGGAGAAGGAGGAGGAGGAGAGAGGAGGAGGAGGAGGAGGAGAGAGGAGGAGGAAGAGGAGGAGGAGGAGGAGGAGGAGGAGGAGGAGGAGGAGGATGGGAGGCCCCTCGTCCCGTTGACTCGGCTCCACGCCCCCCACCTCCCGGGCCTCCGCCGCCGCGGCCAGCACCCGCGACGCGCGCCTCTGGAGCGCTCGGCCCCCCCCCGCGCGGGGGGGCCGCTCTTCGCCGAAGGCTCGCTGGCTGCCCAGGGCCGCGGTGACTGGCGAGGAGGGCCTCCGTCGGGTCGGGCGAAAGGGGGGGATAGCAAAGGGGGGGTTGAGAATCAGCTCACGTAGCTGATTTTCCCGGCGCCTCCCGGCGCCAGAGGCGGCTATGTATCGAGGAATGGGCCCCTCGGTGAGGCCGAAACCAGCTGCACGCAGCAAATTTCGTAACCCCCCCTTTCCCAATCCCCCCCTTTCGCCCGTCCCGACTCTGGCGGCCCAGCGCCGCAGAAAGAACACGGCCGTGGTGATCCGTTCGTGCGCCCGCTGACGTGGGCATGGCAATGGTCTGCGGGCCCGTGGGTCCGGGATCTGGCGCGCGGGCGCCACGTCCACGGATCGGGGACGGCAGACCACAGGACTTGAGGCTTCTGCCGGCCGGTCTGGCGACGGATCGCCACGGCTCTGCACGGAAACGGCACCCACCGCTGCAGTACAGGAGCTCGCCCACAAGGAACCTTCCACGAGAAACCCGGCCCTGGGACCCCTGGACGTCCATCGATTCGGGGTGTGGGAGCGCCACGCTCTTTCCGTAGCAAAAGCATCGAAGCCCAGCAGGGTGTTTCCTGGCATGGGGTTCCACTGTAATCCAGGCGTCGGGCGGGGCCAGGGCCAGGAGCGATCGTTACAGAGATCGGGAGCACTCTCAGCGCCCGGGCATCCGGGGTCTCGAAAAAATCGAGGCGGGGGTCTTTCATAGTTTTCGCATTCTCGGGGCCCTTTTATACTGGGCCGGTCGATCTAGCGACGGATCGCCCCGATTCTGCACGGAAACAGAAGCCATCGCTGATCCGTGCGCCTCGACCCGAAGGATCGCGCCACATCGCCAATGCATCGCCGATGCATCGGCGACTTCGTCGAGCCGCGTCGCCGATTCATCGCCGAAGCATCGGCGATGCGGCGCGATCCTCCGACCCCATTTACTCCGACCCCATCTAGGAGAAGGTCGGGCATGTCACGAGGCCTGGGCCCTCCACGCCTCCGGGCCGTGTCACTCCTCCTCCTCCTATTCCTCCTCCTATTCCTCCTCCTCCTCCTCCGCCTCCTCCTCTTCCGCCTCCTCCTCCTCCGCCTCCTCCCTCCTCCTCCTCCTCCTCCTCCTCCTCCTCCTCCTCCTCCTCCTCCTCCTCCTTCTCCTCCTCCTCCCTCCTGCTTCTGGACTCCTCCTCCTCTTTCTCCTCCCTCCTCGACCTCCTCGTCCCCCTCCCTCCTCCTCCTCGGCCTTCTCCTCCTCCTCCTCCTCCACCACCTTCTCCGCCTCCTCCTTCCGAGCCACGCCTTCTCCTCCTCCACCTCCTCCTCCTCCTCCTCCTGCTCCTCCTCCTCCTCCTCTTTCTCCTCCTCCTCCTCCTCCTCGTTCTCCTCCTCCTCCTCCTCCTCCTCCTCCTCCTCCTCCTCCTCCTCCTAATCCTCCTCCCCTCCCCTGGACTCCTCGTCCCTCCTCATCCTCCCTCCTCCTCGCCCCTCCCTCCTCCTCCTCCTCCTCCTCCTCCTCCTCCTCCTCCTCCGCCTCCTCGTCCTCCCTCCCTCGCAGTGCCACGGAGTCCTCGCCACGGGAGCCTCCCTCCACAGGAGCCGCGGCGGGCGGCCCCGTGGGTCCTCGGACAGGACCCGCTCGCGAGGCTCCCCAGCGGCCTTCTTGGTGGCGATCAGCTTCGCCGCGGCCGCCCTGCCCCGCTCCTGCACGGCGGCCCCGGCGCCGGCCCTCGCCCCCACCGACCCTCGAGCGAGGGAAGGGGAGGAGGGGATGTTCTTAGCCCTCCTCCGCCTCCCCCTCCTCCTCCCCCTTCTCCATCCTCCTCTTCCTCCAGCCTCCTCTTCCTCCTCCTCCTCCTCCTCCTCCTCCGCCTCCTCCTCCTCCTCCTCCTCCTCCGCCTCCTCCTCCTCCTCCTCCTCCTCTCCTCCTCCTCCTCTTCCTCCTCCTCCTCATCCTCTCCTCTCCTCCTCCTCCTCCTCCTCCTTCCTCCTCCTCCTCCTCTCCTCCTCCTCCTCCTCTTCCTCCTCCCCCCTCCTCCTCGTTGTCCTCCTCGCCCCCCTCCTCCTCCGCCTCCTCCTCCTCCTCCTCCTCCTCCTCCTCCTCCGCGAGGTTCCCTGATATCTCCTCCGCATCTGCCTTTCCTCCATCACTCGCCTCCCTTCTTCCGCTCCTTCAACCTCCTTCTCCCTTCAGTTCCCTCCTGCCCCCAGCCACCCATTCTCTCTCCTCCCTGGTCCTGGCTCTCTTCGCCTCGCCTCTCCTCCGCATCTGCCTTTCCTCCATCACTCGCCTCCCTTCTTCCGCTCCTTCAACCTCCTTCTCCCTTCAGTTCCCTCCTGCCCCCAGCCACCCATTCTCTCTCCTCCCTGGTCCTGGCTCTCTTCGCCTCGCCTCCTCCACTCGTCCTCACATTGATCCGCCTCGTCCTCCTCCTCTTCCTCCTCTTCCTCCTCCTCCTCCTCCTCCTCCTCCTCCGTCCTCCTCCCCCTTCCTCCTGCCGCCCCCCCACACTCATCCCTTCAACTCTGGTGTCCCTACATACAGTCGGCCCGTATCATAAGGATGCGCGATAAGGATGCAAGGGCCTTGGACGCCCATGTCGAAGCTTCTCGAGCGGGGCGCGGCCAACGAAAGTGGCCAAGGATGGACCGAGTAGGCAAGGATGCAGGGGTACCCACAGGGAAGGCTGCCCATCCTTACGATGCGGGTCGACTGTGATGCGCCCTCTTCCCGTCCGCATGCATCCTTCCTCTCTCCCTCCCTTCCTCCCGTCATCACCCACCCCACCTGTCCCACGTCCTCTCTCCCTTCCCTTCCCTCTTCTGCCTCGCCCTCCCCGTCTTTCCCTCCCTCACTCCTCGAGTCCCGCACGTCTCGACTCTCTCCCTAACGTCTCTCCCCCCCCCCCCCTCGCCTCTGTCCTTCCCTCCCCTCCCCTCCCTTGCTCGCTCCTTTCTCTTCCTCCCTCCTCCCTCCTCCTCCTCCTCCTTCCTCCTCCCCTCCTCCTCTCCTCCTTCTTCTTCTCTATTATTCTTCTTCTTCTTATTCTTCTTATATTAGTATATTATTCTTCTTCTTATTATTCTTCTTCTTCTTCTTCTTCTTCTTATTATTATTATTCTTATTTTCTTCTTTTATTATTATTATTATTATTATTCTTATTCGTCTTCTTCTTCTTCCTCCTCCTCCCTCCTCCTCCTCCTCCTCCTCCCTCCTCCTCCTCCTCCCTCCTCCCTCCTCCCTCCTCCTCCTCCTCCTCCTTCTCCTCCTCCTCCTCCTCCTCTTTCTTTTTTTTTTCTTCTTCTTCTTCGTATTCTTATTATTCTTATTATTCTTCTTATTATTATTGTTATTCTTCTTCTCCTCCTCCTCCTTCTTCTTCTTTTTCTTCTTCTTATTCTTATTTTTCTTCTTCTGCTTATTCTTCTTCTTCTTCTTCGTCTTCTTCTTCCTCCTCCTCCTCCTCCTCCTCCTCCTCCTCCTCCTCCTCCTCCTCCTCCTCCTCCTCCTCCTCCTCCCCCCTCCTCCTCCTCCTCCTCCTCCTGCTTTCTTCCCCTCCCTCCCCGCGCCTCCAGAAAGCAAGCAACGGCTCACGGGTGCCATTGACGAAACAGGCGCCCGCACCACGGAATGACGTCGGGGCTGGTACCAGAACGGGCCCTGGCCCAAAAGAGGGTCGATATGGTGCCGTCATCCTGGCCAAGGGGGGCTGCCGAGGGGAGCAGACACATCAGCGCCACAGAGAGCCAGCGACATTGGCCGGGAGGCTGGCAGAAAGGAGGAGGAGGAGGAGGAGGAGGAGGAGGAGGAGGAGGAGGAAGAGGAGGGAGGAGGAGGAGGAGCAGGACGAGGACGAGGAGGAGGGAGAAGGAGGAGAGGAGGAGGAGGAGGAGGGAGGAGGAGGAGGGGAGAAGGAGGAGGGAGGAGGAGGAGGAGGAGGAGGAGGAGGAGGAGGAGGGAGGAGGAGGGGAGGAGAGAGGAGGAGGAGGAGGAGGAGGAGGAGGAGGAGGAGGAGGAGGAGGAGGAGGAGCCCACGCCTCAAGGAGGAATCCCCGTCCAGCCGCACCGCTGCACTAAGCAGCACGGGGCGCGCCGCCCGCGGCCCGCGCGGGGCCTGTCCTCAGACCCTCCGCCGTGGAGGCGATCTGGTTGCCGAAGTCGTCGAAGTGGAAGCTGGCAACGACATGCGTCGAGCCAGCGACGGCATCGCCGTCATGAAGAAGAGGCCCAGCAACGGGAACAGGCCCTTCTTGAAGGTCGACGCTGCCTTCGCTCACGTGAAGGAACTACTCCAGCGCCTGCATTAACCATTGCGGAGATCTCCGCATGTCTATCATCGGGATCATCTGGGCCTTCATGGAAGACAGCGGGACAGCGGATGCAAAAGCCTCAGACTGGGCCGTCGCGAAGTTGTTGTCCTCCTCTCCTTCCACTTCCAAGAAAAGCGCCAAAACGTCCTCATCGCCCTCCATAGCAGCCGCTGTGCCATTGTCTGCCGAAGCCGCAGCCGCAGGGGTCAAGTAGAGGGCGTCGGCCACATCATCGCAAGGTACTTCATCAACATGAGCTGCACGTCCTGTGCCTTGGACATCTGTTTCGCCAGCACCACCATGCTGCTCATGTCCATGGGAAGACCCGGCGGGTAGCAGTGCTGCTCCCATGTGATTAGACGGCAAGGACACCCGAGCACGATTGGCGAATCTATTAACACGCGGGCGAGGGGCGCTCACCTCTTGTGTCCCCATCTGAGAAGGTTGAGCAGGGTTCGTTCCAGACGGGTTGCGGCCCTCACTGTCCGATCCCAACATCTCGTGATCATGACCACCGCCTTCATCACCATCCAGCACACTACCAGGGTTCTGAAGCATCCAGGTGACAAGGCTCCGCTGCTCGTCCGATAGGTCAAAGATCTCGTTCAGGTAGAGCAACGCAAGCGTCAGCTGTCGGTCTGAGAACGGCTCTGTGTTCTCCGCGGCCGATCGAGCAACGTGCAACGCATCGCGAACAGCAGCGCTCCAATGCTGAAGACCATCAAGGGTATCTGCGCTTGCTGTAGCCGTACCCAACGAAGTAGCAGGCGCCAGAGCCCCCGACGAGAGAGCACCCGAAGCACGACTTGCCAATGCTCGTTCCGCAGCGCCCCCAACTGAACCGCGTGAAAAGATGGCACCAAGTCCGTGCGCCGCCATCGTCTCGTTGATGCCGTCGTCGGAGCTGCTGGAGGAGGTTGTCTCATGCGGTACAGCAGAGGAGAGAGGATCAGCGGGTGGAACCAGGAAGAGGAGGCCGACGGGTCAGGCGGCCCGCTTGTATTCGCCCTCGAGCGTCTCCCGGCAGCCTGAACTTGAGCTTCGAGTTCCTCGTCTGTCACTATCGATCCAAAATGATGCGGGTATTCATCAGCCGTCATCTCGGTATCAGCGTCAGCGGTAACTTCCATGAGCTCCATGTCCATGTCAGTGGGCTCAGGGTAGCCGACGTTGTCGACGCTGCGGTTGTCCTCGTCGGGCAGGTACGGGGCATCGCTGTCGTCGCAGTCGCCCTCCACATGCACTAAGTGCGGCAGGAGGCGCGAAGGCGGGTTGAGCGAGAACGGAGGCCCAGACGGAAAGACTTGGCGCATTCGAAGGAGGTCCGCTTTTTCCGCTTCATTCATACGCGTCACGTCAGCAGCCTAGTCCCGAGGCCGAAGATGTGCGAGGGCACGTTGCCGTAGGGTGCGTGCGCGACGATGATCATGGACGGGCCACGCTTGACGAAGATGCAAGCGGGCCTGTTCCCTGGGAATAGCTGGCGAATAACCATCCACTCATGCAGAGCTCGACCGCCATATTCCATCGCTCCGATGTACATGTCACTGTGTCCACATCACCGCGCGATGGGGTGCTGAACAGGGACCGGAAATCATTATAACGTAATAAGTCTGCTACGTAAGGGACACGCCACTCCACCCATTGCTGGAAATCAGACCCAGAAGAGGTCACATAAAGCGATGGCAACCACTGCTCTGCCCATCGCGAAATAGCGTCCAGCAGCAGCAGTCGCCGCCGATGTCCTTGAACACCATGCCCCCCCCGAGGTACGCGCCGCGGCGGCGGGTCCTGTGCGAACAGCGAGTCCTGCTCAAGGTGGTCACCACAGAGTGGTGGAAGCCACGATGCGATCGAGCGCGAAGAGCTGCGAGCACACGATTCCTCAGCCGCTGAATCTGCCGAACCAGGGTGCACAGCCGGATAGCCCTGATGATGAGGCCAACCACATATGAGCATGTGTTCGTCCGCACATTGCCCCAATGCCAACAGCCGCGAAGATTCGGCCTTGCCCCATGTAGTCGAGCGGTGCTGGGAAAGTCGAGCCCTCCCCACATCCGAACTGTGCCACGCGGCATGACACATGCTGGAGCCGAGAATGCACCTTTCCTGCATCGTCCCTACAGGGGTAGCAAACAGCCCACAGAAAGCCTAGTAGTGAAACACGCGACTGGTGAACTCTGTGCCCCAATTCATCCAGTCGTCGAAATCGCTGCAGGCGATGGGCTCCGAGAAGAGTGAGGGGGCCCAGCTCCGCGCCCATGGCTCCAGCAGCACTGCAAAACGTGCCAACCTCCGAAGCATGATGGGACCTACTCCAGCTGGCGGCATAGCAGCAAACCTGGCCTCGTCAATGGAATCAAGATAACGCACGCGATGCGGAAGAGTGGCATGCAGGAAACGGCGTCCCATTGGCAACATACCGAGAAGTTCATCCCACCATGCATGATCGGCCGATGGCAATTCGAGACAAGCGTCAGGCAGCGGGTCAGGTGGCGCAGGAAGGCGACGCGTAAACTTGACACGCCCTGCCGAGGCCGAGGCCAGCGCACGAGTCCGCACTGCGCCTCTCAAAGTTGTGAGCAACAGATCTGGAGACACATTGTGCAGGTGCCGAAGGCTGTGATACGCTATAGTAGCAAGATGTGTGTTCATCAAATCCTCGTCATAGCAGCCGCGGAGACCCCGCCGATCAAGAACGCGCGCAGGTAAGTATCGTCGACCTCCCGATTTAACCATAGCAAGACCCCATGCCATCCCACGACATTCCCAACAGTGTCCCATGTCGTCACGCTCGCCAAAACACCCAAACAGGCACGGCTTGACACCAGATGCAGACGTAATGCGGGGCGAAGTGAACCAACCGACACAAAACGCTCGGATGACGCTGGTGGCCCATGCAACAGGGTATGTCGTCAGCTTCTTGTGTAGGGCGTCCCGATATAGGGCATTAATATCGTTGCCAAGCCGCGGGGACGATTTAGTCCATCGTTTGAGAAAGGTAGTGACCAAGGGCGATGTGCATGTGGACTGCGACGAGAGATGTGCGCTAATGTACTCAATTGATAAGGCCCGGTACGCAATCCGCTGGATGCGCCTTTTGTCTGAGTCATCGTTGGCCAAGGCGAGATGAGCGGCAGCAGCACCTGAAGATGCCGAGAACTTACAGGCTCTCGCCAGAAACTCGACGAAGGACGGCAATTGCCAGAAGGAGGGCACGCAGATCTGCCAAGACGCGCTCATTAATCCACCTCGAGGAGGCCCTTTTTAAGTATGCTAGATACGTGGCATGCTCAGGATGTGTGACAATCCCACATCGAATCAGCGCGGACTTCGCTGAGATGGCCAGGCTGCGGAGGCGGGGTCCTCCCCAAGCTCCGAGCGCATGAAAATCGACTTGCCGCAAGACACCACCAGGGAACCGCATCAGCTTCACGAGCACATGTATGTCCTGACTCTTCAGCTTCGCGGAGAGCGGCAGGAATTGTGCCACATAGCCCATGATTGGCAGGCATCTCGTAGTGTAGTTGATGCCATTCAAACTCGCTGGGGCCGCAGAGGCGGCAAAGGCACTGACGCGAGCGCGGCATTTATCCCATGGTGCTGACCAAGACTGAAGAAGCGAAGCCGCTGGACCCAACCACACCCCCAAATGCTACAGAGTAGCCTCAACTTTGAAGGAGGACCAGTGCGACAGCTGCTGTTATAGGAAGACGTGCACACGCTGCCGAAGACCGGTCGAAAATGGGCCTGCCAGTGGAACAATCACACACTTAGCGGGTTTGAGCTTCAGGCTGGCCAGCTTGGCTGCTACCCCCATCGCACGCGATGAGACTTTCAGATCGACCATCTCGAACAGCACTCCCCCGATATCATCAGCACAAGCTCGAAAGACACCACGCTGTCGGTGTTCGATCCCCTGCCTGATGTCCTCCAAGGTTGGTGAGGTAGCTGCAGCGAACAAGCTCCCAGATAAGGCGCAGCCTTGAATGACCCCACACCAGATGCGGAAGAGGACCTTAGTGAGGCCCGCAGCCCTGCCCAAGACAGTGACAATCGAATCGAGGGAGCGTATCGCCTGTAATAGAGCTGACGGCAGCCGAAGGTGTTCAATAATGATGAAATGGTAACTCTGACTGAGGCTGGGGAACGCTTGTCCAACATCCAGAGCCACGAGCAACGGCATCCGCTCCAGCGGGTTGGGCATCAGCGAGGCAGCTCTGGCTACCACGTCAAGCTCCAGAATGTTGGAGGTAAGTTGTCGGCCCGAGATAAAGCCCCGCTGTGCTGCCGAAGTGGAGCTTTGCACGATCGGGGAAAAAACGGCGTTGAAGGTGGCCGAGATAATTTTCATGTCCGTGTTACGCAGCCCGAGCGTGCGCACCGTGTCTGGGGGCCTGTTGAACCCTCTGTCGCCACCGTCGCCAGCATGACATCCTTTGGGAAGAAAGGCTTGAAGAGTGTCGCCGCACTGAGCGAATAACCGTTGCCCACCCATCATCCATACACAAGAGAACCAGAGGACCTTCGCGCCCATCTCGTGGGCGGCCCAGGCGGCGCATGGCAGCCCGTCTACGCCAGGGGAGGAGCGCGACGGCGCAAGTTTGACAAACACACGCTGGAGCATGTCAAGAGACGGCGGGGCAAGCCCATCAAACGAGCAAGGGTGCACGAACCGTTCAGCATAGCGTCTTGTGCGAGCAGGAAAATCTTGGGGAGCGGCAGAAATTGGCGCCCAATAGCGCGTGAGCGCGTCCAGTTTCTCGTAGGGGTCGGTGTAGGCGGTGCCGTCGACCTCGGTGGAGCGCAATGCGAGCATATTCGAGAAAGTGACCCAGAGCTGAGCCTTCCGTTGCACCGCTGCGATTGTGCCAGCCGGTGGGCGCTGACGGCCTTCCCCACGCACTGCATCATTTTGTAGGCGCTCCAATTCCAGCTGAGCAGGGCGCAGTTGAGTGGCGTCCACCCACGCCTGAAAGGCAGCATAGTCCGCGATGGTGACCCGGGCATTCTGCACCTGCAGACACGACCGAGCAATTACAGATGCATGGCATACCCTCTGCGCACAAGACGTGTTTTGCCGCCAGGCGCATCGAGCGGCTTGTCGAACAAAGATCAGCTGGGCTTCAAGGGAGTCACTCTCATTGACCAAGATACAGCGCATTGCATCGAACACTGCAGCATGTACCAAGTCTTTATATCAAAGTAATTGCCTCGGTGGTGACATGCCCCAGAAGAACTGCCCATCGTTATCAAGAAGCACGCCTAGGCGCCGCCGAAACTCGGGCTGCCATTGAAATGGACAGGGACTGGTTTGCGATAGCAACCATCCAGGTCTCGATGCCGAATGTGAACACGAATAGCCGCGTGATCCGATAGCTCTTTGGTCTGCATCTCTTCGGGCGTGGAGACCACCGACACGGAGTGCTGGAGTTGGCATGACATCCAGTTCGGTTCGGAGAGCCAGAACCGATCGGTCTGCGACACGGCCTTCGCGCACTGGCAGTAGTGAGTCGGGTCCTCCGACGCTACCTCCAACATCTGATCAAACACCGAAGACCAAAGCCTGGCATGAGAGCGAGCGTCATTCGTGACGTTGCGTGACTTTGCTGATGTCGGTTGCGCCAGGTGGAGCGCGTCATGCGCCGCAAAGTTGAGGTCGCCGCATGCAGCAACTAGCCTGGAGCTATGATCGAGATGCCCAATGCATGTCAGCCTGAATAGCTCTGACCACCTTCTGAACTTCAGCCACAGAGAGACCATGATTGTGAATGTTGCAATGACGAATCTCAGCGCACGCGCCCACCAAAATTGCACGCAGGACTCTGCCCCTGACAAGCGGCGTGGACGACAGGCACGCGATGAAGCCAACGAAAGCGGCACAATCGTGTCAACACCGCCTCGGCCACGGCCTGACTCATCATCCCCATCCTTGACATATTCAAAAGGGCCAAAGACCGTAGCAGCTGGCGCGACTCTGCGCATGTAATGCTCCAGCTCACCCTGGGTCTGGTGTACCTCTTGTACGGCGACGATGGAGGACTTGATGTCAATCATGTCGAGGTAGGAGGCCTTACTCATCGATCGTGCGCCACGGAACTGCAGCAACGCCCGAGCGTTCGACGACGCGAACGTGTGCTCCTGACAACGCGGCGCCAGGCCGCCTTCCACCTTGTGGTAGAAGATGTCGTCGTACTTGCTAAAGAGACCACTCTGGCTCCGCGTTGGGCTTGAGGATGGGGCCAATCGAGTTGTTGATACTAGCGCGCGTCCAGCCCCGAGAGGTGAGCGCGGCATCATGAAAGTGGCAAAGCGTGGGGTCGCGGCCAGGCTGGGGTACAAGTCGCAGCGCAGGATTCCAGTTCTCAGATAACCATCCATTCTGTCGGTCGAAGAAGAACTTGCACTGCGGGTGCATCTCCCGGAGCACGCTCGTAACCTTCTTGCCAGCGATCTCAAGCTTGATCTGGTACGGCGACTTGTCTGGCCCGATGCGCAGTTGCGCTGAGCCGCCAGAGGCAGCAGGCACAGGGAATCGCATCCATTGGCCCTTGCCGGGGCGAAGCGCAGCCAGGGCCTGGGAGACGCGCTTGCAGGCGAGGCCGACGGCGCCTGTGAACTGAATGACAAAAACTCGGTCCTGTTCATCTCCTTCAATCTTAAAGCCCTCGATCTTCGCGTCTGAGAGCCATTTCTCAACTGAGGTGACCACGTCCTTCCTACAAACCATCGCAGGCGCAACGGCTTTGAGGATGGTGCCATCAACGTTGCGCTGGAAGCCAATGCTGGCGGGCTTGGGAGGCTGCGGGACTTTGTTGGCCATGGCGAGCTCCTTACGCATTTCCTCCAACGAGCAGTGCATGTCGGCAAACTGCCTGGCGAGGGTCTCGGTGTGAGCGTCCACATCGTCGATCTTGGAAGCCACGGTGTCCAACTGACGCTGGATGCGCTGCTCGAGATCGTTGAGTTCCGATCGCCACTGAGCCTCCACGCCGTTCTTGCAGTTCCCAGGGACAGCCTTGATCGCGTTCTCGAGTTTGTGGACGGCAGCCATTACTGGGTCCACAGCCTTGCCTGCGGCGTCGGCCGCGGAGGCAGCCGCAATAGAGGCCAGGTCGTCCTCGAGGGTCTTGAACTCCTGCGGGAGGCGCTTGCCGAGCTGCTCTGCAATGAGACCATTGATGTGGGCGCTCCAGTCATCATCGGCCATGTCGTATGCCTCATCCTCAGCGTCGGAGACGTGGCGGCTCGACCTCGATCGATCATCTTCCACCCGACTGCCAGCAGGAACAGAATCATCAGCACCACCCCGCACAGCTGCAGGGCGCCCCGCTGCAAGAGGTTTCTTCTTGCGCTTGGGAGCTGCGCCATTTGGGGGCATGCGCGGGCCGCGCGCGCCGAGGCTTGACGCGATCGGGCCGACAGGAACGGGAAAGGCCTCCGCTTACCCACCGACCCAAGCGCAGGGAAGGTGGACGAAAGAAGGTGCCAGACTTCAAGAAGTCTTGCCAGCCGCGGACTAGCGGTATCCGCTTGGTTCCCAGGGGAAACCTGCATCTTGAGCCAAAATGGCTACGGAAGGAGGAGGAGGAGGAGGAGGAGGAGGAGGAGGAGGAGGAGGAGGAGGAGGAGGAGGAGGAGGGAGGAGGAGGAGGAGGGAGGAGGGAGGAGGGAGGAGGAGGGAGGAGAAGCAGGGCGAGCCGGGGCCAGCCGTGGGAGCCAGAATGCCTGCAGCACGGCTGCCAGCGTTGGCCCAACGGCCGGCCGGCGCCCAGCACGGGCCGAGGGCAGGGAGGGGGCCCTGCGTGTGCTGGGCAGAGGGCCGGCAAGCTGCAGGCAACAGCCTGCGACGGGAACGGAACGGGCTTCCGCGCGGAAGGAAAACCAGCGTCAGGTCGGGCACGTCCTCCACAGGCTGACTGTGGACGAAGAGTGAGGAAGTCACAGAAGAATGCCCAGACTGATTTTTTGACCATTGTTGAATATCCCTTCCATAGACGGACGTGCCCGACTTCACGCCAGCGTGGCCTGACAGAGGGCCAGCCGGGTGCTGCGTCGAGCACAGGCGCGGGCGCCGCACAGGGCCAGAAGAAGGCCAGCAAGGACTGCCCAGGGCCCAGGGGCCAGTCAGAGGACCATCCAGGCGCTCTATCTGAAAGACTAATTATCCATGGAGTTAAGGAGGGCGAGGGTGGCTGGTCTCAAAAACCTGGCGGGTGGTCCAGTCGGGGCCAGAGACGGGCGTTGGCGTCGGCCAGCCAAGACAGGCTGCCTGGGGCTGGTGCACTGGGACCAGACATCCTGGAACAGCATATGAACCACTCCAACGAGTACGGTCCTCTCCCCCTTTCCTAGGTGCTCCAATAAGTAAGCGCTACAAGTATTTCAACAGGTGAGCCCCAGCTTTGACAAGGTAGCGGACGGCTTCAAAAGACTGATACGACTGCGGATATTAGAACCGTTTCAGAAATCGTACGTACCCAGAGCGCCGATGCACCGCAATTCCCGAGCGCGCCTGAGCGCTCCTGAGGTGTCTCGCGAGAGCCTCTTGAAGTTCCCCCTTTTTTCCTCCTCCTCCCTCTCCTCCTCATCCTCTGCCTCCACCTCCTCCTCCTCCTCCTCCTCCTCTTCCACCGCCCGCCCCATGTCCCGCGCCTGTGGCAGGGTCATCAGCTCGTCGTTGTCGTTGTCATGGTCGTCGTCGTGGTCGTCGTTGTCCTTCTGGGTCGGCGGCACCTGCCGTAAGGCCTTCGCAGTCAAACTTGAAAAGAACAGATGGCCTCAGAACGCCCGCCGGGCCAGGTAGCCAAGACCCTTGACGCCAGGGACGACCCCAGGACCCTCCAGGAGACTTCCTGGAGACCCCCACCAACAGGCCCCAGGACTACGGCCCCCAAGAGGCTCCATGCACGTCGACGGGATGGGCCACGGGCCACTTGATATCCTCTGACACATTCGAGCCATCTGGCCTGGAAGGGCAATGGCTGAACTTCATGCGGGCAAGGACAAGAAACATAAGAGGAGACAGAAGGGCGTCTGCCAACATGGCTACGGGACGGAAGAACAAGGATACGGGGGGGGGAAGAGAAGCGGGAGCGAGGGACGATGGAAAAGGCGAAGAGGAGGGAGAACGAACGAACGACGCGTGGAGACGTCCCGCTGGGGCAGGGCCGATACCGGCCTGCAAGGAGGCAGGGGGGAATAAGGAAGGGTATAAAGAGAATGATGTCGAAGAGCTTGAGTCAGTGTGGCTGCAGCCAGGATGATTTCAGGAGGGGAGAAGGCGACGCTGGAGAGGAAGAGACATCGGCACCAGCAGAGCAGGAACACTAGCGAGAGAAAGCGCAAGAGGAAGAGGGAGTGCACGAGGCGTAGGAACAGGAAGAGGAATAGGATTGAGACGAGGACAAGGAAAAGGCGGCTCGACACTGTAATTGCAAATCGCTGCGCCGAGAAACAAGCGCGACCTGATCCCTCGGCTCTTCACATGTTGGCCCGAGCCTCCAGAAACCGTGCCGCGAGGGGCCGAAGATGCGCGGCAGAGCCAACACACACCCGCCGGGACATGTTCGCGGCGGAGAGACGCTGAGAAGGGGGAGGGTCGTCAATGCATACAGCAGGAACTCGACCACAAGAAACCTTCCACAGGAAAACCCAACCCTGAGACCCCAGGGCGTCCACTAATTTTTGCTGTGGGAGCACCACGCTCTCTCCATAGCAAGACCATCGAAAACAACAAGAAACCGAAGGCACCCTGCAGGCCAGCAGGGTCTCTCTTGGCATGGGTGCTCACTGTACTGGGCACAAGTCCCGAGCAGCACGACCACGACGACGCCGACAAACGACGACGAGGCGCGCAGACGATCCGCACAGAGGCACGGAGTGGGCAAAAGGGCCACCCCTGCAGGTTGGGTTGAACGGCACATCGGTGAGCGGTGCTGCAGCCTTCCCTGAGGAGAAGGGGGGGCGTGAGCTCGACCACCCCCCAAACATCCGACGTCATGCTTTTCTCAATACGGGGTCCCTTGAAGTCCCGACCCTTTCACTCTTTCCCCAAGACCGGTCTTCCATCCTGAGTGGCTTTGTGGAAGGTCCCGAGGCCCGGCCAAAGCCCCCAGAGGCCAAAATTGGCCAGAAACCTCCCGTCCGAATTTCTAAACGACGCGATCAAATGTGGGCCTGTCCTTGATGTCCGTGAACTGCTTCTTGGCGGACGCCACGGACGCGGTTACCGCCCTGTCCACGGCCTGCGCGAGAGCCTTGATCAGCTCCTGCCAGGACCGCCCGCCCACGCTAAGGGCAGGATAGGAGGGCAGGAGAGAAGGGGGAGGGAGGAGGAGGAGGAGGAGCAGGAGGCGGAGGAGGAGGAGGAGGAGGAGGGGGAGGCGGAGGACGGGGAGGAGAAGACGAATTCTCGAAGTTCCTCGGTGGTCTAATGAGGCCGTCGGAAGCGTCCTGTGGATGTTCGGAAGGCTTCGGAGGTGTTCGGCAGTTTCCAGCCGCATTCATCGGGAAAGGCGGTGGAGGTTTAGACCTGACTAGGAGAGCTTGCACACGCAACCTCGACGAGAAACCCATGCCATGAGATCCTGGAAACTCGATGGGCTCAGGCATATCGCTCCTGCACGAATCTAGAAAACGCAGGGCCATGGCCGAATCCGTCGCCGTACAACATGGCACGTTGAGGCTTGATGCAACGCGCAAATTCTACATGGTAGGGTTCTTCAGAAGACATAGGAAAGAAGGAGCTGACCATGTTATCCGATAAGGGGAATCATGTCTAGCTTTGGTGCGGAACTGGACGACAATGACGATGTTCGGGCACTGCACGGAGATACCACATACCCCGTATAATGTTTCCACGCAAACGAACGCGCGCGAATCGTCCGCTCACGGAATGGCTTGAACCGTGATGACACAACTGTGGACATCCAGCCTAGCAGTGACCTAGCGACGCCAGGGCACAGCAGTGGCGGCAATGATGCAGCGATTTCGTCTGAAGTCTTGGGCTTACCAATTTTGCGTTGCCAGAGCCTTTTCGGCTCAAGGTGGTTCCAGAAGTTGAGCAGGGACCGACCGTCCCAGCATTCCTATAGTCCCACCACGAAATGTTCTTAGAACCCCAAGATGTTCTAAGAACAAACACAATGTTGTTAGAGCATGAATCCGATGTGACAAAACAAGACAATCTCCGCCAGAAATGTTCTAAGAACAATCCGGCAACCAAAAAACACAAAATGTTCTTAGAACATTGTTTGGTAGGGCTATAGGCGAGCCAGGACGCTTCGCCACTGATTGAAGAAGGCTTCGGAGGAATCAAAGGAGAGGCAACGGAGCAGCACGAGAGCCCCAAGGCGTCCGCCAGACGGCCCAGGGTGGCGCGCCAAAGAGGGCCTCAGGGCGGCCCACGACGAAGGCAGGAGACGGCCCAGGATAGCGCGTTTTGAGGGCCTCCAGACAGCCAACGGCGACACCAGGACGGCCCAAAGGGGCTCCAAGAGGGCACAAGAACCTCGACTCGGAACCTAGAGCTTCGCCCTCTCAAGCTTCGACCAACTGCACTGGAAATGAAGACAGTAGCAGCCGACGTAAGAACGTCGAGACAGTCAGCACGCGTCGAATATCAGCCTGAAGCCAGAAGATCAGGGATGGAGCAGGAGGCACTTTGCATGCCAAACACACGTGAAAGCTGCTAGAACACGAGAACCCAAAGTTGATCCACACTCGGTTAGCAATTGGTGCGCGTGCAAGTCACCAGATGTTGCCGCGTGCCGCACATCTGAATCGCACTCGGTCCACATAGTACTACACGGCAACCGAACAAGCTTACCATCATGGTCCAACGCCACGGTAACGGCGGTGTTCGCTAACGGCGATGTTGGGAATATGGCGTTTGCGACGCGGGAAATCACGAACAATCCTTTCCTACAGTTGAAAAAAAAGAAACGCGAAGGTATCGGGCGAAAAAGGCACGGCAAATTGTAGGAATACTCGGGCAACGCGTTCCAATAATTGGGTTGGCCACGAACCACACCAACCTACAATACCGAAACATACCTTGCCGTTAGCGGCATCGCCGTTAGCGTGTCTACAAATGTTGCAGCGGCAATCGCATTTGCATATGAAAAATGTTCCCCAAACGAACCACACCTCCATGACTCTGCATCGTTCGCATCCGCGTCGCCATTGGCCGACAAGCATCCGCATCGAACTCACGTTTGACTCATCATTTGACTGAAATATGCACCACGTGAGAACACGAGACTGTTCAACATGCGTGCACAGCGATCGAACAACAACTTCGCAACAACAGTTGGCCAATATATTTGACATACGTCGCATTAGAGTCACATTGAACGCACATCACCCGCATGCATGGATAGACCCCAAATGACTACCAAACGACATGAATGTCACATCTGCCTCGCGTTCGATTCGCGTTCGGATTCGCGCTCGCACCCCTGCTCCTCTGGTCCACCTCCAACTCCTCGTCCTTCTCCCCGTCGTCGTCGTCCTCCTCCTCCCTATCCTAGAAACTCAGTCACAACGGATCCTAGGTGCAAGCAACAATACAAACAAAACGTCCAAAGATATAAACCAGACGGCAAGAGACTGACCAGAAAAGGATGTCCCATCAACCGGTTTGACACTCTCCTCCTCACCCCCTCGACCTCCTCATCGCACACAAACGGTTCTTGTCCCTTCAGTACTGCTCGGCCTCCGCTTCCTCCTCCTCCTCCTCCTCCTCCTCCTCCTCCTCCTCCTCCTCCTCCTCCTCCTCCTCCTCCTCTCCCCCTCCTCCTCCTCCTCCTCCTCCTCCTCCTCCTCCGCAGTTGTGCTTGCGCTTGCTCGTGTGGTGCTGCGAGACCGCAGGCCAGTGCTCACAAAGGGAGCTCCCACGGGGACTCGCCCGAAGTACCGTTCGCTGCCCGAAGCTACGGTGCTACAAAAACTACGCATCACAGATTCCCGTGCTGAACTCCTGGTCCGACGGTTGCGTCAGTGGAAGAGGTATGCGTCTCACCCCGATGACAATCGAAAACCACTCGTTGCCATTTTTGGGACTCTAGAGGGCCTCAGCGAAGACTCGGCGTTCCTGGAGGATGGATCCGTGAGCCCGCCAGCTAACCCTTGGGCTCGACAAGTTCAAATGGGTCTGGAGGCCCTTCATCATCTAGAGGGAGGCTCGGCGTTCCTGGAAGCCTACTCTGTTCGCGACATCGTCCGAAATGATACCGCTGCTCGGGTCTTCTCTGGGTTCAGCACTGACAAGCTCCGCAAGGTCCCCACCCTCCGAGGTCCCCCACGAGCGCCTCCACCACATGTTCCTGATGCTGATCCCCAAGAGGTCCATGTATGTGAGCTTCCTGGTCCAGGTACCGACGATGTGTGTGGGCAGGTCTTTCACAGTGCGGGGGCCCTACGGGCTCATCAATGCCACCACCCCTCCCACAACAGCGGGTACCCGCACGTATGTTGGTTGTGACGGGTCAATGTCCTCACTGCATGTCGGGTTTCAAAAGTGTGGCGACGGCAACACGACACGTGGTGCAATCGCTACGGAAGGGGCCGCTGTATCTGCGACGGGAGTCCTTATGCGCCAGAGCCGATCACCCCACCCGACCTTCACAGCCCAATCTGCGTGGACCCAGAGACTGCGCTCCAGGACGTCACCACGTGCATGCCACCTGGCTCGAGGCGCCTGGCGCCCTTCCACGCGCTGGAGGAGCTGCAGGGGCACCTCGGGGACCCTCACGCCCCAGCTGCGCCCGACCTCGCCTGCTGCGATGGACTGGGCCCTCCGCGTCGAGGCAGGCGAGCGCGGCGGGGCCCTCCGCTCTCGGAGCGGCGAGCGCGGCGCTCCGCGCAGGGCCCGCCCGGGCGGAGCGCCCATCCCGCGGGCCCGCCGCGGGCCCATCCCGCGGGCCCGCGGGCCCGCGGAGGGCCCCTCCCGCAGGGCCCGCCGGGCGGCGGGGGCCGAGAGCGACCCCACGCCCGCGGCGGCGGCCGCGGCCGCGGCGGCGCCAGGAGGCCCCCCGGGGCAGCAGCGGCAGCAGCAGCAGCGACAGCAAGCGCAGCAAGGAGCCGCTCACCCTCTGGCCCAAGTCTTCGACATGGCGGGCAGCACGTGCGGCCTGCAGCGGCGGGAATCCACGCAGCTCCATAACCAGCAGATGTCCATCGAGCTGATCCAAGCGCTGCTATGCGGGCGACTCTCAGGAACATGCAGGGCATCGCGGCGCTCGAGTGCGCAGTGTTCATGCCTGCGCTTATTTAGGCGTCACTTTGAGGTTAAGCCAAGCCATTCAGTTGACAAGCGAATCTTTCGTACAAGAGGTCACCCGCCTGCGGCGAGATCACAGAGACGAGATCCGTGCAAGCAACCCAATGAAGGCGCTGGAGAAGCTGGGGATCCCGCACCCCCATCTGTGGCTCGCGCTCGTGGGTGTCCTCCAGCAGCAAGGCGACCCAATGGGATCTCAAAATGCAGCGGCCATCACGGCCTAAGTGGGTCGTGGTCAGGGGGTTCCGATGCTCACGAACTCCTCGCTCGCACAGCAAGTCAAGTACGGCCGAGTGTCCTACACGCACGGCAAGAGCGCGATGACGATACCCATCGAGACCAAGGAGACGGGGATCCAGTCGGAGGTGCTGGCTGCGCCCGTGCAGCTGGGAGCAAAGATCATGAAAGGCACCCCGCCGAAGTCGCAAAACAAGAGAGGCTCCTGCAGCTCGCGCTGGACGGCCTCGGTGCGCAACCGCCTCCAGCAAGGCGAGGCAGGCTGCACCGTCCCGAGCTGGCAAGGCTCCGTCCTTCCCCTCTCCTCCTCCTCCTCTCCCTGCCTCGTCGTCTGATGCCTCGTCTCGCCGTCCCCGCGTGACCTCCTCCTCGTCTTTCGACGCAACGGTCTACCGACTCACCCATGGGTCCCAGAATGCCGACACCAACAATCTCGCAGGTCCTCGCCCAGGGAACCCGTAAGTTCAATGGCCTCGTGTTTCAGGACAAAGTCGCTGCCTCTATGAATCCCGTGTTGTTGGCTTGCCTGCGGCTCGACAGAATGGATCGTGGCCGCCGTCCATTTTTGTCAGGGCCAGGGGGTGCGGCCTCGCCCCACGGATATCTCCGTGCTGGGCTCGCGAGGCACATTGGGAGCCCCCCCCCCCACCGTGCGAATGCCCCGCTACAGATAACGCACTCGTGGTCCGTGTGCTGTGCCGCTGCTCTCTCTCTCTCTCTCTCGAGCTTCACACATGCAGGCACGTGAATCGGTCGAGCACCGCCGCCGCCGCCCCCACTCCTGCACCGAATCTTCCTCCTCCTCCTCCTCCTCCGCCCCCTCCTGTTCCTCCGCCTCCTCACCCTCCTCCTTCTCCTCCTCCTGATCCTCCTCTTCCTCCTCCCCCTCCTCCTCCTCCTCCTCCTCCTCAGCATCAGCATCGTCAGCATCATCAGCAGCAGCATCATCCTTATCCTGCTCCTCCTCCCCGCATCATCACCAACAAGCTACTCAGCATCAACATCATCATCATCATCATCATCATCATCATCATCATCATCATCATCATCATCATCATAATCATCATAATCATCATCATCATCATCATCATCATCATCATCATCATCATCATCATCATCATCATCATCAACAGCATCATCATAACCATCAACATCAACATCATCATCAACGCCATCATCAGCATCATCATCATCATCATCAGCAGCAGCAGCAGCATCAACATCAACATCAGCAGCAGCATCGCCATCACCCACACATTATCAGCAACCTTATCATCACCATAAGCAGCATCAGCTGCAGCATCCACGTCATCACTATTATCATCATCATCATCATCATCATCATCATCATCATCATCATCATCATCATCATCATCATCATCATAACCAGTCTCATCATCAGCAACACCAGCAGCATCAGCATCGACATCAACATCATCATCAGCATCATCAACATCATCCTCATCATCGCCAACACTATCGTCATCATCGGCATCATCATCAACCACATCAGCATCCTCACCCGCATCCGCACCGTCACCCTCACCCCATCAGCATCGTCACCATAATCATCATCATCATCATCATCATCATCAGCATCATCATCATCAGCATCATCACCTGCACCATCATATGATCATCAACAACATCATCATCAGCAGCAGCATCATCAACATAAACATCAGCAGCAACATCAATATCACCCACACACATCATCAGCAACAGCATCATCACCATACGCAGCAACAGCTGCATCATCCACGTCATCATCATCATCATCATCATCATCATCCTCAGCATCATCAGCATCGACACTTACATCAACGTCAGCATCATCAACACAATCATCATCATCATCACCAACACCATCGTCATCATCGGCATCATCATCAGCCACATCAGCATCCTCACCCGCACCCGCACCGTCACCCTCACCAGCATCGTCACCATCATCATCACCAGCATCATCATCACCTACACCAGCATACGCTCATCATACGATCCTCATAATCATCATCATCACCATCATCACCATCATCAACATCACCATCATAACCATCATCATCACAAGCATCATCATCATCATCATCATCACCACCATCATCATCAGCATCATCATCATCATCATCATCATCATCATCAGCATCATCATCATCATCATCATCGTCATCACCAGCATCACAAGTCTCATCATCAACAACCTCAGCATCCTCATCCTCATCCTCATCCGACCCTTCCTGGTTCTCCTCCTGCTGCTCCTCCTCCTTCTTCTTTTCCTGCTGCTTCTCTTCCTCCTCCTCCTCCTCCCTCTTTTCCTCCTCTCTTCCTCCTCCTCCTCCTCATCATCATGTTCCTCTTGCTTTCCCCCTCCTCCGCCTCCTCCGCCGCCTCCTCCGCCTCCTCCTCCTCCTCCTCCTCCTGACCAGACCCTTCCCACTCATCCACTCTCTCCCTGCTTTGCCGACGAGAGACGCGCTCGCCTGAGCCGCCTTCTGGGAGGACTGCACCAACTCCAGGACCGACTGGTCGGAGGACTCCTGGGCATCTCCGTCCCCGCCGCCGGAGCGAGGTCGCGTCGAAACCGTGGTGCCCCTCCTGCTGTTGCTCCGCGCAGTGCAAGAAAACACGACGCAAGGTGTTTGCCCATTCTTGGGCCTCCAGGGGCCCCGGCCGGGCCCCGGGACCATCAAGAACGGCCCCGGACTCCTCCTCCTCCTCCTCCTCCTCCTCCTCCTCCTCCTCCGAAACTGGTCCCGGGGAGGGGGTCCAGAACTACATGGGGTCCACGTGGTGAGAACAAATCACGGCCTCGGGAGTTCTGGAGGGGCGTGCGGGGCTGGGCACGGCCGGGCGGCCGACCGCCGACAGAAACAGCTTGCCTCGGCCACAGGAGGAGGAGGAGGAGGAGGAGGAGGAGGAGGAGGAGGAGGAGGAGGAGGAGGAATGGAATCAATGATTGAGCTTGCCTCGGCCACAGGAGGAGCAGGAGGAGGAGGAGGAGGAGGAGGAGGAGGAGGAGGAGGAGGAGGAGGAGGAGAAGCGGTGGCTCCTCCGGGTCCTCGTGCTGCTGGTCGTCACCCTCGTGCTGCTGCCCCTGCCGCTCCCGCTCCTCGTCCTCTGCCTGGCCCTCCAGCAGCTCAGCGACGACGTGGCGGAGGCGGCGTGCGGGGGGCCAGGATGGAGGAGGAGGAGGAGGAGGAGGAGGAGGAGGAGGAGGAGGAAACAAGGAGAGGAGGAGGAGGAGGAGCTGCCTCCTCCTCGGGAGGGAGGGTCCATCGTCCGCAGCTCGTCGGGGGGCTTGTGCGGGCCCAGCCCAACCCAGCCTTTCTTGACCCAACCGTCAGAGGCTCCGATATCCATGGTGCT
Organism: Prorocentrum cordatum; assembly: GCA_963575745.1. NCBI lineage: Eukaryota > Dinophyceae > Prorocentrales > Prorocentraceae > Prorocentrum > Prorocentrum cordatum. The sequence continues at coordinate 36,268 of CAUYUJ010006402.1, forward strand.
GAGGATTCTCCGCGCCGTCAGAGGCTTCGGTACCAGCGGTGCTGAGGTTTCCAGAGGAGCCTGAAACTCGGGTGGCTTCGAGTGGCGTGTTCATGGATGAAGGGGCCCTGGGACACATAAATAAATACGCACACACACACATAACAGGATTCCCCCATTTTTTTTTTTTTTTTGAATTCTGGGTTTCCGTCGCCCCCCCCACTTCCCATATGTTCCATTCTTTTCCTGGAGATCGACGATGAATTGCGTCTGTTCTGAAAAGGCTGCGGCACTCCCCCCGCCGGCACTCGCAGCGGCACTCGCATGTCGTGAACTTTCGAGGCCGGCTAATCGGAACAGAAGCATCCTTCTCGTCCCTTCCCCACTCCTCACTCCTCTACTCCTCCCTGCCGACTCAACCCTCCAATCCTCCAGGGATGTTGTGGACCCGCCCCACGGAGAACCCGTGCTTCAGGCAGTCCAAATCACGCTGTCCGCCTCCTATCAATGTTCAACTTCCCCCCAATCCAACTTCAACTTCTCCGTATACATAACTTCTCCCTGTCGCACCCCGAATCCAGTTTTTAGCGCGGGTCGGGCGTTTTGCCTGAGACTTCCTCACCATGTATACCCAGAGAGTAAACTTGGCAACAGCTTCATAGACGGGCTGGTTTTCAAAATGTGGCCCTCGCCTTAGCGCCGCGCGCATTTGTTTGAAACATCTGCAAGAACTTCACGGATTGAGGGCGGTTTCTTTTCAAAATTTGGCTCTCGGCTTTACGCCGCGCAACTTATTGTTAGACATTTGCCAAACTTTCACGGATTGAAGGCGATCCATTTTTAACATGTGGCTCTCGCCGTAGCGCCGCGCACTTGACACACTTGCAAGAGTTTCACGGATTGAGGGCGGTTCCTTTTCAAAATGTGGCTCTCGTTTTAACGCCGCACACATTCGTGTCAACATCTGCAAGAGCTTCGCGGACTGAGGGCGGTTCCTTTTCCAAATGTGGCTCTCGCCTTAGCGCCGCGCACACTCGCTGAAACAATGTGTAAGGGTTTCACGGATTCCCATGATCAGCGTACCAGGCATGGTCTTTTGGAAGGCTTCGGGATTCGGAGGGTGCAACAGTTACGTTGAGTCGCGTTGTTGACGTCCCAAGAATGGCGTTCTGGCACGATTCAGCATTGTCAAGACGCAACAGTCAGGTTGATCCTTTGCGATGGAGTCCCGAGAACGATGTGTTGGCATGTTTCAGGGTCTTCAAACGGTTCTCTTCCAACGAGGCAGTTCCCCCAATGGAAATGAACCCTTGTAAGGGGCCTATGAATAAGGAGCTTGGAGGGAGGGTTTATGCCAACTTCGTTGACGACCCTTCAATTTACACTGGTCCTCCTCCTCCTGATCCTCCTCCTCCTCCTCCTCATCCTCGTCCTCCTCCTCCTCCTTCCATTCTTCCTTCTCCATCCTCCGTCCCCCTCCTCCCTCCTCTCTCCTCCCCCTACTCCTCCCCGCTATCACAGCAGACGTGGAGGGCCGCTTCCCAGGGGGGCGGCGGCGGCAGCGAGGCGGCGTCCTCGCCCTCCGCCAGCTTCTCGACCTTCGCGATATCCTCCTCGACTTCCTCGCGGTCGCCAGGTGCGCAACGCTCATCGATCAAATGCCGTCCAGCCCGAAGGTGGCGCCGGCCCGGCGGGCAGGCGTACATGGGTGAGTCAAAACAATATGTTTGACCTGCCGCCGCACTGCTGTTGAATGACACGCTCACGATCCCGAATACAAGGCACTCTGGCCCTCGCCCTGAGCGAGGCCTCGCCGTACGCACGAGCCTCTGGCCTCGGAGCGATGTCCACCGTTGGAGCAAACTGGGCGCGGAGCGTCGCGTGCATCATGCCAATTGGAGCTGCGAGGGAAATACCACTCAGCCTGGCGAATAACCCGACCATATGCAGTTGTGGGTACAGCCGTTGCATGTACCGTATTCAGTCTGGCCCCCTTATGAGGTCGCCAAGCGTGTGAGGGGTGTGCAAAAATAGTCGCGGTGGGCGCATGCGGACGCTGGCATTTGGGCCTTCGGTGGGGTTCCCTATGGGGCAACGAAGCGTGTGAGAGGTGCCAAAATGGGTGCGGTGGGCGCAGTCGAACGCTGGCATTTGGGCCTTCGGTGGGGCTCCCTGTGGGGCCACGAACCATCTGAGGGGCATGCGACAATGGGCGCGGTGGGCGCGTGCGAACGCTGGCATTTGGTCCTTCGGTGGGGCTTCCTGTGGGGCCACGAACCATCTGAGGGGCGTGCAACAATGGGCGCGGTGGGCGCATGCGGACGCTGGCATTTGGGCCTTCGGTGGGGTTCCATATGGGGCTGCGGAGCGTGTGCAGGGTGTGCCAGAATGGGTGCGGTGGGCGCGTGCGAACGCTGGCATTTGGTCCTTCGGTGGCCCCCCCTATGGGGCCGCGAAGCATATGAGGGGTGTGCCACCATGAGCGTGGGGGCGCAGGCGAACGCTGGCATTTGGGCCTTCGGTGGGGTTCCCTATGGGGGCCACGAAGCGTGCAAGGGTTTTGCACAAGTGTGCGCGGTAGGCGCATGCGAACGATGCATTTGGGCCTCCCGTGGGGGCCCCTGTGGGTCTGCGAAGCGTGTGAGGGGTGTATCAATATGGGCGCGGCGGGCGCATGCGAACGCTGACATTTGGGCTTTCGGTGGGGCTCCCTGTGGGTCCATGAAGCGCGTGAAGGGTGTGCCAAAATGGGCGCAGTGGGCGCATGCGGACGCTGGCATTGGTTCCCTATGGGGGCACGATACGCGTGAGGGGTGTGCCAACATGGGTAAGGTGGGCGCTTGCGAACGCTGGCATTTGGGCCTTCGGTGGGGCCCCCCTAAGGGGCTGCGGAGCGTGTGCAGGGTGTGCCAACATGGATGCGGTGGGCGCATGCGGACGCTGGCATTTGGGCCTTCGGTGGGCGCTCCCTATGGGGCCACGAAACGCGTGAGGGGTGGACTAACATGGGTGCGGTGGGCGCATGCGGACGCTGGCATTTGGGCCTTCGGTGGGGCTCCCTATGGCGCTGCGGAGCGTGTGCAGGGTGTGCCAACATGGGCGCGGCGGGCGCGTGCGAACGCTGGCATTTGGTTCTTCGGTGGGGCTTCCTGTGGGGCCACGAGACGTGTGAGGGGCGGGCCAAAATGGGCGCGGGGGCTCATGCGAGCGCTTGCATTCAGGCCTTCGGTGGGGGCTCCCCAATAGGGGCCACGAAGCGTGCAAGGGGTTTGCAAAGGTGGGTGCGGTGGGCGCATGCGAACGCTGGCCTTTGGCCCTTCGGTGGGGCTCCCTATGGAGCCGCTGAGCGTGTGAGGCGTGTGCCAAGATGGGCGCGGCGGGCGCGTGCGAACGCTTGCATTTGGGCCCTCGGTGGGGCTCCTTGTGGGGCCACGAAGCGTGTGAGGGGCGTGCCAGAATGGGTGCGGTGGGCGCATGCGGACGCTGGCGTTTGGGCCTTCTGTGGGGCCCCCTATGGGGCCACGATGCGCGTGAGGGGCGTGCCAGAATGGGTGGGTGGGCGCATGCGAGCGCTGGCATTTGGGCCTTCTCCCTATGGGGCCACGAAATGTGTGAGGGGTGTGCCAACGTGACGGGGGGGCGGGGGGAGGGGGGAGAGAAGGGAGGAGGAAGGAAGGAGGAGGACGCGGGGACCGTCTTTTCTAAACGAGGACCCAACACCACAGGATGGTTGGGAGAAAAACAGCACAACCAACACACCACACCACTGTTTACGTCGCTTCGCGGCAGACACAATCCGCACGCGGGCTCGGGCAAGCCGGGAGGACGACACACCAAAACACACGAACGAACATCACATAGCCGCAACATACACAAATACAGCACGCAGCCGACCAACAACAACACCAACGCAGCGACAACCACACCATAACCAACAGCAGCAACACCAACACCATCAACAACACCAGCAACAGCACCAACAACACCAACAACGACAACAACAGCACCAACCACCCTAGCAACAACGAGAAGTACTACTGCTTCTGCTACTACTACGACTACGACTACGACTACGATTACGACGACGACGACGACGACGACTACCCCTACTACTACTACTACTACTACTACTACTACTACTACTACTACTACTACTACTACTACTACCACTACTACTACTACTCCTACTCCTACTCCTACTACTATTACTACTACTACTACTACTACTACGACGACGACGACGACGACTACTACTACTACTACTATTACTACTACTACTATTGCTATCACTACTACCACTACTACCACTACTACTACTACTACCACCACCACCACCACCACCACCACCACCACCACTACTACTACTACTACTTCTACTACTACTACTACTACTACTACTACTACTACTACTACCTACTACTACTACTACTACTACTACTACTACTACTACTATACTACTACTACTACTACTACTACTACTACTACTACTACTACTACTACTACTACTACTACTACTACTACTACTACTACTACTACTACTACTACTACTACTACTACTACTACTACTACTACTACTACTACTACTACTACTACTACTACTACTACTACTACTACTACTACTACTACTACTACTACTACTATGACTACTACTACGCTATTCTTCAAACCCAGTCTATGTTTTCACTCACTTACATGTACAACAATTCAAACCCAGACTCTGTTTTCACCACCTCTGAGCTCTCCTCCCGTAGAAGCACAGGGCCCCACTGAAAGCCCAGGCTCCTCCCGCCTCCACCACCACCCCGCGCCCGACGGCGCCTTCAGCTGCGCCCCCACGCTCGCCAGCGCCTTCCTGCTCTTGACCAGCCTCAGCACGGTGGCCACGGTCTTCTTCGACCTGGCCTCCTCCTGCGGCGAGGCGGCGAGCTGGGCCACGAGCTCCTGGCCGGGCGGCGCCTCTCGAATCCCGCACTGCGGGATCGGCACGGGTGCGGAGGTCCGGGAATGTTGGGAGGCAACTGCTGGGAGGTCTTCGTCGGAAGGACTAAGGAGGATTAAGCCCCTATCGAGGGGCTATTACGCCAGGGTGGGCCTCGGACTAAGCGGGACTAATCCGGATTAAGGGGGATTGAGCGGGATCGAGCCGGATTAAGCCGGATTCAGCCAGATTAAGGCGGATTTCGTACCAGGGCTAGATCAGAACTTGACCTCCCAGGAGTTGCAAGTTTTTTGAACGCTCTGGGAAGCAGCGTGCTGATTTGAATCAGATTCACTCGGTCTCTGAGGAGCCCCTTCTCACCCCCGCATTTCAATGTTGACTTGCATAATTCTGTCATCTGGGGCGGCGGGTACCTCGCCGACGCCAACACTGACATGTGGGGGGCAGGGGGGTGGCGTCGAGAGCTTGTCGCGGTCCATGTGCAGCCGCATGCGTCCACGAACAACTTGCATTTCTTCGTCCACCCAACGGTGGGAGGGCCCAGGCCTCCGGCGTCACAACAAAAAAATAGTGAAGGCACGTGATCCCACTCCGTGGGTACCCGGAAGGCCCGGCCGGATCGGGGCCCAAAGCCGTGAGCAGCAGCTGCATGGGCAAACCAAGCACGGCCCCCGGGATGGTGTCCCGAGGCCTGCGTGCCCATCACGGAAAAACCTGGGAGGAGGGGAAGAGGAGGGATGCCTGGGAGGAGGAGGATGCCTGGGAGGAGGATGGGTGAAGGATGCCTGGGAGGAGGAGGATGCCTGGGAGGAGGAGGATGCCTGGCGTCGGATGCCTGGGAGGAGGAGAAGAGGAGGGAGGGTGATGGACGAAGGAGCTGCAGGGGGCCCATCATAAGCACCAAGGCCCGATGGGCCTGCCATTCCGGCGAGAGCCCTGCCTTGCATCTTGAGAGGGGCCCAAGGACACACACACACAAGAAGCAAAAAACAGGATTCCCAATATTTTCACATATTTCCTGGGTTTCGTCGTCCCCCCCCTCTCCCTATAGTTTCCAACATTTTCCGGGGGATCGACGATGAATTGCGTCTGTGCTTGATTCCCCCTCCCGAATCTTGCTGGCGCGCAGTCAGGAGCGCAAAGAGGTATCACAATGCAGTTTGACTACGTGTGCAGCGATCGATTTCCCAGATTCGATCAGGACCGCCCCCTACGCGTATATCACTGCTGGCCATGAACTCCGGGGAAAGCGCCAGCGCGAACTCGAGTTTGAAGGGGCACCATCATCAATCCTCTTGCCATTGCTGCAAGCTTGTGTGACAAATCTGCCCGGCGCTTGGGCGAATGCTCCATATTGAAAAGGGACCGCCACCGGCGCGGTGTGGAGGATGGTGGCCAAACATGGGAAACCTCCCTCGGATCAGCCTGGAAAGGACTCACCAGGAACTTCTGGCGCTGCCGGGCACCACCTGGCGACCCCAGCCCGAAGGCCGAAGCTCTTCGCCTGGGCTCGAGGCCCCCGTGCCTGAGGAAGGCGAGGAAAGAAGGCTGGAGCGGCGCGGTGTGGAGGATCTCAGATGGGGGATGGGGGTCGGCGAAACGATACTTCAGATTTCGTTATAAAGGGAGGGGGGTCCCATTTCGGGGGGGGTCTCTTCCAGGCTATCTTGGAGGGCCTGGGGGGGTCTGGGGACGATGTTTTGGAGGGTTCTCCCACGGGGGGGGTCTAAAACTTCTCGTCTGGGAGGGTTGAGACCCCCTCCCTTTTATTGCGAAATCTGGAGGACCGAGGGGAATGGGTCGAGATCTCCGGGGGTCGACGCAATGGAAAACACACGACGTCGGGGGCCTGGGCCCGGCGCCACCGCCCGCGGAGGGGGCCCAGGCCCCCACGGTGCCGATCGCACACCACACCCCGGCGCAACCATACCCGCTGTTGTCGCCGAGCGATGCCGAGGACCCTAATCTCAGGGGGCGGCAAAGAGGGGGGCGTCAAAGAGGGGGGGGGGCGCAAATCATGGCCGGCGGCATGTGCGCGGCACAGGTTTGGGGGCCAGGGACGCATGGAAATAGGAAGAGGCGCCATGCGATCTGGGGAAAGATCATGGCCCACGCCATGATCTCCCCCCCCCAGAGTCATCACCACCCTCTTTGCCGCCCCCGATAATCCGTCGTGCCGGCCCGCGGCGCGGGCGGCCTCGTCGGCCGGGCTCCCCGGCTCGGGGGCCTCCACGCCGAAGTTGAAAGGCGCCTCCCGCGCGCGGCGCGCGGCGCGGCGCGCGCGGGCGCGGCGGCGGCGGGGGCGCCGTGGCGCCTGCGCTGCGGAGGGGGCCCAGGGGGTAGGTCGGGCATGTCCTCCTACAGGCGGACCCTGGAAGTCAGATGCACAATATCCACAACATACACTTAAATCGGCGGGACACTTTCGCCAAATCTTTCAATTTCCGCCAGGACCCCTTCAGTGCAATCACTGATTGGGGAAAGATGCACAAATAGTCCAATGGAAAAATCGTCCCCCGATTATGGTTTCGCTAATTTTTTACTACTTTTGAATGTTTCTCCTGTAAAAGGACATGCCCGACTTAATCCTAGGGCTGGCACCACTCTCGACGAACGCGTGGCCTGAAAACCGTCTCCTCTGAATTGCCCGCGCTCTGCTCAGTTTCCAGACAGCCCTAAGGCAACCACGGATCAGCCCACGCTGCAGCAAAACGCCCCTAAGGCAGCCCACAGAAAGCCCAAAGGAGCTCCAAGACCACCCCCGAGGAAGGCCAACAAAACACATCCAAGATAATCTCAAAGAAGCATCCAACGAGACCCGAGAAATCGACAATCATTGGAAGCAGCATGGCAAACCGTGTCTGTTAATCCTGAGGCCTCGATCGCCTAAGGAACACTCCAGAGAGCTCCAAGCGGCCCCAGGATCGGCCCAGAACTGCCCCAAGAGAGCACACACTGCCGAAGAAACCTCCAAGACGGCCCAAGAGGGCTCCAAAACGTCACCAAGTCCAAGGTAACGAAGTCGACTTAAAACACTCGCGAGGTCAGACCGCGCGCTGAACTGGCGTGTGTCTAAAACTCAAGCTCCTTCACGCAGCGCAGCTGTGCTTGACGTGGCGGCATTTGCCGCTGGTAGCTGGATATCTAGAAACATCCAGCCCCGGTAGATCATCTGCATGTGGGGGAGAGGTGATTTACAACCCACGCACTTGCCCGCAATGAATGAATACGAATAGTGTAACATCAAAACACCCGACAACATTCGCTTGCAATTCAAACATATTTCTGCACCAACGAATGTCCCGCAAGCCAACATCAACCGGGCGACACCAGCAATGGGAATCAAGTCAGGCCACTGGTACCACAAATTTGACCAGAAGAGCTCGTGCCCACGAGGTCCGAACTGAAAGCGATACCAAGAGCAAACCACAAATGTCCGCTGGTCGATCGCATACGCGATGACAGCCACACTGAGCCAGTGGAACTTTCCTCTGTACCTGCCTGTCCCACCTGTTCACTTGCAAGAGATGATGACGCTTCCGGGGCACCGGTCTCCCCCTGTGCCGAGCCACTCTGGGTGGGGGGAGCCTCGGGGACAAGGCTCTACGTCGAGAGCGAGCATGGCAAACGAGGGGTTCGGGGATCTTCTGACCCGGGTTGATCCAGACCCGGGTCAGCAGGAAACCAAAAAACTGCAATGCAGGAACAAAAAAACTGCAACGCAGGTCTTCGCAAACCTAGGTCAACCAAGATGTGCGGCCGCCTCGCGGCTCCCGTCTCAAGGCTCCCGAGGGGTTGGCCAGAGCAAGCTGCCGGTGGCAAATCATGGGAGCCTCCCATGTCATCTCGTTGGCTCTTGCGGATCGCCGCTAAATCGACGCTGGTCGACGCGAATCGATGGTACACCTGTGCGATGCCATTGGTTACCAGATGCTAGTTTAGAATGAAGAAACAACATCATGCACATTCACGTTTGGCGCTCCGCGCGGTGTTCTTGGATCTGCGCTGGACCCCCCAAAGTTTCTGTGTATGGTGCTTGTCCTTCTTCGATAGTTCACGTTAATGCACTCGCAAGATGGAGTTACGAAGTTACGATGCTATCCAAGGCTCCCACGTTTTGCCGCCGAAGCAAATTGCTCGCACTCGAGACTCGAGCCCCACGGTGCAAGCGCGGCACTCCCTGCAGAAGTCGCGAAGACGAGGGGCCACGGGCGCAAGGAGTGGCCCTCGCGAACCTCGAAGAGATCATCCAAACTATGAGGAACTGAGAACGACATGAACATAAAGTTGGAGGCCTGGAAATGGGCACCAACACCAACACGGGGGGTTGCCTCCACAGGGGGGAGATGATCCTAGATTTCGTTGTTGGTGGAAATATTTCGGTCACCTTGGAAGCCAGAGTATTACCACCATCGCCGAGATCGGGATCATCTTCCCTCGGTGGAAGCACACCGCCGATTTTGGTGGTAGTGTCAACCTCTAGGCCTGCGAAGAGAATGGCATGAATACAACAACTCGGAAGGACGCGCAGATTTCTCGCATCCGTGCTGGACCCCCCTGGCAGAGCGCCTCCGCCGCCGACCCCTGGCGCGCTCCGCGCGCCAGAAGAGGGGGGATTCAGCGCCGATCCGAGAAATCCTCGCGGACCTCCGAGTCTTTATGTTGATGTCACTCTTCGTTCCCCTATCCTGAAGGGGCCCTGGGACACACAAACAAATATACACAAATAACAGGATTCCCAATTTTTCAAATACTTTCTAAGGTTTCGTCTCCCCCCCACTTCCAATATTTTCCCCTATTTTCATAGGTGTCGACGATTAATTGTGTCTGTGTTGTTTCCACCTCTGATATCCAACCGTCGGCCAGGGAGACGGTGAATCAACTTCAGGACGGAGGCGTTCACTCCTGGTCAGGGGCAGGTGTTCCGCGAAGTTCACGAGTTTCAAAGGTTCCGCCTCGACAACCCTGATCTTCGCAAACCTTGCAAGGTGGTCCGGGCCGTTTCGCCTTCGACATCCTCGAAACTTTCAGTTCCGAGATGCCGCGTGCGAGGTGGTCTGGCCTATTTCGCTTGTGACATACTCGCAATCCGGGGTTCCGAGAAGCCGCGCGCGAGATGGTCCGGCCCGTTTCGACTGAGACATCCTTGCAACTTGAAGTTCCGAGATGCCGCGCGCGAGGTGGTCCAGCTCGTTCCGCCTGAGACATCCTCGCAACCGCGCTCCGAGCTGCAGCGCGCGAGGTGGTTGAGCGAGTTTAGCTTGAGACATCCTCGAAACTCAGAGTTCCTAGACGTCGCACGCGAGGTGGTCCGGCCCGTCTCGCCTGAGACATCCTCGCAAGTCGGGGCTCCGAACTGCCGCGCGCGAGATGCTCTGGCGCGTTTTGCTTGAGACATCCTTGCAACTCTGCGATCCGAGCTGCCGCGCGAGAGGTGGTCTGGCGTCTTTCGTTTGAGACAGCCTCGCGCCCAGCAGCTCCGAGATGCAGCGCGAGAGATGGTCTAGCTCGTTTCGCCCGAGACATCCTCGCAACTCCGAGGTCTGTGAGAAAATGTGCGCGCAAGGGTGCGTGGCCCGTTTCGCTTTTCATGCATATCCCTGCGATTCGGCGCTCCGGGATGCTGCGGGCGAGGTGGTCTGGCCCGTTGCGCCGGAGACATCCTCGAAGCTCTGGGCTCCGACAGGGAGGAGAAACTAGCGAGGAGGGGTCATACCCAAGCGTTAAGTCGGACGTGCCCCCCTACAGGGATATTTTCGACGACGCATAAAACTGTTCAAAACCTACTCCGAAATGGTAACAACAAATATCCAAAAAATACCCCGACTATTTTTGACTATTTTTGGATATTCCTCCTGTAGAGGGAAGGGCCCGACGTAAGCAAAGCGAACCATTTGATTCCACTTCTGCTGTCGGGCTGTGCTCCGGGAGGGATCCAGGAGCCGCCGGAGGCACCCGCGGAACTCTGAGCTCCCAGATGTCGCACGCGAGGCGGCGAAGCCCGCTTCGCCGGAGACGCCCTCGCAGCTCAGGGTTCCCATCCTCGAAACTAAGGGTTCCGAAAGGCCGGAACCAGACCCAAACAAATCATTTGATCACACATCTGTTGTCGAGTCGTGCTCTGGGAGGGGTCTGTGCGCCGCCTGAGACATCCTAGGATCTCTGCGCTCCCAGGTGTCGCGCCACATGTGGTCCAGCCTGTTTTGCCTGATACGTTATCGGGAGTCGGGGCTCCGAGATGCGGCGCGAGAGGTGGTCTGACGCGTCTCGCCTGAGACATCCTCGCAACTCCTCGCTCCTTGAGGATGTGCGCGGGGTGGTCCAGCTCGTTTCGCCTGAGGCATCCTCGCAACTCTGGACTCTACGAAAATGTGCGCGAGGTGGTCTGGCGCGTTTCGTTTGACATGTCATCGCAGCTGGGCTCCGAGATGCCGCGCCAGAGGTGGGCTGGCCCGCTTCGCTCGAGATGTCCTCGAAACTCTGAGTTCCGACCCAAATGCACGTGCTCCCCAACCCCCGTCGCGGAGAAAGGGGAAGGGAGGGCTGCTCTTTTTCTTGAGCAACGAAGGGCTCCAGGATTTCGGGCCATCGCCCAAACAATCTGATTATATTTTGATATCAACACACAGCTATATATACACAACAGTAAAACTACAAACTCCCCAGCGCCTCTCCTCGGGCGCAGGGAAGCGGCTCGGCCTCCAGCCGAGAAGCATGAGCAGGGCACCAGCTCTGTGGTCCCTTTTCCGCGGGCCTTCCGCGGGCCTTCCCGCGGGCCCTCAGCCCGTGCGCGGGTCCACCCGCCGCGGGCAGTGTCGTGAGCTCAGCCTCGGCCGTCGTAGTGCTTCCTGCGACCATGCGTCTAGCTCTCTGGGTGGATCAACTTCGAGCCATCGGGACGATCACGGCACTCGCTCTTCAACGTCTCAATCCACTCTTGCGCGGCCTCAGGACTACTCAAGTTCTGTAGGTTGATCCTGATCAAGGGCCCGCGCATCGTAGCCGTCACTCTCAGCTGCTCGATCTCCTTGGCCTGGCGATCCGGTAGGACGTTGCCCTTCTTGACCAGCCTCATGATCAGGACGTCTTTGAGACCGCTCACGCGTAGGCCTTTGGCTCTCAAGATCTGCTCCAAGTCGACCACGAGAACCGCGTTGAAAAGTTTGTGCCTTGCTCCTACGTCGTTTCGTGCTGGACGGGGCTCTGTGTCAGCCCGCGTAGTCAGGTAGACGTCGGCGTCTCCAGGAGCGGGGTCAACCGCCTCCTGGATGATGTCCTTCTTGAGGTAGTTCCTCGCGTAGCAACCGCGCACGCATCATGGCACGAACGCTGCAGCGACCACCGCGAAGACACCCGTCCTCAGGATGAACCAGAACTCTTCGCGATCCAAGAAGTGGGGCACAGATGCGGGGCACGCCGCTGCCTGGCCTGGCCCCTCGTACGCCGCCACCTGCTCGCCTGGCGCAGAAGCCACGACTCCCGCGATAACTGCCATCGCGCTCAAGCCCTTGGACTGTTTCCCGAAAGTGAGGTTCACAGTGGCGCAGTGCTTCTCTAACGTCGACCACTCGCTGTACTTGGTGAGCATGTCTGCCGTCATATCAGTGGCGTCCTCCTTCAGGAGCTCAAACGCCTTGAGCTGCAGCCGCTCTTGAATCCATAAGTACATCAGTGCCAGGTGTCTGACCTTGCCCGCGCCCGCTCTGCTGCACACGCCCCGTCCCGCGGTGCTGCCGCTGTAAATCTACATGTTGCAAGGCCTCTGGGTCTCGATCAAGTAGGTCTTGCACTGGAGTCTTCTGGCAGTCGCACTGCCTGTCGCATATCTCGGGTTCCCCTGAACTTAAGGCCATGGTGCTCTGCGTCGCTGCGTAGCAGTCCCATGTGTGATCACCATGCTGCACTGCTCCTCCGCTCGTGGATCGTCTCTGCAACTCACTTGTAGGGGCCCAGTCTGCATCTCCGTCCACGCGAATGCCCTCAGGAGTACCCTGCAAAAGATAACAGCAAACCAACGCAGGCTGACCTTCATAGTACCGTCCAAGCCGCTTCGCGCATGCATCAGATCGTTGGGGTTCGAGACGCGCTGCGTCGCGGTCTTGCTGGCATACATCGTGTCGGGCGTGTCCGGAGAGAGGTAGTGTCCCGTGCCTGCTGCACCTGCAACTTCCCGAGCTCGATCCTTGGGCAGGAGGTCTAAGCTGTCTCGTCGTCCATGTCCTGAAGCGTTCGTCCCTGGAGTAGGAGCTGGCTTGCACCCTCGCTGCTGTGCCCACTGAATCGTGAAATCCGCGTGCATAGGATCCGCTGTCCAGGAGAAGCCTGGATCCTCACACCCTGGTAGCTTGCCAGTGCACCTGATGATCTTATTGAGGTAGTTCGTCCGCTTAGGTTTTCGAAGACCCAATCTGGCAGCTGCTGTGACCTCGACTTGTTGTTTTAGTAATTTGTTTAACTCGTCCAGCTGCTCGTCATAGCCTTCGGCCAACAAGTCATCTCCGTAACAGATCGCTGTGCTCTCGTCGACGGCAGGGATGTTGGGACTCGCTGGTATGTAGAACACGTTGGGTGTCGCCACCAGTCATTCCCAGTGGCCGTCGCCCATGGTAGTCCGCACCAGCTCTCCCCACATATGCGATGCCTTCCTGGCGCCGTTCATGGCCTTCCGCAGCCGCCAGAACCGCCCAGGAGGTCACAGCTCACGTCCAGAATGAACGTAGATTGTCTCATCGAGGTCGGCGTTGAAGAAGCCTTCCTGACGTCCCAGACCTGAACCATCCGCTTGTGCTCTCCCGTCGAAGTAGGGCTCGATGCGGCGCGGCTTAACGTCGCCCTTGCAATCATGAGCGGCGGCGTGCCTAGGTGGTTGTCCTCGCGCACCTCGTGCTCGTTGATCTCCGTCGCTAAGAACCTCCACATGACTCGGCCTTCCTTCATGTGGGCTATGAGGAAGCCTCCGATATGCTTGCCGTCGGTCGCCGTCGACGTCGCCGCCCCCTCGTATACCCCATAGTCCTTCATGGCCTGCAGCTCGTCGTCGCGACCCCTCTCGTGCAGATCCTCGTCCAGGGGTTCCCCAGAGTAGTAATCGCAATGCATCGTCTTCGGGCTCCACTGGTCGTGCTCGCGCAATGCGGCGCTGACCTCAACCATCTGCTCGATCTGCTCCTCTTCTGGTTCTCCTGAGTGACCCCTGTCCGAGCCGAGGTGGCTCATCAGGAAGCGCCTGCATGCACGCTCACCTTGATGGCACTCCCTCAGCTGGCATCTCGACGGATGCTTCTCACACCTACTCGAGCATCTGGAACTTCGCTTCGGGTGTGGATCCCGCATCGGGTCGAAAGTCTCGCCCCAGCCTTCCTCGCAGACTGCCAATTAATCCACAGACAGGGAGCGCGCCAATAGTTGCTACTTTTGGCTTCTTGATCTCCACTCCGGCCCTGGGGCCCCCTGGGGCACCGCAGTGGAAGTCGCTCCTGAACTGATCAGGTTCCGTCTGCATGGCTGTCTGTGCTTCTGCCTCTCCTGGGGCAGGAGGCGTGGCCGCGTCCTCTGCAGCAGGTCCGGGTGTTGCCGCTGCCTCACTGCTGCTCGATGCCGCTGCTGGCCAAGCCGCTGCCCCAGGCGCGGGGGCTCCCGCAGCCGGGGCTGGCGCCGCCGCCGTAGCCTCTGGGGCCGCGGTGTCCTTCTCCAACTTCTCGCGCAGGAGGCCGGCCTGGATGGTCTCAAACCGCTGGCGGCAGGCTCCCGAATGCGATCCGCATCCAGTGCTGCATTTCCTGCAGTCGTCGGTCGGGCCGTGAGCGTCGATCATGCGATCCCCGATGTACATGCAGCGCCCGATGGGTCCTGCACTCGTCAGGGATGTGCTTCCACGGCGTCGCCCTGATGTTCTGGATGAGCTCAGGCAGCCATCTGAACTCTTCGGGCATCCCCCGCGCGGCCCTGACCTTATGTTCGCCACGCCCCGGGTCGATCACGAGGTGAGCGTCGTCCAACTCGTTCTTTCCAACCCAGATCCCTATCGCGAAGCGGGCCTCCCACTTGCCGCGCCCAGCAGCATTTCGCGCTGAGATCCTATGCCAGACCTGCTCGCCCATCTCCGCGGCCCCCCCGCCGCGCCCCTTGCCGCCCAGCATCTTGTGGGAAGAGCCCCCGTAGATTCGCGGCTGGAACATGGTGATCATCCAGCCCGCCGAATTGACGAGCCAAGGCGCGATCGGATCCGCCATCTGGATCTCGCGTCCCAACTAGTGCTCCAGCTTCAGCTTGTAGAACCGTGCAAAACTTCTGCAAACTGGTTGGCACCCTCGGCGTAGCAGGCACTCTGCGCGGAGAAAGGCGGCGGTCCCCGCGCCACGGTAGAGCGCGACCTGCGATCTCGAACTGCACTCGCCAGGGCCATCGCGGCAGGCTCCTGGTCTGTCTGAAGTACAACTGTCGCGTGAGACCAGAACTCCAGCACAGCTATCAGGAAGGACACCGAGTAACCATCCAACTCTTTGTTAGCGCACCGCGTCGCTTGTGCAAAGAACTTGCAACCGATCACGTTCAGAGACGCGATCGCCTGTTCGAGGTCCGCTTTCGTTACCAGCGGCTTCTCACGGATGCTGAAGTAGCCTCCTTCGAGCTTGTAATTAGCCGCCAGTTGGTCAGTTCCCACGTAGAAGATGTCGAACACCACCTTCGGCACTTGCTTCTCGTCCGCTGGCTCCTGTACGTAGTGTGGATCGTCATCCGCTCGAGCTTCCAAGCACACTGGACGCCCGTGGCGAAAAGGTAGATGATGCCCTTCGTGCGCGGCCCTCTCCGCAGCACTAGGTTGGCAGTGTGACTTCAGCACTCTCGTCGGCGCAGTCGTAGTCTCGATTGCCGCTGGGCCGAGAACCCTCGGCAAAGGTCCAGCTTCTTGTTCAGCTGGGACCTTCCGCGGTAGCGTCTGCCTCACTGCTGCTACCTGCGTGGCTTCTGGTTGATTCTTGCCGTCCATGATGTGATCGTACTCTAAGTAGTAGCGGTTGCGCCAGGTAGAGTAGCGGTGGCTCGATTACGTCGTAGAGGTACGAATTCAGCCCCCTCGGGTGGATCGATGGTGCCAGTGATGATCCAGTGACCTGCAGGACTATGGAGAACGCTTTGGCCCCGTTGCACTACCGCACCTTGGACCACAACGGGGTGATCCACATCGCCAACTTCCTCGCCAATATGGATTACTTCTCCTCCTCTGGACAGGTTAAGCTCCACGTGGTCGTACCTCTCGATCTCCTCGCCTCCCATGCCCTTGAAGCTAACGACGTTGCTGGCCGCCGGCGTGTAGTTGTACTGGGTAACCTGCTTTCTCGGCGCGGCGCTGATCTGGGCGCCTGAGTCGAGAATGATGGAATTACGGAGCGGGGCTAACCGCAGTCGATCACCTTCTAATCCTTGCTCCTGTAGGCCTCCAGTCTCGAGCAGCGCGGGTCCGACCGCGGCTGACTCGCAGCAGCTACAAGACGTCGGATTTCGAGTGCATGTGCTTGTCCAGGCAGTATTCTGCGCACGTCCCGCAGAAGTCCAGCTTCCACTCTTCGCAGTGCCATCTTTTGCCCCTGAACATTGTCTTGTTTGAGATGCAGATGAACTCGTGGTAGGCGGACAGGGTGTAAATTCAATCGATCCCGTGGGTTCGTGCTGTGTGACCTCGGCCCTCAGGCCCAGAATCATCTTCGCTTGCAGCCCTCTGCAGACTGGCGAGGTGACGGGCTATGTCACTGCGCTCTCGGCACTGCTGCGCGCCCCTGGCAGAGGCTGCGCGCCCATCGTCGACCCCGTCGCTGGAGCTACTCCTGCTTGGCGCAACCTCTCGAGATCTTTTACTGCAGCTGCCGGGACCCTCTTCTTCTCTTTGACCTTGTCTCCCCTGTGCTGATTTTTGTCCTTGTTGTCGTGGTTGGCGGCTGCCTTCTTCTCGTCGGCAATCGGCTTGCGCCAGTTGGCGCTTCGGTGGCTTTTCTTGCGACAGTAGTTGCACTCCTGGCCAGCGTCTGGGATCGCTTGCCTCTCCTTGCGCGTGCCTTCCTTGCCTTTGCCGCGGCATTTCCGCGCCTTCTTGCCGCCCTTCTTCCCGCCGATGTCCATCGGATCGTCGTGGACCGCTCGCTCCGCCGTCAGCGCTGACACGACTTCGGCTCGCCGACTGCGGTTCCGAAACACCTGCTTCGGCAACTCCGCGTGATCCTTGAGCGCATTGGTGAGGAATCCGCTCTTGATGGGATCCGGCACGGGCTCGCCCTACATATTCTGGCACCTCGTCATGTCCTCAACGAACTTGCTGGTGCTCACCATCACGTCGTCGGTTGCCTCGAACTTCGTGTCCGTCAGCTTGATCCACATCGCCAGCACGTTGCCTGCTTCGCTTGGGTTGCACTTCTTCTGAAGCTGCCTCCAGCAAGCTGCTGTTCCTGACGATCATGTCCCCAGCCGAGTCCTCGGGCATGACTAGCGCCAGGGCGAAGTACAGCTGCGCGCCTAGCACCTCCTCGAGGGATGACAGGTTCACGTTGTCCACGTCCTGCGATGCATCTTCGCACTTCTCGAGAAGAGGTCGATATCTTCCGTCTGGAAGCTGAACGTCTCCCAGCTCGCTCTCTGACCGTCGAACGGTCTCACGTCGTGAAGAATCTTCGGGTCCATCACCTCGCCGCCGCGCCCTCGCTCTCTGTCGGCATGTCCTTGAAGCTGACCTCGCATCTCGGCGATTGCTAGATCTCGCTGCTGAAGCTCGTTCCTTACCTGCTGACTCTCTGTCGTCAGCCTCGGCACCTGCTCGACCAGTTCTCGCACTTGACCCTCCATCTTCCTAGTCGGCCTTAGACTGGCGCTGGAGATCGAGCGCGAGCTGTCGCTTCACCGCTGCTCGCTCTTCCTCCGTAAGCTGAGCGGCGTCGCCACACTCGGCCAGCTTCCTCCAGGCGCTCCCTCGGTTCTGGCGGTGGGCTCTTGTCTCTGGGGTTCTGCCACCGCGTTTGTTGGCCTTTTCCGCCTCGCGCTTGCTCGCAGGCTTAGCCTTGAACTTGCTCGACGGCTCGAGTCGAACCCTCTGTCTGACCTCCATGCCAGGGCGCGGGTCCTCCCGCAGCTCTGGGCAGCAAGGGGTATTCCGTTGTAGAGCAGCGCGGATCGTCTCGCCGCTGCTTCCGCGGCCCTTCCGCCGCTGGGTCTCCTGGATGGGGATCCTGGAGCTCGCCGAATGCGGAGGTGGCCCGCGTACCTCAAGCGAGCGTCGCTACCATGCACGTGCCCCCCCACCCCCGTCGCGGAGAAAGGGGGAGGGCTGCTCTTTCTCTTGAGCAACACAAGGCTGCAGGATTTCAGGTCATCGCCCAAACAGTCTGATTCCCGGAGAGCTCTCTGAGAGCTATGGGGTTTTACATTAGTAGCCGGACGGTGGTGGTGCCCGCCAGCAGCTCCTCCACGGCGCTCCACGTTCGCCGCAGCAACCTGCAAAACCTCGCAGCTGGTCCGGGAGCGCTTCCGGCACGCGTCCACGCGTGCCTGCACGCGTGCAGGCACGCGTGGAAGCGTGCCTGGCAGCGCTTCAAAGGCGCTTCAGGAGAGCTTCCCAGAGCCCGCCAGAAAAGCTTTCGAGTGTGAGTGCCTCTTTGCTGTCCGGGTTCTGGACGCTACCAAGTTCTATGTTAAGGGAACCATAGGTATCAGTAAAACTACAAACTTCCCAGCACCAAACGAACCATTTGTGTACACGTCTGTTGTCCGAATGTGCTCTGGGAGAAATCTGGGCGCCCCTGGCCCGACGGGGGGGGGGGGCGCTGGCGCCGAGGCGCGAGCACGACTCCTCGGTAAACTGCCAGGGCTGATGAAGAGGGGAAGCCATGCTGGAGCAAATCGTGGCGATGCCTTGAGGAGGCACGATGGGGGAGAAGAAGAGGAGGAAGACTGAGCTCCGAGATGCTGCGCGAGAGGAATCATGGAGGCGGCAGACGGGGCCGGGCTTAGGCTACCTGTTTCAGGGCATCCATGACTAGGGTGCCTCCTGGAAGCGGCACCGGGAATGCGAAAGCATCCCTGGCATGGCGGCGGAAGCGGAGGAGGAGGGAAGAGGAGGAGCAGGAGGAGGAGGAGGAGGAGGAGGAAGAGGAGGAGAAGGAGGAGGAGGAGCAGGAGAAGCAGGAGGAGCAGGAAAAGGATAAGGAGGTGGAGGAAGAGGATAAGAAGGAGGAGAAGGAACAGGACGAGAAGAAGGTGGAGGAGGAGGAAAAGCAAGAGGAAGAGGAGGGGGAAGATGAGAAGGAGGAGGGAAGCGAGGAGGAGGAGGAGAACGACGAGGAGGAACATAAGGAGGAGGATGAGAAAGAGAAGGAGGAGGATGAGCATTCCGAGGAGGAGGCGGAGGAGAACTGAGAGAGGGAGGAGGAGGAGGAGCACTACGAAGCGGAGGAGGACGAGGAGCACGAGGAAACAGAAAAATACAAGGAGGAGGGCGAGCAGGAGGAGGAGCAGGAGGAAAAATACAAGGAGGAGCGATGACGGGGCAGAGGATGAAGAGGAGGAGGAGGAGGAGGAGGAGGAGGGTGGAAGAAAACGACGAGGAGGAATGGCAACAGGAGCACGAGGTAATTTCGTATAAGGATGGAAACGAGGAGGAGTGAGAAGAGGAGATACAGGAGGAGGGGAGGGAGGAGGAGGAACAGGAGGGGGGGAATGAGGAGCAGGAGGAGAAGGGGGAGGAGGACCCGGAGGATCAGTATGAGGATAATGACGAGGAAAAGGAGAAGGAGGAAGAGGAGGAGGAGGAGGAGGAGGAGGAGGAAGAGCGAGAGGAAGAGAGAAGGGGGATGAGGAGGAGTCGGCCTAGTGGAAGGGAGAGGGCGAGGGCGGTAAGGAGAATTACGTGGATGCGTGGGAAGCGAACGGCGACGACGATCACGAAACGCTAGACGACGACGCCGAAGGAGCAGGCGGAGTAGGAGCAAGAGAACGCGCGACCGCTCTTTGGAGCCACCTTGGCTCAACCGATCGCTGTTTGGGGATACTGGACACTGGCTAGAACATGGCACAACGTCGCACCCCAGCAGTCTCGACCCATTCCCTGGGACCGGCTTTTCCTCCTGAGTCGTTCTGTTGACGGTCCCGAGGCCTGGCCAGGGCCCCCGGAGGCCGAAGATTGCAAAAAAACCTTCCGTCGTGAGCCCTTCCTGACTCAAAAGGGGTCTTGGAAAATGGCAGGCCTGCGGGCGCAGAAGGACCTCAGGGGCCGGGGGGGCTCTGCGGAGTCCCCCCCTGTCCTCGCCGTCTTCGCCGTCCTCCTCCTCGCCCCAGGTCCCTTCGATCGGAGCATCCATACAGGCCTACCAGGACATGTTCTGAGAAGAACAGACTGTTCTAAGATCTGAGGGCAAAAAAACAATGTTCTTAGAACATCCTCCAGCTGGTGTGCTAAAACCATACGGTCTCGGCCAGACATGCTCGAATAACAGTGCTCGTGTAAGCCACAGGAGCGGTTCTTAGCACATCCTGTGGTGGTTCCATAGGGAAGCTAAGACGCTTCGCCACTGCTCTCGCCTCGTCATCCTCGTCGTCCCCCTCCTTGCCCCGTCCCCCCCTTCCTCCTCCCCGTCCTCCTCCTCCTCCTCCTCCTCCTCCTCCTCCTCCTCCTCCTCGTCGCCCTCGTCGTCCTCGCCGTCCCTTCTCCCCGCCCCCGTCCTCCTCGCCCTCCTCGCCCTCCCCGTCGACTCCTGCTGCTCTGCTCGCCCTTGCAAAGAGAGGGCCCCCGCGATTGGGGAGACCAAAAGGTACCACCGATACCGCTACTACCCAGACCTCTCCCCGGGTGCGTTCTGGCCAGAACTTCGAGGCGAATCCAGCGGTGGCGACGCGGGCGTCCGATGAGGCCCAAAGAGGGGGAAACGGGCGGAGGGCAGAGGGAGGGGTACCCTTTCCTCCCCGTCATCCTCGTCGTCCCCCTCCTTGCCCCCGTCCCCCCCGCCTCCTCCCCGTCCTCCTCCTCCCCGTCCTCCTCCTCCTCCTCGTCCTCCTCCTCCATCTCCTCCTCCTCCTCCTCCTCCTCCTCCTCCTCCTCCTCCTCCTCCTCCTCGTCGCCCTCGTCGTCTGAGCGATGCCACGCCGCGGGGGCCTCGGCGGAGGCGGCGGCGGCGCCCCGCGCCTGGGCCGCGGCCGCCCCCCGGCCCGCCGCCCAGAGCAGCAGCCAGGCGGCCGCCGGCGGGCGCGCGCGGCCCATCGCGGGGGGTAAGGTGCTCTGCGGTCGGGCGGCGGGGCCGGGAGCAGCAGGGGGATTGGAGGAGGAGGAGGAGGAGGAGGAGGAGAGGAGGAGGAGGAGGAGGAGGAGGAGGAGGAGGAGGAGGAGGAGGAGGAGGAGGAGGAGGAGGAGGAGGAGGAGGAGGAGGAGGAGGAGGAAGAGGAGGAGGAGGAGGAGGAGGACGCACAGAGACATACGTGGGGGGGGGAGGGAAAGGAGAGAGGGGGGGAAAGGACAGGAGAGCGAGGGGGGGGAGGGAAAGGAGAGAAGAGGGGAGGTGAGGAGGGGGGCCGGGATCATCACCACCTCCATCACCATCACCATCACCAGCACCATCGTCACATCATTATTATCATCATCATCATCATCAACATCACCCTCACCCTCACCATCACCATCACCATTATCATCATCAACATCAGCATCAACTTCATCATCATCACCATCATCATCACCATCGTCATCATCATCATCGTCATCATCATCATCATTCGGAGCGTCCCGGATCGGCGGCTCTGGCCGGAGGCCACTACAATAATATAAGTTCCTATCGGTTGCGTCCTCGGCAACCGAGAATAAAACCGTCGCCTATCGGATGCGCCACAAGTTGCGCCCTCAGCGGCGGAGAATAAAACAGCCTCTGATCGGTTGCGCCATAGGTTGCACCCTCGGCGGCCGATAGTAAAATCTTCTCCTATCGGTTGCGCCATAGGCTTCGCCTTCGTCAGCTGAGAAAAAAACCGTGTCCGATCGGTTGCGCTTTAGGTTGCGCACTCGGCGGCCGAGAATTTTTTCCTCAGCAGCCTGAGTGCGCGCAGCGCGCACGTCCAGCTCCTGCGTCGCTGGCCGCACAGCGGCCCTGTTGACCGCCTCTGGAGTCGCCGCAAACGGCGGCAACTCGACAGGGCAGAGCGGCGGCGACGCAGCTGCATCGCGGGCGGCAGCTCAGTGGAAGTGGAGCCCGGCGCGACGCCGTCACGCTAGTGGCCTCCCAGTCGGAGCCACTCCTCTCATGATCTTCTCGGCCTTCCTCCTGCGCTTCGCCTGGGCGCTGGGCTTGAGCGCTGGAGCACAGGCCAGGCCGAGCCCCCTGTGCTTGCCCTTCACCTCCTTTGCGTACTGGAAGCACTTCAGGCAGACGCGGTTCCCGCAGAAAGTGCGCAGGTCGTGGCCGCCCCCGTCCACGTCGATCGCGCCAGAGCCGCTGGGCGGCGTCGCAGCAGGCTGGGCCTTGGCATCCCCGCCGCCTGCCGTCGGCGGCTCCTCATCAGCACGCAGGTCACCGTCACCGACGAATCCCAGAATCTGGCTCGCGCCACGATGCTGAAAGGAAGAGGAGCCCGCCGACGGCTGCTCCTCGTCAGCACGCAGGTCACCGTCTCCGACGGATCCCAGAATCTGGCTCTCGCCACGATGCTGACAGCCCTCGTCAGCACGCAGGTCTCCGTCACCAACGGATCCCAGAATCTGGCTTTCGCCACGATGCTGATCGGAGGGGGAGCTCGCCACGCTACAGCATGCCTCACCGCTGGCAAGGGTGGGCTGGCTCTCGTCCTCCACGAAGCGGCGGGCCGCTGCGACCGCCACCGCGGCGGCACCAGCGTGCGCCAGGGCCGAGGTGCGCGGCCGCTTCTTTCCACCGCTGGTGTAGGCGTCGGGGGCGAAGGCCTTTGGCGTGCAGCTCTGCCTCGGGAGGTTCTTGGTCGAGATCTCAGTGAAGGCCGACCGCAGGCAGCGCAGGCAGTGGAGCGCCTGGACGCCTTCTGCTCCCCCCTTGATCTTTACCAGCTCGTGCTTGGTGATGTTGAGCCTGGGGCCCTTGGACTCGGGCTCCCTGTGCTTGTCGCGAAAGCCGATCCTGAGGTCAGCAGCTTCGGCGCCTGCCTGCGAAACCCAGAAGATCGCACCGTCCAAAGTGACCGCCCTTGTTATCCTGGCCTCGCGCGTCTGCAGCGGCGCCCTGAAGTGCTCGGTGACAAACTTCGCCGCTCGGTCAGCTTCGTGGTTGCCTCGCCGACTGCGGAGAGTGGTCTTGCCCTCGTCCACGTCCTTGAACGTCGCGTGGCCTTTGACTTTCCGCACCGTGAGGCCGTCGGTGCTGAGGTCGCCGAAGTCGTCCAGCGCCTGCCAGATTCTGCGCCAGATCTCTCCCCAGGCGGACTTATGCGAGGTAGTGGCCTCACGCCCTCTCTCCATTAAGCCCTTGACCACGTACTCGGCGTCGAAGTTGGCCGTGATGGGGGGGGCGGGTGCCTGAGGATCGCGTAGAGCGCGAGCAGCTCCGCGCCGTGGATAGACTGGATTGGCCCAGGCATAGGGGCGCCCGTAGATTTGACACTCGATCCCTTGCCTGGGTCTTCTCCTTCGGGCCCAGGCGGCAACTCGACTACTGCACATCCTGCCATAGCCAGCGAAGTGCCTGCCTCGACGCAACAGCCGTCGGCGAACAGCTCGGTGTTGTTGAAAGGGTCGTCATCCCCTTTGAGCCACCTCAGCCCCTGTAGCAGGTCGTCCTGCGGGGGGCGCCAGCCGTGGCTGGGCTCGGGCAGCAGGAGCCGCTCGAACAGCGTCTTGATCGTGATGCTGGTCTCGAACTGCTTGAACTTCTCCAGCTCCTCGGGCAGCTCGACGCTGGGCCAGCTCTCGCAGCACTCCAGGTGTCGGTGCCGCACGGTGCCCAGGGAGTGCGGGTGTAGCTCGCATTGTGGTGAAGGAGCGATCCTCGGCGCTGCCTCAAACCTTCGCTGGTTGAGCCACTGTCCGTGCACCAGCAGAGACCTCACGCAGCCCCTCTGCTTGTCGTCTAGGGACTTCCACCTGCGGCCCTCGGAGGTGGAGGCTTTGCCCGTGCTGAGCCACCTGCGCACCTGTGGGGCGAAAGCGCCGTAGGTGATACCCTCGTGCGTGTCTGCCGCTAGCTGTCGTAGCTGCCAGGCCTGCGCGTCCTTGCGCAGCACCTGCTTGATGTACCAGGGGGAGGAGCTCGTGATGTCGATGGGATGGTCTCGCGAATGCTGTGCCTGCGCCACTGGTCGAAGCTGCGCACGTCGCAGCCGACGCGTCTGAGCGACAAGACTGCCGCAGAGATGGGCCCTCGGACCTCGCTCCATCTGCGAACGTGCCCCGCGAAGCCGTCGAAGGTTGTCTTGAGCACTCCTGCGGGAACCCAGCCTTCCCAGAGCGCGCGTGCGAGGGCGCAGACAGGCGCCAAGGTAGCGCCGTACATCGGGTCGATCTCGCCCGGCCCTCCGAGGACGAGGCGGCAACTTGTGGACTTGCCCTGCGGCCTTGCCTCGATTGCCTTGACGACCAGCGCCCTGGCGTGCTTGAGCTCGCTGTCCGACATCCCAGTGCAAGAGACCCCGTACATTATGCTGGGCATGAGGCCTGCGAAGGCGACCTTGGCCGCGGCTGCTCGGCCTCGCCGTAGCCCCAGCAGCCGTTTGATGCGAGGGGGCCTCGCCTTGGCGTTGGCCACGCGCAGTTTACGCGCCGCGCTGGCACGCCGCCCTCCTTCAGCGTGGTCGACTCCAAGGTTGCGCACGCTCGCCACTGCACCAGCACCGCATGCCTTGATGAGCTTGGCCTGAAGTCCCTTCCTCAACTTGGCGCTGCTGGCGAGGATCCTGGACTTCTTCGTAGCGACCTTGAGCTTCACCTTGCTGAGTTCCTTGACCGGGAGCTTGGTACTGGCGAACAGGTCCTTCTCAACTCTGCTGGTGTCGCCCCAGCGCTGCATCGCCAAGTCGTCCACGACCACTGCGGGAACTACCGCGTGGTGCTTGGTCACCATCGCATCCAACGGCGCGCGGAGCATCACCTTCATGAAAGTCGTGGCGAACGCATCGGCTGCCAGCACCGTTTGCATCGCCATCAGCTCGTCCGAGCAACAGCCTTCCAGGCAGACCACGCGGGGCATCCTGTACAGATTGATCTGCAGCTTGGCCAGCCAGAGCGGGAAGCTGTGGGCCTGGCAGACCTTCAGGAGCTGGCTGTGCAGCATCGCCGAGGCCCAGCCATGCTGTTCGTAGTGCGCGCCCATCATGTGGACGCACTCGGCCCTGGCCTGCTGCTGCCACACCGCACGGTCACAGCTCTTGCCCGCGCTGGCCCACCAATATGGCCTGTCGTGCTCTCGTTCCCACTGCTTCGCGACAGGCCTGCGCAACCTTCCGTGGATGCGCACGATGGCCCCCAGCAGCGCGATGGGGCGAAGCCCTCCGTCCGCCATGGGGATGAAGGCCATCTTGGTGACGAAATCGGGCCACTCGCACCTCTGCTCTATCACGTCAAACAGGTCGATCAGGGCCTCGATGCCTTCGTCGCCCATTAGCTGCAACTCCCTGGGCCTGAGCGCGTCGAAGGACGCGCCCGTGGCCTCCTTGAAGCTATCGATAACCTTCCTGACCTCCTCGACAGTGGGCCTGGGCGGCCTCTCGCCGAGCTCGTCGGGCCAGTTGACGCGGGCCTCCTGCGAGCTGACGCAGGAGGAGGTGGGGCCCCCCAGGCCCCAATACCCAGACCATTCCTTCACCAAGGCAGTGACCGTCTCCTGGAGGGTGGGAGGAGAGCCCCCGGGGGACGCTCCCGCAGGGCGGGGAGCCCAGCCTTGTGGAGGTCTGGTGAGGGCGTGGAGGGCCCCCGTGCCTCTAGTGCGGCGGTCGATCACCCAGTCGTTGTAGCTCGCCTGCCTCGCGTCGGCCTCCTTCTGGACTAGCTTGTCAGCAGCCTCATTGACGTAGGCAGCGATGCCCTGCAGCGTGCCAATGTCCAGGGAAGGCGTGGCCTCCGCCAGCGTTGCGAAGATGGTGATCGTATTCAGCTTGTGCTGGTCGGTGGTCTGAACCCATTCGTCGCCCGTCATCTT
Source organism: Prorocentrum cordatum (assembly GCA_963575745.1). Lineage (NCBI taxonomy): Eukaryota > Dinophyceae > Prorocentrales > Prorocentraceae > Prorocentrum > Prorocentrum cordatum. The sequence continues at coordinate 62,308 of CAUYUJ010006402.1, forward strand.
GCTGAGGACCCGCAGCGCCCGAAGCCGACGGAGGGGAAAGTCGACCTGCGCGCAATCCTCGATCGCTATCGCCACCTTCTTGTGCCAGGAGGCGGCCTTGGAACACTTGGGAATGCGTGGCGGGCTAGGTACCGCAACCTTGGCCATCTTGAGGCGAGGCCTGGCGCCGCGGCCTGCGTAGTCGTCGTGCTCGTGTGCCAAACCCACGGCGTCGATGATGTTCCCCTCGGCCTGGTAGACGAACAGCTGCCAGCGCGAGGAGAGCGATCTCGTGGCCTGCATGGCCTGTCGCGTGGCCCCCCAGTGAGCTGAGTGGCCCCTGCTGCAGCGCGCGGCGGGCAGCGGGCAGGGCAGGCGCTTGTGGATCTCCACGGTCTGCATCTCCCTGGCGAAGGTGCTGCCCCAACCCTCAGCTGGACGGGGAAATGCGGCGCCAAGTTCCAGCCGCGCAGCACCTTGGCCTCTGCTACGCCGAAGGTCGTGCTGATGGCCTAGTAGTCGATAATGCGCCCTCCAGGTCGGCAGGTGCCTTCGACGGGGGCGACCACCTTGAGCTTGAGTGCGTTGAGAAACCCTGGCGCCGCCAGCTCCTGCGGCCCCAGGTTGAAGTCGCCACCGATGATGATGGGCTTGGCACTCTGCTTCGCCGCGCGGTAGACGGCCTGCAGCACCTGGTAGCTGAAGTCGGACATGCCCTCGCTGTCCTTGAGGTAGACGTTGAACCAGGCGACTCCGCCAGGCACGATGCCAGCGAAGTGGGCGACGCACGCCCTGCCAGGGAAGAGCACAAACCCGCTCTCCATCTCGAATGCGCCGAGGCCGCGCGCGCGCGGCGCCAGCTGCAGCAGCCCACCGTGGCCGTGAAGGCCTGGGCCCGTGCCCACTGCGGGGCTGCTTCTTGAGCTTGTCCGTCACCTCTGCGCACCGAAAGTCGGAGAGGTGGGTCTCCTGCACCGCAATCATGTCTGCGTTGCGTACCTGGTTCTCGTCGAGCAGCGCCTCGGACCTGCTGTAGGCATTGGCATTGATGGTGAGCGCTGTCCACCACCGCCTCTGGGTAGAGCTACCCTCCAGCCATCTTGGAGCGCTTGGCGGTGCGGATGGCCCCCATTGCCTCGGCAAGCCGCTTGCGCCCCCCCTCGTCCTGACAAGACCCAACAGGCCACCAGGATCATCGCCAGCCATGAAAGCCTCGAAAGCCTCGTCGGGCGAAGTCCCTTGCGCTGGTCCGCCATCGGCAGCGGCCGATTCACCTCCAGCTGCTGCTCCTTCAGGGGGGGCTGGCTCTTGTGCTGCATGAGTTTCGTGCTGGTGCGGCTCGGTCGACCTGCAGGCGCTGTCGAGCTCGTCGACCGCAGCCTGGAAGGAATTGAGGACGTCGGCCAAAGAGATGCCATCCCTGGGGATCTCTCCGAGCTTGGCCTTGAGTTGCTGCGCCGTGAACGCTCCTGCTGCTGGCGCGCATGCACCATGCAGCTTCGCCGCGTTCCGCTTCGCAGACTCGAGCTCCTTCTCCGACTTAGCCACCTCGGCCTCTGAGGTTGACACCGCCTCCAGTAGCTTGAGAGCCTTGTCCTTGTTGCTAGCCAAGCGGTCCTTCGCGTTCTGGAGGGCCCCGGCGGCTTTGTCGACGGCCTGAGGAGCCTCTCGACCAGCAGCGCCAAGCAGCCCAGCAGCAGCAGCCCGTCTGGCGTACTCGACCTTCTGCCTGGACGAGTGGGACAGGGCGCCCTCCGTCTTCTCGTAGATGTATGCTGGAAGCTCGGACCACTCCTTGACGCCGCTGGGCGACAGGATCGCTCCTGCGGCAGGCTGCTGCTGACGCTGTGCCTGCGTTGCGCCTCCCTGCTTTGTCCAGGGCTTCCATCCACCTTGTTGCCCTTTGCGCTGCATCCAGAACTCGGCTCCTTTCGGCAAGCCGTTCCACGGACGAGGCGGTGGCTTGGCATCTCCGCAGTTGTTGCAAGTCCGTCGGCCCTTGGTATTGAACTCACCGCAGCTGCACTTCCAATACTCCGCCGTGGCGTCAGCTCCCACGCGAGTACAGTCAGCAGACACAGCAGGGTGAGTTTGCTGAGCGCAGTGGCGCCGGCAGAAAGACTGCGGGCGAGCCGCGGACTAGCGGTATCCGTGTCCTCCTCGGGGGGAAGCATGATCTTGAGCCAAAATGGCTACGGACTCGGCGGCCGATAATAGAATCGTCTCCTATCGGTTGCACCATAGGTTGCGCACTCTGCGGCCGAGAATAGAACCATCTCCCATCGGGTGCGCCATAAGTTGCGCCCTCGGCGGCCGAGAATAAAACCGTCTCCGATCGGTTGCGCCATAGGTGGCGCCCTCGTTGGACGAGAATTTACTCAGCAGCCTGAGTGCGCGCAACGCGCACGTCCAGCTTCTGCGCCGCGGGCCACACGGCAGCCCAGTTGGCCGCCTCTGGAGACGCCGCAAACGGCGGCACCTCGACAGGGCAGAGCAGCGGCGACGCAGCAGGCGACGCGGGCGGCAGCTCAGATGAGGAAGTGGAGCCCGCCGCGACACCATTACGCGAGTGGCCTCCCCGAAGGAGCCACTCCTCTCAGTATCTTCTCTATCGGTTGCACTATATGTTGCACCCTTGGCGGCCGAGAATAAAACCGTCGCGTAGGGGGTGCGACCAGTCTGTTCAGTTCAGTTCAGTTCAGATTACCTCGAGAGGATCAACCCGAAAAAAGGACTCCGAGAGACATCCAAACGGCCTCTGACCTGTCTGCTCGCACTCCTCCTCCTCCTCCTCCTCCTCCTCCTCCTTCCTCCTCCCCTTACCTTCTACTCTTCCTCCTCCTCCTCCTCTTCCTCCTCCTCCGCCTTTCTCTCTCTCCTCCTCCGCCTCCTCCTCCTCGTCCTCGTCCTCGTCCTCGTCCTCCTCCTCCTCCTCCTCCCCCTCCTCCTCCCCCTCCTCCCCCTCCTCTTCTTCCTCCTCCTCCTCCTCCTACTCCTCCTCCTCCTTTTTCCCGTTCGCAGTTAACTAAACAGAACGCCAGATAATTGTCGATGACAGTGCTACCTCGTACTAGACAGAGAAGTCTCTGTGACTGCTACGCAAGCGCACAGTGCCCATGCTGCCAAGTATATACCTGTAGACATGTGATTGAAAGCGCACACAATACAAACACGAATCAACAGGCCATGCACGAAAGTAAATTCAGCCACGCCGCCGCCACGCCAAATCTGGAAACCAATATCCCAAATGCTGCACGGAACAATGTACGGATGGCCGGCACACCCTGTTCCCACCATTGCAATTGAAATGGCGATCTCAACATGCAGCACGCACAGCGCACCCAATTACTTGAAGCTGGGTGAAGGCACTCGCGAATACAAGGGGACAATCTGCTACCAGCAACACACCCACCCAGCTGTAAGGAACTGGATATGCGAGATAATCCTGCAGTCATTTCACCATGGTGTTCACCGCCGAAGGCAATACCGAAGACGGTCCCCGTCTCCCCCTTCCCCTCCTCCCCCTCCTCCTCCTCCTCTTTTTCCTCCATCTTCCATCTTGCCCCCTTTGGGTACGATGGCTTCCCCAGCCCTCGACTGCACTACATGCTCCTCCACATTCCTGGACAGGGCAACCCGCCTGGGCATCGATTCTGGATGGCATGGGGAGCTGCAAAATAATCTCCTCCACCTCCTCCTCCTCCCCTTCCTTCTGCCCCCTTGCCGAGCGCAGCCGCTCCCATGTCGTATGCCAACTTCTCCCTCCTGCCTGCACCATATTCCCTCCATGCCACGATGCCGCCCCGAATGGGCCACCCACCACGCGCACAGCGCCTTCACTGGGAATCCAAACTAAGGCACCGACGGCAGGATTTGCAGATCGCTTCAGAACCCGGAGCTGTGTTCGTCCCTCACTGAAGGGGCCCTGGGACACACAACAAAATGCACGCGAATGAAAAGATCCCCCATATTTTCCAATACCTTCCGTGTTTCTGTCTCTCCCCCCACTGCCCGTATTCTCCCATCTTTTCTGGGGAATCGACGATTCATTGTGTCTGTGTGTCTGTTTCCCCTCCTGACTCACGCGCTCCGTGCTCGGAGCCCCGCCAGAGGGCCTCGGCGGCATGGCCCGCGCCCCGCACCACCGCCACCCGCTGCCCACCCTGCACGGCGTGTGGCCACGCCCCGGGCTCCGACGGAGGGGGGCCCCCACGCACCCCGCAAGCAACCCACATGGCCCACCCCTCACGTGCTCCGCGCTCCCCAGGAGGAGCACCGCACAGTGTTCGCTCCCTCCTCTCGGCCGTGGAGCGGGCCCCCAGCGCGTCTTGAGGCACACAGCGTCCAAGCAGATGTGGTGCGGAGCACCGCGACAGCCGCTTCAGGCGTCGAAGGAGCCGCGGGAGCGGAGCAATGAGATCGCATCCCGAAGCCCCCACAGGGATGGGAAGGAGCCGGGGAGGATGCTAGGACAGGAAGGGCGGGCGGGGGACGGAGGAGACCCCTCCCTCCTCCTCACCCTCCTCAAGCAGGGGGGCAGGGCAGCCTGTCACTGCCGCATCTACGGAGGGGGGCCGGGCAAGGCGGGCCGGCACAGTGCTGTGAGGCGGCGGAGGGCGGCTCGGCAGCTGCAGCGGGCAAGCAACGCCCTTCTCGTCCTCGTCACCCTCCGCCCCCCAAGAGCCTCAGGCAGCAATTCGGCGATGCACGAAGAATTCGCGGCCGACTCTGGAGCCCCCAGATACGCTCGTGTCTGCCTCTCTCGCGAGATAGCCCTGTCCCTGCCAGAGTGTCCAACAAGTTGTGCCCACAGATGCTGCCCTCTAGGAGGGCGTCTGTGTTCTAGCAAGGGATCCCCCCTCTCGTCGCGCTGTCGCGTGCACCCCCTGCCATCCCGAGGCCACGATCCCTCGTTCAAAAACGATGCCAAGATGGCGTATGCAGACAACTGAGGACACCCAAATGATCCAAGATGCCTCGAAGACGGGCCACGATGGCACCAAAGGCGGCCGAATATGGCCTCAAGACGGCCCAAGATGCCTCCAAGAGCGCCCAAAACGGTCATAAGAAGGCCTCCGACAGGGCCCGACAAAGCCAAACTCATTGATAATTCTTAGGTTGATTAACGGTCTTCACATTCTCGCATTGTCGGGCTTATGTCGGCTCCTTGTCCAACTGCGCATAGCACGATCGAGTCTGTTTCGGAGTTCCAAGTCCGCTATGACAAGCATCGCCAGATATAGAAGCAATCAGCGCAATGTGAAGGGAACGGGGTGGAGGGGTAGCATGTCAGACGTAGCGCGAGCGTACCTAGCTTGTCCCCTTCCTTCTCTCTCCTCTCCGCCCCTCTCCTCCATCCTCCCTCCACCTCCTCCTCCCCGCGTCCCTCCTCCACTAGCTCTCCCTCTTCCCCCTCGGAGGCTGTTGCCACAATGAGAGGCCTGGCTACCTTCGGCGTAGTGACGGAACTCATGATGGAAATCACGCGATTTCGCAGAAGTCTGACCTTCTGCCCGGTCACACAGATGGGGGATGGTAAGCACGGAGGAGCGAAAACACCACGACGAACGCGCAGGCGAGAGGCCGGGCCTCGCGGGACACGGCAAGCGGGTTGTCAGGCGGGCAGGGACAAGGGGAGACAGCCTGCCTGGGTGGAGGGGGCGGAACTCGGAGGCAGCAGCGGGCAGGACAGTCGCGCCTCTTTCTCCTCGCCGCGTGGAGAAAAGCCGCCTCTCCCATCACCATGCTGCACACGAGAATCGGGTCACTCGGAGAACCGCGTGCGGAGCAGGCTAGGGGAGAGCGCCAACCTGTGAAACAGGACATGCAGCTCTGCAGCCGAGAGTGCAAGCTGAGTCCTTTGCCCCGCCGCCTTCGCGATGTACACCTGCGCACTCACAACTCCGACGGGCCCTGGGAGGGCTCTTGACCTGCCCTAAGAGCAGAGCCAGGAGTACTCAGCGAGGGTTGCAGCTCGTTTCCTCTGCACCCGCGGGTACAGGCCATGCTTCCCGAAACGGGCTGCAAGTGAGAGGAGAGCAGTTTCAGAACGCGAACGCCGGAGACTCCAGCTGCTCGGAAGTGTCTGCACCATCGGGCGGACACTCGCGTGGCTGGCCTGGCGGTCCCCCTTGCTCAGCATCACCTCGAGGCGAACACCAACTAAACGGCCACACCAGTCACGGCCAACCAATCCAGGACAACTTTTTATTTCCCCCCTCCCCCAGACGCAGCGCCAACCCTGGGCACTCTCAAACGGCGGCTCCAAGCACAGTGGCGAACCCGCGCGTAGAACCTCGGTTAGGAGGAACACGCGCGATGGTGCCCAGCAAATCTTGATTGTCAAACAGGCCCGAGGCCGACTTCAAGACCAGTGCCGGGGGAAGTTGACAACGGCCTGGTCCCGGGGGACTTCTGGCCATGATCGGTGCAGTAAGTGCGCGATCTGTTCTGGCTATTGGATGTCGGGTGTCGAAAATCAACCCTCGGAAATATCAAAGGTGCATGATGACTAGAATAGTTCCCTACGTGGACCCCATGCAGTGAGCTCGAAAACTCTGGATGTGGAAGATATGTGGTGCAGGCTGTGTAATCTGAGTCGTAGTCAGTAAGCTATATGGTGTATTATCTGGGGTGCAAGCAATGCTGTGCACGCAATATGGTGCAATGCCCGCGGGCCATGGGAAGACCAGATAACACCCATACTGCGACTCCCCGGACCTTTCCCGGGGTGCGTTCGGACCAGGATCTTCGAGGCGAACCCAGCCGTAGCGACGAGGCCCTCCCGGGAGGCCCACGACGGGGCAAACGGGCTGAGAGTAGCGGTATGGGTACTTTTTGTTCCTCCTCTGGAGATGGCGCAATGCCCGTGGGTAAAGTTAGGTCGGACATGTCCACCTACAGGCAGAGGTTGGACGAAGCATGACCCGATCCCTGGAAGGCCCGACCCTTTCCCCAGGACCGGCTTTACATCCTGAGTCGTTTCTTTGACGGCCCCGAGGCCCGGCGAATGCCCCCCGCGTCCTGCTTGTTTCAATTCGGGGTCCCCGGAAGGCCCGACCCTCTCCCCGTAGACCGGCTTTTCATCCTGAATCGTTTTTTGACTGCCCCGAGGCCCAGCGAGGGCCCCCGCGTCCTGCTTGTTTCAATTCGGGATCCCCGGAAGGCCCGACCCTTTCCCTGGGACTGGCTTTTCATTCTGAGTCATCTTTTGACGGCCCCGAGGCCCGGCGAGGGCCCCCCGAGACCGCAAATGACCAGACTCCTCCCGTCCTGGCTTTTGCACGACACGATCATGGCTAGGTTCAGGTCGGGCATGTCCCCCTGCCGGCTGAATTAGGAAGAATATATGTGAAACAAAACTCCAGCAATGCTCAAAAATAGCCCAACATTGTCGCAAAAATCGTCCCCAGGCTAGTTTTTGACTATTTGTGCATAGCGGACACCTCACGACCATAACCCCCTGGGGGTAATCAAGTTCGGGGCCCAGGCAGGATAACAAACGTTTTCCTGGAGATCTCAGCATAATGATGATGATGATGACGATGATGATGATCAAGAAGATCCTGAACGCTCATCAGAGTGAGGGGGCCTAACGGTCATTCACTGTCCCTGGGTGCGTGGCTGAAATGGGATTCCGCGGTGCGGATTCGTGTTGTTGTTGTTTGTTGTTGTATGTTGTTGTTGTTGTTGTTGAACATTATGTATTCTAAAGAATAATTATTGTTGGGCCCCCTGGTGCGCGCACCCCCTGCGCCGCCTAGGCCGCAGCTACATTTTCATCATTTTCGTGAGGAAGCCTCAGAAAAGAGGGTGTGTACAGGATCCGGTTGTTTTGTTGTAATCCGCTTTCCCTTGCAAAAAACAATAGAAAATGACATTTCTTGTTCTAATATAATCAAATTTCAAGAATCCCTTGCAAAAAATAAGGTAAAGTGGACATTCGCGCGCGCAAGACGAAATCCTTCCAAAACCTTAGTTTCGTAGCGATTTCAACATAAAAACATCAAAAAACCAATGGTTTTTCAAAAAAAATGTCAAAATTTCATCCCGCGCGCTCTTGCGGATTCGTAGGAAACCCAACACTTTTTAAACATTTCTGTCAAACGGGCTTTTGCGAGCAACTTTTTCGAACTTCTGCAACAACGGTTGCGCACCTGCCAGGGCCATCATCCCTGTCAAATAATACCATGCGGGACACATTCGTTTTTTCTTCGCGCGCGCACGCCGTCGTCGTCGGCCGCGGGGCCCTGAATAGTAGCCACGGTCGTCCGCATGCCACGAAGTGAAGTGTCCGAACGTCATAGGGCGGGAAGCTGGGTGTGGGTGGTGGCGAAGAGTCGTTTGGAAATTTGGTAGAGCTTGAACCGGCCCCCCCACAAAGTGGGGGTATTGCCCGCCTCCTATGAAAACCCTGGCACTGGTGAGAACGGAGTGTCCCCACGTGCTAGTAATTGTTGTTGTTGTTGTTGTTGTTGTTGTTGTTGTTGTTGTTGTTGTTGTTGTTGTTGTTGTTGTTGTTGTTGTTGTTGTTTGTTGTCGTCGTCCCACCCGCAACCCGCCCCGCGACCCATCCCGCGACCCACCCACGCGACCCACCCCGCGACCCGCGACCCGCGACCCACCCCGACCCACCCCGCGACCCACCCCGCGACCCACCCGACCCACCCCGCGACCCACCCCGCGACCCACCCGCGACCCACCCGCGACCCACCCCGCGACCCGCCCGCGGCCCACCCCGCGACCCACCCGCGCGACCCACCCGACGACCCACCCGCGACCCACCCGCGACCCACCCGACCCACCCCGCGACCCACCCCGCGACCCACCCGCGACCCAAACCACGTTCGAGGTACAAACCAACATTTTCGGCGCCTGCGGCGGGCTTCTTTTGCATTCTTTCCAGGTGGAGAGCCCGCGACCCACCCCGCGACGAACTCGTGACCAACCCGCGACCCAAACCAAGTTTAGGGTACAAACCACATCTTTCAGCGCCTGCGGCGGGCATCTTTTGCATTCGTTTTAGGTTGAGAGACCGCGGCCCACCCGCGACCACGTTCAGGGTACAAACCAAATTTTACGGGGCCTGCGGCGGGCATCTTTTACATTCGTTCCCGGTGGAGAATCCGCGGCCCACCCGCGACCCAAACCACGTTCAGTGTACAAACCACATTTTTCGACGCCTGCGGCGGGCTGCTTTTGCAGGAGGACGAGGAGGAGGAGAAGGAGGAGGAGAGGAGGAGGAGGAGGAGGAGGAGGAGGAGGAGGAGGAGGAGGAGAGGAGGAGGAGGAGGAGGAGGAGGAGGAGCAGGAGGAAGGGGACGACGACGACGACGTCGACGTCGACGACGACGAAAAGGAGGAGGGGGGAGGATCGGGATGGGGGGAAGAGGAGGACGACGACGAGGAAGAACATGACGACAATGGGAGGACGATGACGGAAGGACGAGGGGGGGAGAGGGAGGTCGAGGAAGAAGAGGAGGAGGAGGAGGAGGACGAGGTGGAGGAGGACGACGATGACGATGAGGACGAGGACGAGGAAGAGGAGGAGGAGGAGGCGGAGGAGGAGGAGGAGGAGGAGGAGAGGGCCATCGACAGGGAAGGTGGGGGCCACGAGGTCCGCCGGCTTGACGACGCCCGCGTCGCCCGCGCCCGCCCCCTCACTCTTATCCGCAATTGCGGGGTGCTACGTAAGAATAACTCAAGACCCCATCGAAGTCCTTCGGAAATCCATAGGAATCCTCTGGAAATCCGTAGGACTCCTTAGGATATCTATAGGATCCCTTCGGAACTCCATGGGACTCCTTAAGGTATCCTCCTGTAGAGGGACACGACCTGAGTCTATGGGCCTGTGGCGCCCGAGACAGGCGCCCGGGAGAGGCGCCCGGCAAGCTGGGGCGCCGGAGGAGGAGGCGGAGGCGGCGGAGGAAGGGGCGGAGGAGTAGCTGGGAGTAGCTGAAAGCGGACCGCTGTCCTCGGCCCCACAAGGGGCCGCAACAACAAAAAGAGTCAAAAAGGGACAGCAGTGGGGGAGGAGGGGGAGGAGGAGGAGGAGGCGGAGGAGGAGGAGGCGGAGGAGGAGGAGGCGGAGGAGGAGGAGGAGGCGGAGGAGGAGGAGGCGGAGGAGGAGGAGGCGGAGGAGGCGGAGGAGGACGAGGAGGAGGAGGCGGAGGAGGAGGACGAGGAGGAGGACGAGGAGGAGGAGGAGGACGAATCAAAAGAACAACCGCGCCGGCCACGAGGCACCCCACGGCCGGGCACGAAGCCGAACGGCCAACAGGCGCCCAACAAGCCTGCTGCTGCAGAGAAAGAAACAGTAGTTGTCGTCGTCGTCGTCGTCGTCGTCGTCGTCGTCGTCGTCGTCGTCGTCGTCCTTCTCTCCCGCGTCCTCCTCCTTCCCCTCCTCCTCCTTCTCGTCGTCCTCCTCCCCCCTTTCCTCGTCCTCGTCCTCGTCCTCGTCGTCGTCGTCGTGGTCGTGGTCATCCTCCTCCTCCTCGTCGTCCTCCTCCTTGTCCTCCCCCTCCTCCTCCTCGGAATGCCCAGCCCAAAAATGCGACGGCCAACGAGCGCCCTCGGCCAGGAAACCCGGCAGAGTCACCCCATAAAACACGTGAGCAGCTGGAAATGCAAGCCCTGCCCGGGGAGCCGGAAGTGAGTCCACCCAGGGCGACGAAAATCGGCGTCGGGCGCGGGGGCGAAGTACGAAGGAGAGGCCTCCTCAGAAGGCGGCCAGGCTTCCCAGAAGCCCAGTGGCCTTCTGAGAAGTCTTCTGTGTCTTCGGGGAAGGCTTAGAGAACTCCTCCGAAAGGCCGGGAGACTTCAGAGCCGTCTGAGAAGTCCTTCGCCTTCTCACTTCCCCCCCCCCCCTCGCTCGCCACCGACCGTGCGGCTCCTTCCCCCCGGACCGGCTCCTGGTCCTGATCGCTGGGTGCTCTGCAGATCCAAGGGCCGCGAGGAGCTGGACTCTCTGACAAACATAGGAGCAACAACTCTTCGAGTCTCTGGCGGCGTGGGCAGCCTACACCCTCCAAGGCGTTCTTGCCTTGCGACTGCTCGCGTGGGCTGCCGCAGAGGTCCCGGAAGGTCACCGAAGTCATCTGGGGTCCTCCAAAGGCCAGAAGCATGCCAAATAAAAACGTCGCGAGGTGGATTTTGGAAGGCACCCGAGAACCATGAGGCCAATGCCACCCGATTTGGCGACGGAACTGCGATTCTGCAAGAAAACGGGGCCCGTCACGAATTCACGCGCAACAGTCCATCTTTGTGCTTCCTCGACCCTGCAGAGACCCCGACCAGGGGTCCTCGATGCTTCCTGAAAAACGCCCACACGCCCGACGATGTGATTGCTTCCACCCGCAGCCCCAGGCCTGCCGCCGGCTTCCCTGAAGTAGTCTTTCGTCTCAGATCCGTTTCCGAGGGCCTCGAGGAAGACAGACAGCGGGGCCTGGAGGTCGGAGCCGTGGAGAAACGCCAGGACTTACTAAAAAGACAGACACCGCTGGTAACCGAAGGATTGCAATTGGTCGAAGGATTGCAAAAAACCCTGGATTGCAAAAACAAAACCTTCGTTCTTAGGATTGCAAAAAAAACTGGGTTCTTTTGCAATCCAACCCTGGTTTTTTTGCAATCCTTCGTTGCAATCCTTGGAACAACCTGCTGAGGCGAAGCCACCACACTGTCAAAATCGCCCGGGGCAAGTCGGGGACCCTGGAGACCCTTCAAGTCTGCAGGATGCATGGAGCGCCGCTGCAGTTGCAACAGCGGCCTCAGAGCTTTCCAGGACGTTCTGGGACTGGTCCTAGCCCTGAGATCTGACGGCGCGAAAAAAACAGCATCGCGCAAAGGTAAGACCAACATCTGATAGTATCTGCGGGGTGCTACGTAACGTAGCACCCCGCAGATGCGGATAAGAGTGAGGGGTCGGTGGGGACGTCGGCATTCTGCGAGACTCTGGAGAAGCCCGCCGCAGGCGCCGAATTCACAAATTATACAGCGAGCCTGCCACAGGCGCCGATTTTTGTGGATCGGTCGCGGATGGGTCGCGGGTGGGTCGCGGGTGGGTCGTGGGTGGGTCGCGGGGTGGGTCGCGGGTGGGTCGCGGGTGGGTCGCGAGGTGGGTCGCGGGTGGGTCGCGGGTGGGTCGCGGGGTGGGTCGCGGGGTGGGTCGCGGGGTGGGTCGCGGGGTGGGTCGCGGGGTGGGTCGCGGGGTGGGTCGCGGGTGGGTCGCGGGGTGGGTCGCGGGGGTGGGTCGCGGGGTGGGTCGCGGGTGGGTCGCGGGGGGGACGACGACAACAAACAACAGTAGCAGCAGCAGCAGCAACAACAACAACATCAACAACGCAACAAGCAGAATCCTCACCACGGATTCTCACTTCAGCCACGCACCCAGGGACAATGAATGACCGTTCGGCCCCCTCACTCTGATCTGCTCGGGGGCGTCCAAGAGGGGGGCGTCCCAAGAAGGGCGCAAAGCATGGCCGGCGGCATGTGCGCGGCCCTAGGGGGTAGCCGGGGAACGCATTAATGTGCGGGCCACGAGTTTTGGGGAGAAATCCTGGCCCTGGCCATGACATCTCCCCCCCTGACCATCACACCCCTCGTGGCCGCCCCTGAGATCTACACCCCATCCTCCCGCTCCATGTTCCGAGCCGGGCCGGCCAGCCCGGCTCCCGGGGCCCGCAACCGGCGAGGACGGACAGACGTTGGGCCTCGCTTTTAATGGCGGGGACGATGCACCGGGGGGGGCAGGAAGAGAGGCTTTGGGTGACCTCAAAGGGGGTCCAGCTGAAAGGGGGTGGTGCAATAGATTTGGGGCGATTGTATTGCAAATGTATTGCGCTGGAGACTTGGGTTGCATTGCAATGCAAATTGAATGTATTGCACACGACAGTCCAGCAATACATCTGCGACCCGGAATGTATATTGCTCGCCCAAATCTATTGCACCACCTGCTCTTTGGGTCAACCCGAGCGGTGCGCTTCTCGGGCCTGAAAGGCCCCCTCCCAGGGGCCCCGCAGGCCCCTCCAGGGACCCTCATGGGCCTCTCTCCTGCAGACCTCGCTGGCCCCCCCAGGTATCGCCCCCCCCCCATCCCACCCCACCCACCCTCCTTGAGATCCGACGACTCGAGAAATTCAAACAGGGTGAGAAATCACGACTGGAGCCCTACACCCAAAAATTCTGCATCATTTTTCGAGCCGGATCGACCTGTGAGGGCCCCGGGGCCCGACACTGGGCGAACACGCCCTGCTCGGAAGAGCTGAGCCGCGAGGATCTCGGGGCTGCGCGACGCCCAGCACAGGATGCACCGCCCAGAGCTCCTGCAGCACCGCCCGCCTCGCTCTCCCCCCCCCCCCCCGAGCCTGTGCCGCCCTGCGACCGCGCCGCCTCGCGCGGGTCTGGCGACTCCGCCCCCCGAGCGCCGCTCGCTCCGCCGGGGGGCGCGCCCGGGCAGCTCCGCATGTGGCCCTCGAGCTCCGAGGCCTTCAGCTGCGCCTCTCTGGCGGCGCCGCACAGTGACGAGGGGGGCAAGCCCAGCCATGGTCGTATCGTGAAGCAGTCAGGACGGCAGGTGGTTGACAAGTTTGGCCTCGGGGAGGGTCGTCGCCGTGCCTCGGGAGCGTCAAACAAACGACTCCAGATGAAGACCGGCCAGGGAAAGGGTCGGGGCTTCCAGGGACCCCGTATGGAAAACGTCAGGACGTCGCATGTCTGGGAGTAGGCAGGCGCTTTCCACTGCTCGCAAAGTGGCTGCTCGCAAGTGGTCTGGATCCGCCAGCAGGGATTTGCGATCCACCACATGTGAGCGTTCTCTTATTCGGCCCTTCGACATTGGGCGGCAAGGGGGGGGTCTGGCACCAGACCTCTGCTGAGAGCGACTGTTTGCAACAGTGCGCCCTAAGGGGGAGGGCCCCCCCCCCGCTCGAAGCAGGCGCCGAAAAACACCCAAGATCTACTCCATGGGGGGGGGGCCAGGGCCCGCGCCGATCGGCAAAACAATGGATAACAAAAACGAGCACCACATCGGAGCAGACGCTTGTTGCTGTTTCGGACGTTTGCGAGCAGGCACTCGGCGAGCAGTGGATGGCGGCTGGCGAGGGCAAGCTTCTTAGCACGAGGCTGCCTCTTTCGAGAGGCCTCCTCGATGGGGTCGGAGCAGATGAGATCGGAGGGTCGCACCGCATCGGCGATGCGTTGCCGATGCTTTTGGTTCGCCTTAAATGTGCCAGGGCGTTTTTTTTTAGCGTTTTTGGCTCGGCGTCTTGGACATTATTGTTTTAGCGTTTCAAGTCTCAACAGAAAAACTGAAAAAGCTGTCAAATGCCCAAACGCAGAAAACGCGGAAAACAACAGGGTGTTTTTAAGGCGAGCCAAGCCGATGCACTGGCGATGAACCGGCGACGTCGGCGCTGATCACCGCCATCGGGATGGAGAGCATCGGGCCCCACATCGAGCCGCAACGGCGATGCATCGCCGATGCGGTGCGACCATCCGACCGACCATATACTCCGACTCCACCTGGGAAGCAACGACTTTGCGAGCAGGGCATGGACTACAGAATTGCTGTACCCCAGAATTAATTGCCACGTCGGATCTTCAACACACCTGTGCTACACATGTTCCGTGGATTCGACCGAGAAGACTCTGGAATTTTGGGGCACATCAGTTCTGTAGTCGACCCCGTCTTCTCGAACTCGTAGAAGGCGCCGTCCGCCCTTCTCGAGATGATGGACCTCTTTTCCACCAACACCACCACCATAAGTTGAGAGGGGGGAAGGAGGAGGAGGAGGAGGAGGAGGAGGAGGAGGAGGAGGAGGAGGAGGAGGAGGAGGAGGAGGAGAAGGAGGAGGACCCCCTCCCCCTCCAACGTATGGTGGTGGCGGTGGAAGGCCCCCGCAGCTCCGAAGGAGCGCGGAGCAACTCCCGCGGGGGGGGGGGCCTCCGCGGCGGGGGCGGGGCCCCCACGGGCCGCGGCCTCCCCGTCCACCGACGTCGTTCCTCCTCGACGTCGGCCCCCGCGGCTCGCGATCGGGGCCCCAGGCCAATACAAAACAACTCCAGCCCATCATTTGTAGAATTGTGTTATTACTCGGGTTATAAGGATTAATATGGATCATGGTATTATGATCGTCTTTTGTTCTCGTATCAGTGGTGCCAATATTACTATTCATACCCGTTTCAATACTAATCGCAGTCGTGTGAATACAATACGAATTCGTATGGTTAGTGATAGTATCAATAATGTCAATAATCATGTTGGTGAAAAAGATAGTGTGCACATATATATATATATATATATATATGCATACATGTATACATATATACATGTATACATGTATACACATGTACATATATACACATGCATAGATGCGGATTACAATGAGGGGGCGGTGGGGGACGTCGGCAGCCTGCGTGATTCTGGAGAAGCCCGCCGCAGGCGCCAAAGTTTTACAAATTATACAACGAGCCTGTCTCAGGCACGGATTTTTTCTCCAAACCAATGTGGGTCGGTCGCGGGTGGGTCGCGGGTGGGTCGCGGGGTGGGTCGCGGGTGGGTCGCGGGTGGGTCGCGGGTGGGTCGCGGGGTGGGTCGCGGGATGGGTCGCGGGTTGGGTCGCGGGTAGGGGTCGCAGGGGGGACGACGACAGCAACCAACAACAACACAAGAACATCACCAACAACAACACCAACAACAACAACAATCATTATAAGACTGTTCGCTCTTACGCGCCCGTGCGCTATTCAAAACAAGTTCCCCACACCCTCAGTACCTTCCCTTTTGGTATTCGATCACAACCCCCTTTGGGGGGATTCTTTCTTTTTGCGGGGGGCGGCGGGCTTAGACAGGCGGGCAGACCTGAACGGGCGGACAATCCTTCGTGGGCGTACATGTGCCCGCCATTGGCATTGGCGTGGGCCCTGCAAAAAGAGAGCGGGGAAACGAAGGAGACTGGGAGGAACGGCAGGAAGAGGGACTAAGGAAGAGAGAAAACGCCAGGAGAGAAGGAGCGAAGAGGGGGGCGGCTGATTAGAGGCATTGGGAGAGAGAGAGAGAGAGAGAGAAAACAAAAAACAAAACAGAGAGAGAGAGAGAGAAAGAGAGAGAGAGAGAGAGATAATCATACTGATAAGAGAGGTAGAGAAAGAGAGAGAGAGAGACAGAGAGAGGGGAGAGGGAGAGAGCGACAGAGAAAACGAAAGACGGAAGAGGTAGGAGAGGGGAAATAAGAAGGGAGGAGGGAGAGGAGGGAAAGGGGATAGGGCAGAGAGGCATAAGGATGAGGGAAGAAAGGAAGGAGAGAGAAAAGAGGAGAGGAGGGAGGAGGGAGGAGGGAGAGGGAGGAGGAGCAGGAATGTAACAGCGTGAACTTTCGAGGAACTCCTAAGCGAAAGCGCCGTTCCTGAAGGAAGCCTCGGGCGGGAGCCCACGACGGGCGGGCGATCCCCTGGCGGGCGGGCCGGGCGGGCGGGACATCCAAGCGGGATGCCTGAGTATGGCGAGAGCGCGATTCCGAAGTAGATTGTGACGGCGTCCTTGGCGCAGCGTGTTTCCTGAGCGTCGAAAGCGCGATTTCTGACATAATTGCATGGAAGTCACGAGCGCAATTCCAGAATAACATGTGAGGGGCTCTCTGGCAGGAGCGGGGGTCCTGATGAAAATGCGAAGAAGTCTTGACTCAATTGCGAGGAAGTTTCAAGCGGGAGCGCCCTTCCTGAGTAAATTGCAAGGAAATCTCAGATGGGAGCGGGGGTCCTTATTAAAGTGCGAAGAAGTCAGAAGCGGGAGCACCGATCCTGAATCAGTTGTGAGGAAGTCTCAGGCGGGAGCGGGGTCCTGAATAAATTTGGAGGAAGTCTCCAATGGGAGCAGTTGTTGTTGCAATCTGGGGGGCCAGGGGCAAAGATTGAGCACGAAGACTTCCCCTGTCCAAAAACAGGGTGCGAACGTCGAGGGACACACTTGGAGGGTGAAAGTGGGGGTCGGGCGCAGGGTCCCGGCAATGATGTTTTTTAAAGTCATGAATGGGCGATGCATCGTCGATTGCTGTGTTCGGCGGGGAAACTAATTGAAGCCCCCCGTCTGCACCCGCGCGCGAAACTTGAGGGGAAAGGAAGCAAGGGGGCGGGGGGCTCGGGAAAGGCGACGAAGGCAACGTGCGCTAAGAGCGCAACAAGAACAGGCTGGAAGACGCGAAAGCGGTCGGGTGAGTGTCGAAATCTGCCCAGCCAATCTGGCATGCGGAACACTGCGCCTCAGTTTGGGGGATCTTGAAGGCCAGGGGAAAATGTGAATTCACATTGTGGGAAAAGCAAAATGTGAATTCACATTTTGGGAAAAAGGAAAATGTGAATTCACATTTTAAAAAAACGGAAAATGTAAATTCACATGTTGGAGTTTTGTGTGGGATTCTTTATGAAAGGGGCCAGGATGTGAATTCACATTTTGGGAAAAAAGGAAAATGTGAATGTGAATTCACATTTTGGGAGAAAGGAAAATGTGAATTCACATTTTTGGAGAATCGCGGGGCCCATTCCAAATCTGTCTTGGGGGTCGAGAAGTCATCGTTTGGGAACATACGCGATCATCAACCGCACAATCAAGACACACTTGCACTCCACTTCGCCGACCCACGCGCAATATGCAAGAACGCCCGCACGCATGAACGATAATGGATGGACGGCGCGTGTGCCCGCGCGGGCAACGCGCGGGCACGAATGACTGGCCACCAATGACCGCCAGCATTGGATGCCAATCGTACCCGATCACATACATGAGCGATACATTGAGCATACATGGGCCATTCAGCCCCCATTGAAGACCCCCTGTTGCAGACCCCCTCTTTCACCCTCCAACACATTTTGATTGAGGAACGACAGCTTGCACCGGTGAGGGGAGATCAACAATTATTATTGTTCAGAAATGAAAGTTTCATTATATAGCTGTTCGCTCTTACCTGTCCGTGTCCTTCGAAACGAGTTCCCCACATCCTCGGTACCCGCCCTTTGGTCTTCAATCACACCCCCTTTCGGGGGATTCCTTCTTTTTGCGGGGGGCGGCGGGCTTAGACAGGCGGGCAGACCTGAACGGGCGGACAATCCTTCGTGGGCGTACATGTGCCCGCCATTGGCATTGGTGTGGGCCCTGCAAAAAGAGAGGGGCATCGAGGGAGAGTGGGAGGAAGGGAAGGGGGAGGGACGAAGGAAGAGGGAAAACGCCAGGAAAGAAGGAGCGAAGAGGGGGGCGGTTGATTAGAGGCAGAGAGAGAGAGAGAGTGAGAGAGAGAGAGAGTGAGAAAGACAGATGGAGGGAGGAGGCAGGAGAGGGGAGGGAGAAGGGAGGAGGGAGAGGAGGCAAAGGGGATAGGGCAGAGAGGCATAAGGATGAGGGAAGAGAGGAGGGAGAGAGAAGGGAGGAGAGGAGGGAGGAGCGAGGAGGGAGAGGGAGGCGGAGCAGGAATGTAACAGCGTGAACGTTCGAGGAAGTCCTAGGCGTAAGCACCGTTCCTGAAAGAAGTCTCGGGCGGGAGCCCACGACGGGCGGGCGATCCCCTGGCGGGCGGGTCGGGCGGTTGGGACATTCAAGCGGGATGCCTGGGTATGGCGAGAGCGCGATTACCAAATAAATTGTAACGGCGTCCTTGGCGCAGCGTGTTTCCTGAGCGTCGAAAGCGCGATTTCTGAATACATTGCATGGAACTCGCAAGCGAGAGCGCAACTCCTGAATAACATGTGAGGGGTTCTCTGGCGGGAGCGGGGGTCCTGATGAAATTGCGAAGAAGTCTTGACTCAATTGCGAGGAAGTCTCAGGCGGGAGCGCCCTTCCTGAGTAAAAAGCGAGGAAGTCTCAGATGGGAGCGGGGGTCCTGACTAAATTGCGAAGAAGTCACAGGCGGGAGCACCGATCCTGAGTAAATTGTGAAGAAGTCTCATGAGCGGGGTCCTCAGTAAATTTCGAGGAAATCTCAGGCTGGAGCCGTTGTTGTAATCCAGAGGGCCAGGGGCCCAGTTTGAGCAGGAAGATTTTCCCTGTCAAAAAGAAGGGTGCGAGCGTCGAGGGGCACACTTTGATTAAGAAAAACAGTATGCACTGGTGAGGGGGCATCAACAATAATTATTCTTCATAAATGAGAATTCAACAGCAACAACAGCAACAACGCAACAAGCAGAATCACCACGGATTCTCACTTCAGCCACGCACCCAAGGACAATGAATGACCGTTCGGCCCCCTCACTCTGATATACACGAGGCTGCATTGGCGCTTCGCGGCATGCACCTTGGCCTTTGAAATTTGGCATGCAGGTCGTCCGCATCCTTCTCAGCTCTTTTGCGGAGTCGCCTTCTTGGATAGTCTCTTGCGGGCCTCACGAAAGTTTTTAAGGGCTTCCTGGCACCTTCTGGAAGCCTCCTGGGCGCGTTCTGGGGGCCTCTGGGTTTCCTCTGGCCTTCCTGTTTCCAACCGCGGTCTCCCTGAACGACCGGGTCACGATTTGCCATGCTTCGGGGCGTCTTGGGGCCATCTTGGGCCGTTATGGGGCTCTCTTCGGGCCATCTTGGAACCCTGTTGTGCCGTCGTTTGGCTCTCCTGAAATGCCTGGAAGCCCATTCGGATAGTGTTGATGGGATTTTCGGGACCCCTGGGCGGTCTCGGACACCCAGAAGACCGAAGAACACATATTCCCAAAATCATGCAAAAGCAAATGAAGATCAAGTTTTTTTTGAATGTCGAAAGCCTCTTGGGGGTATTATTTGGGTCTGGGTGTCTGGGACCTCTTGGGGCCTTCGGAGGGCCGCTCGGCCGCCCTCCAGACCGTCGTGGGCCCGTTGCCTGGGCCCAGCAGGGGCTTCCAGGAGCTCCGCAAAGACTGGCGGTCTCCTGCAGGGGCGTCCATTAATACATACATGCATGTATGCATGCATGCATGCATACGCACAGGCACACATACACACTTTCATACATACACACATTCACACATGCATGCATTCATACATTCATACGTACATTCACGCACATACCAATATACAGACGTACACACATACACACATACACACATACATACATACATACATACATACATACATACATACATACATACATACAAACATCCACATGCATACATGCGCAGGAACACCGGAACACATACACATACATGCATGCATGCATAACTGTATCCATACATACAGACGTATATACAAACATACATACACGCATACATACATACATCCATCCATATCTACATAAAGGTATGCATACATATAGGCACACATACATACACATGTACATATGTTTCCATATATGGTTGCGTGTACATGTAAACATGCACGTTCTTGAGAACATACATACATGCTCGCATACAAGCACACATGCATACACATACATACACACATACATTGTTACACCCAAACATGCACACATACATACATACATACACACATACATATACATATATATATATATACACATGTACATGCATACATCCACACATATACATACATACACACATAGACATGCAATCGAACATATTTACATATATACGCGCATACATGCATGCATACATACGAGCACGCACATATGTATATACATATATATATGTAATCATACATTGAGTGAGGGGGCGAACGGTCATTCATTGTTCTTGGGTGCGTGGCTGAAGTGGGGATCCGTGGTGAGGATTCTGCTTGTTGCGTTTTCGTTGTTGAACACTAATCTCTGAAGAAAAATCATTGTTGATCCCACACATTGTATTTTTTCGATGTGCCCCTCCCAGGGCTCGCACCCTGTTTTTTACTTAAGGGAAGTCTTGAAGGTCAAACTTTGTCTTTGGCCCCCCGATTTACAACAACAACGGCTCCCGCCTGATATTTCCTCACAAATTAATGAAGAATCGCGCTCTCGCTCGGGACTTCCTGGCAATTTACCACCGAATCGCGCCCCCCTGAGACTTCCTGACAATTTGTTGCAGAATCGCAATCTCGCTTGGGACTTCCTCGCAACTTACCACCGAACTGCTTCGCTTGATATTTCCTTACAATTTATTCAGATGCCGGTCCTCGACACTCAGGAATCGCACTCCCGCTACATACTGCCTGGCGGTTCAAGCAGGGCTCACGCTTCAACGACCTGCCCGCTCGACCCGCCCGTCGGGGCCTGCCCGCCCGACCAGCCCGTTAGTGACTGCAGTCGCCTGTCGCTGCTCTTCGCCCGCCTTCGATGCCCCTCGCTGCCCGTACTGGTTCCGCGGTCGCTTTCGCTCGCTGCCCTTCGTGGCCCCGTCGCTGCCCTTTGTGGCCCCACATTATATGCCCTTCGTGGCCCCCGCTCGCACGCGCCCGTCGTGGCACCATACGCATGCGCTTCGTAGCCCCGCTGTCGCCCTTCGTGGCCCCCTCGCTGCCCGTCGCGGCCCCTTTGCTGCCCTTAGTGGCTCCGCTGTCGCCCTTTGTGGCCCCGTATACGAATGCCCTTCGTGGCCCCCGCTCGCTCGCGCCCGTCGTGGCCCCATATGCATGCCCTTCGTGGCCCCGCTGTCACCCTTTGTGGCCCCCTTGCTGCCCGTCGTGGCCCCTTTGCTGCCCTCAGCGGCCCCGTCGCTGACCTCTGTGGCCTCGGATTTTATGCCCTTCGTGGCCCACGCTGGCTTTTCTCACGAGTTACTTGGGAATCGTGCTATCCCTCGAGATTTCCTCGCGATTCATGCAAGACACACGCTTCAGCAGCCCGCCTGCTCGACGCGTGGACGCATGTATTGTCGCGGGGACGCATGTACACCCTGCCATTGGTACTCCCCATGTGCCACTAACCGTGTGAGGGGTGCTCCGAAATGAGTCGCGGGAACGCATGTAAACCCTGCCACTGGGGCCTTCGGTGGAGCTCCCTATGGGGCCACGAACCTTGTGAGGGGTGTGCCGACATGGATGGCACGGACGCATGGGATGATGGTGATGATGGTGATGGTGATGATGAGGATCTGAGGATGGAGAATGGAGGGGGAGGAGGAGGGGGAAAAGGGAGGAGGGGGGATGGGTAAAAAGGAGGCGGGGGGAGGGGGA
The DNA here is from genome assembly GCA_963575745.1 of Prorocentrum cordatum. Classification (NCBI taxonomy): domain Eukaryota; class Dinophyceae; order Prorocentrales; family Prorocentraceae; genus Prorocentrum; species Prorocentrum cordatum. The sequence continues at coordinate 84,335 of CAUYUJ010006402.1, forward strand.
CGCGGGGCGCCGTCTCTTCAAAACGGGGACCCCCACACCACAGGATGGTTGGGAAGGAAATGACGCCAGTTCCACCTGACTTGGCGGCGAAACGCCTCAACTTCGGATGGACAAGGACCCGTCGTGACTCCTCGCGCCCTGAAATCAACCCGCATCATGAGGACGCGCGGCAAAAATGCAAGGGCCTTGGATGCCCGTGCATGAGGATGCCCGTGCTGGCCGCCAGCGAGAGTCGCCAGGGACGGGCCGAAGGGGGCAACGATGCAAGGGTACCCTTGGGAAGGCTGCCCATCCTTCCCAGGCGGGTCGGCTGTGCTCCACGCCTGCGCTTCCCCGAACGTTGCCTCCCCCACGCTCCCCCCCAAGCCCTCTGCCCCCCTGCTCCTTCGGTGGCAACTCATGGGAGCCTCCCATGCCATCTTGGCGGCTCTTGCGAACCGACGCTAGTCGGTACCAAATCGACGCTAATCGACGCTACATCGACGCTAATCGACGCTAGCCGACGCTGCACTGGCGCTGTCATCCACTCCCAGCGGCTCGCGGACCCGAATATCGACACTAAAGACAGAATTGCGAGGCTGCACAAGGCTCACATGTTTTCTACGGACTCACCCCCCTCTCGGGGACGGCCAAGAGGGCGGTGTCCAAGAGGGGCGCGCAAATCATGGCCGCCGTCACGTGGGCGGCCCAGGGGCGGGGCCCGGGGCGCATTGAAACAAGGCGAGGCGCCGTGAAATCGAGGAAAAAATCATGGCCCCCGCCATGATATCCAGAAACCCCCGAGCCAATTGTTTTTTCTTGTCACTGGGTCACCGGGTCACCGCGTCATCTGAGCCACGCCGCCGGGTCATGGGGTCACCGGCAATCTTTTCCATTGGGTCACCGGGCTCACTGGCCCGATTCCAAAAAAAACCTCTCTACTCCACATCCACTCGGACATCCCCCCCAGTCATCCCCCCCCCGTCGCGGCCGCCCCCGGCCCGCGGCACCCCGCAAAGCGTGCACTCGACCAGCCGGTGCTCGCAGCACTGCGCGTGCGCCTGGCGCGGCTGGCCGGGCAAGAGTCAGGTCGGGCGTGCCCTCCTATGCAGGCGGATTTTGGACGAAGAATCGAACATGGCCCAAACATGCCCCCAAAATTTTCAAATTTGCCCCCCCCCCAACAAAAAATAGTCCCCGACTATTTCTTGACTATTTTGACACCCAGACATGCGACGTCCTGATTTTTTCAAGACGGGGTCCCTGGAAGTCCCGACCCTTTCCCCGGGACCGGTTTCTCATCCTGAGTCGTTTTTGGACGCTCCCGAGGCCCGGCGAGGGCCCTCCGAGGCCGAACTTTGGCCAAAACCCTCCTGTCCTGATACTTTTACGACGCGAGCATGTCTGGGAACATTCCTCCCGTAGAGGGACATGCCCGACTTGAGGCTGGCCGGGCGAGCGGGCGGCGGCACGCCCCGCGGCCACGGCCGCGGCCGCCGCGGCCACGGCCATCGCGCACGGGCCGCGCCGCGCCGCGGAAGAGGTCAAAAATAATTTCAAAAAATAAAAGAATCGTCTTCCACATACTATTTTTGGGCTAGTTTTCAATGTTCCCTCTGTATAGAGGCACATGCCCGACTTCAAAGTGGGGGGGGAGAGAACGAGTATCCATGTCGCGCCACCGCGGGGGCCCCCAGGGCCCGATCGGGGCCCCCATCGGCGTGTTACTCCCCCGCTCTCCGTCCGACAAAAAGACGGGCGCACAGCGACAGACATAACACGCCGACGGGGGCCTCGGGGGGGCCCACGCGGCGGCGTGACGTTGATGCTCCTGCGGCCCCTGGCGCAAGATCGCAACGGAACTTCGTGTCGGCAACTTTCGACGGCTGGCGGCCCTCCCCGGGCTCCAGATTTGGACGCCCGAAATGGGTACGGAAAGAATGGGTACGATGCCTAACAGCGGCTCCTGCTCATTTTGAGACGGACTCGCTGTCGGTGTCGCCGCGGCCTGTGCACATTTAAGACAGGAGGCCGCCTGCCCAACAGCGGCCGCTGTCGGTTTGGGACAACATTTGTTGTTGGGCATCGTGCCCATTTTTTCGGCACCCATGTCGGGCGTCCAAACCAGAGGGCAGTCGAGACATGGCGCGGGAGGAGACAGCAATCCCGGGGACTCGGTCCGTGGTCCAGACCTCCAGTTGGCGGCGAGCGGGGGAAAGAAGTGGGAGGGGGCAAGCCTTCTACGAAGGCTGGGAAATCACATGGCCTTCCGAGAAATGTCCGAAGCCTTCCCCAGAGACACGGAACTCCTCTCAGAGGGCGCGAGGGCTTCTCAGAAGAACGGCAGCCTTCTGAGAAGGCCCACTCATTCTCACTCACCCCCCGCGCTCGGCCCAGACATGCGACGCCTTGATTTTTTCAATACGGGGTCCCCCGAAGTTCCGACCCTTTCCCCAGGACCGGTGTTTCATCCTGAGTCGTTAATTGACGGTCCCGAGGCCTGGCGAGGGACCCAGAAGGCCGAAAATTGCCAAAAGCCTACCGTCATGACGCGCTCATGTCTGGGGGGGGGTACATGCTGCGAAACAGCTACGACCTCGGGGGATCGGTGCGGGTTAATGCGAAGGACTCCCTCGTCCCTGCTGGGCCCCAGGATCGTGAGACACCCAGCCAGGGCGCCACACTGGCTCTGTATATATATATATACATACACATACATATTTATATATAGATCCCGAGCAGGGGAAAGGAGAAGATCTGAGATCGAGGATCGGGGATCGGGAAGCAAAATCTTGAAGTGAGGATCGAGGATCGAGGATCCAGGATCGAGGAGCTGAGATCGAGGATCGGGGATCGAAGTCTTTGGACGCTGTGGGCTCCCTCTGTCTGCGCTCCCAGAAGGGAGCCCCTCGTCGCCGCAGCGGGACCATGCTTCGGAATTCTGGCGGGGGGGGGAGACGGCATGCGGTGGAGGGGAGTGGACCTCCTCCCCAGACCTGGAGAGTGACTGCCTACCAGAGCACCCCAACCCAACCCGAAGACCCGAATTTCGGGTTGGGGGGGGGTACGGGTTCCACATGTGTTTTGTTCGATGTTCCCCGACCCCCCCCACACTGGAAATGGAGGGCAAATCTGAGCCTTCGGGTTGGGTTGAGGTGGTTTGGTGGGTGGTGAGAGAGTGGGGCGTGGGAACAGAGAGCACTTGTGAGGGGGTGCGGGGACGCAAGAGAGGGGAGGAGGAGGGAGGGGAGGAGGGTGAAGGAGAGAACGCCTGTGGGGGGGGGGGGGGCGCGGAGGCGCAGATTGGAAGCTGGGCGAGGGCTGGCAAATCCGTAACTGCTGAAACGGTCTTCCCGGAAGAAACAAATAAATTCCCGCAATCAAGCTCAGCGCACTAAATAGCAAACGGGCTGCTTCCCGGGAGGAAAAAAACATGTCCTGGAGCTCCGTTTTAGTAGCCACGGGTTTCGCCCTTCTTCCAGAGAGGGGAGGAGGGGGGGGCACGAAGACAAGACAAACATATCACAACGTATGCTTTTCTTGTGTTTCTGATTTTCTCGGGGGCTTGGGGTTCCCCCGGGGGCCTGCAGGAGGCTCTGGGTACCTAGTGGGAAAGGGCGGAGGGGACGACCTCGCTGGCTCCCTTAAGCTCAGGGCGGCTTTGAGAGGGAGCGCAGGAAGCTCTAGAGTGCTCTAGGGGGATCAAGGAGTTTCTCAAGGTCTCGAGGCAAGTGAATGAGCAGGAGAAGGTGCAACATGAAAAGGATAGCAGGTGGGAGAATGAGGGTGTAGGTGATTCGTCTCAGCCAGGCCCCCCTCTCAATAATATGTCTTGCTTCTTCCGCTTGTGCCATGGAACATAGAAGTGGATTTCAACTCTATGCGTGCCACCGCTTGCGCTTGTAACATTTTGAATGCTGACCTGTCATTCCAACGAATAATGGAGCAAGGATCGCTGACCTTCATATCCAGGGTCTTCCCGCAGAAGAAACACCTTGCCGAGAAGACAACTTGCATCAGAAGCCAAGCAAAGAGAGAACATGACAACTTCGTCAACCCAAGCTGGAGCCACACTCTGCCGTATGATTGCGCGTCCCCTTTTCTTCCGCCTCGCTGTCTGCCTCGTGTGACATCGCAGATGTTTGCTGGCGTGGGCCCGATGCAGTAATCAATTGAAATCTTGGACGCGCGAGCTACGTGGTGCAAACGATGTAGTGCAGGCGACCAAGTGCGGAACGCGTGGTGCGGCGCCAGGTGGGGAAACCACGCCAAATCCACCCCAGCGCGCGACGCGGCAAGGAGACGGCAACGGGCGGCAGGGTGGCGAAACCACGCCGGGCCCGCCACCCGACACCGGGCGGCGAGGCAGCAGCGCGCGGCAGCGTGGCGAGACCCCGCCGGCCCCACCCCGCGCACGAGGCGGCCGCGGGGCGGCAGCGCGGCCACGGCACCGGGGTGGCACCGCGGGCGGTGGCGCGGCGACGCCGCGCCCGAGGCACCCGGCACACGAGTTGGCAGCGAGGCGTCGGCGGGCAGCAGCACGGCGCAGCCTCGCCAGGCTCGTGCAGCGCACGGCGCCGCAGCGGAGAGGCCACGGGCGGCAGGGCGGTGCATCGCCGGGCCCACGGGATCACTTATGGGATGTCCAGCAAGAGCCCCTCAGGGCAAGCACTGCTTTGGGGGACAAGGGACGGGCTGGGAGAATGAATGGGGGTTGGACCGGGAAAGAATACGCGGCGAACGGTGCCTATTAGAACCGAGGCCAACGAACCAAGGAGCACAAGCTCCCGTTATCTTTCGCACTCTCTCTCTCTATATATATACATGTACTGTTGTTTTCCCCCCTCTCTCTCTCTTCCTCTCATTCTCAGTCGCTGTCTGTCTGTCTGTCTCTGGTTATCTCTCTCTCTCTCTCTCCATCTTTCCACGTTTACCAAACTATGTGTGCGTTGCTTTCTCTCCTCTACACATACATGTTAAACTAAACAAGTATATGTGCAAGACTTTGTGTACTTGCGCGTGATATCATCGTGTACGCAAATCTACATTAGGCATCCGTCCATATATATATATATGTGTATATATGTATATATATATATGTATAGCGCTAAAGATCCAATGCCACGGGTGACGCATCGTATCGAAATTTTACTCGGCCCACTGCTGCCGCCATCCACAGTAGAAGTCTCTGCAACCGAGAAACTCCGACAACTACGACTTTCTCTGCGCAATCAGGTGGGCGATCGCCGCAAGCCTGGACCCGCCGGGCGACGTTCTGGAGCATCCAGCGCTGCGCGGAGGTAGGTCGAAGAGGCTCCTCAAACGACCGATCGCGCCCCTGGGCGCGGAGAGCTCAAGCGGCCAGGTCGGTCTCCCCCGCAACCGTTGGGAGGTCACCTTTCCTCGCTGGCGCCATCGCCCATCTACTAAGGTATCTTCTTGGTGGCGACAATGTTTGAATCGTCCTTGCCGCCCTTGCCGCCGCCCTTGCGACTTTGCTTTTGCTACTCCCAGCAAAAATGCCCCTGCTTCCAGGTCGTGGCCCTTTCCTTGAGCCGCTCGGTGGTCCAGGTGTTGAACTTCGTCGTTTGGGCCCAACTCGCGGCACTGATAGGGGCCGAGTCATGATGTCCAATCCACTGCGGTCTCCGTCCGGATCAGCCAGCGCACGACCACCTCGGCCGATGCCAACACCAAAATCTTGAGATGGCCCCAGGAGTGTGTCAGCCCGGGGAGTTCACACAACTTCCGATGCAAAGATTGACCGCCGCCCCTTCGCCGACCCCGTGGAGCCTCTCCCACTCCGCCGGGCCCGACGTCATGTCGCCAAGGCCGAAAGGGCGGCGCCCAAGAGCCTCCTTCGCGCTCCTGGTCCCCGTCACAAGGAAGCCCTGCCGGTCGGTGCCCCTCACCCAAGCCGGGGCCCCCGGCAGCCGAAGCCGATGCTGGCCCGCCTCGTCGGCGTGGTCACATGAGGCCCTCATGTCCCCGAATGTTCTCAGAACATAAACCCGGTTTGTTCAAACACAACAGTCCCAGGCACAACTGTTCTAAGAACTTTTCGTGGAAGCCAACAAAAAGGTTAAACCAATCCTTCGAACATTGTTTGGTAGGCATATAGGCACGCAAGGACGCTTCGCCACTGCTTGATACTGGCCGCGATCTTCTGAAAGCGGACCTCCTCACCACCCATCACCGCCAATCCCTTCTGCTAGGTGGGACATGTCCTCCTACAAGGAGATTTCGGACGAACAATAAAACATACTCAAAACATGTTCCAACATGATCCAACAATTATCGAAAATCGTCCCCAGACTATTCTTCATAATTTTTGCATACTCCTCCTGTAAAGGGACACGCCCGACTTAACCCTTCTGTCGCAAGCGACGCTTCGGCTGTCATCGTCCACGATGCCAGCCCAGCGCCGCAGATGGTGTCTGTCGTCTTTGCCACCACCCACATCATCTGCTCCACGACTTGTACCGTTCCGACTCCTAGGAGCAGCCTTGAAGCTTCCCGCGCCACCGGAAGCCCGCGAGGTACACGCCGCCCGCGATGGGATAATGGGCGTAGACCTGGTTGGCAAGATGCCTGGGGGAGACCGCCATGCGCTTGGGCATCCCACGCAGAGCGCCCAGCAGCGCGACTCGGACCACGTCGTGTTCCGGCGTGAAGCAGACCCACCTGTCTTTCTCAACCTGAAGAGCCACACGTGGAAAGTTAAGATGAATCCGTTCGGATCGTTGTCCTGCCGTACGAGGATCTGACGGTCCGATACGCCGAGTGTCGCGAAGTCCGCCATGGCGCCGCATGGGCTTTGGAGGGCCGCTGCCGAGCGGCGCCTGTGCGAGCACGGCCAGCGTCGCGCCGTTGGGCCGGGAGCCGTCGGCTCGGAGGTCGCAGCCTCGTGTGGCGGCCTCTCGCGGCCCGCGCACCGGCAGCGCCGGCAGGCCCCCCGCAAGGAAATCCAGCACCCCCGCGGTGCTGCACTGCAACGCCCACACCTCGGCCTGGAGTTCGATGATCCACCGCAGCTCTGGGTCACAGGTCGGCGGCGAACCCGGGGGGGGGAAGCGAGAAGGGGCGGGCCTTTCTCAGGAGGCTCGGAAGTCCCCTGGCCTTCCGAGAAGTTTTATGGGCCTTGCCCGAAGACAAGAACTTTACACCAGACAAACGCCCAATCAGTTGATGATTTGAAAAATAAGGATATGGATATTTAGATCGATTGTGATATCGATCGTGGTGTCGATAGAAAGGACGATAGTAAGGTCGATCGCGAGACTGATCGAGAAAAATCGATTCAGTGAGATCGATAGTGAGATCGATCGCGAGAACACTCGTGCGATCTATCGTAAGATCAATTGTGAGATCGATCGAGAGATCGATTGTGAGATCGATCGCGAGATTGACAGAGGGGTGGGTGACGAGGTCGATGGTGAGACCGATCGATCAAGAGATCGACCAGGAACCCGGGAACACCGCCGCCCACCGAAACTGGCCCAGAACCAGCAGCTGGGAACCCAGGAGCCTGGAACCGGGAACCCGGAAACCCGGGATCCCGGGAACCCAGTCAGCGACCTAAATCGGCCCAGCGCTTTCACCAAATCCTTCAATATCCGCCAGGACCCCTTCAGTTTAAGCATTGATTGAGGATCCTCTCAGAGGACGCGAGAGCCTCTGAGAAGTCTCGCCCCCTTCTGAAAAAGGCCTTCTCCTTCTCACTCCCCCCATTCGTCGTCCCACATGATGGGACGTCTGACCCACATGCGTAGACCCCCCCGTATGCGCTACCCGCATACCAGCCGCCATTACCAGGTGCCAACATCGAGCACCTATTTCAAGGGTGGAAGAGACAAAATGCCCCATCCGAATGATCACAATTCCGAATCTTTCAGAATAATCCATTTCGTGAGAACTGATTAAGAAATTACACACGCGTGCGTCGTCGCGCGCACGCGTAAATATTGCAAACCACGTGGGTGTCGTTAAGGATTCCAACGTCGATTTCACTGGACACCGCGTGTGTCAACACCAGTTTTCGAACATACGATCTGCGCAAACCCTTGCGACTTGCGAGAAAACCATAGGCTGTCCACGCGTTCTTCAAATTCGACAGAACGGGCCTTATGCGCGCGCATTTCGAGATCATCCGGCCGCCCTTGCGCGCGTGCTGGGGTGGGGAAGGGGGGGAGGGCACGATCCCTGTGAGCTAATTCCACGCGGGCCACACGCGCCCGTCGGCTGCTCGCGCATGCCTGAATCTTGCCAACACTTCATCGTTGACGCGTGGACACCATCACTGTAGTCGGCGTGATCAACATCGGCGCCGTCATGCGCCTTGCCGTTTTCGTCGTCATCGTCGTAAGTAGCATCGCTGCAATCATCATCGCGCCTGCCAGCGCTGACGTCGCAATGATACCGCGCCCGCCCGATTCATCGACTCGCAGCGAAGTGTTTGCGCGTGTGCGCGGCCTGTGGGAGGTGGAAATTCCCCAGCGGTCAGCGCCACCGCGGCCGCGTCGGTCGTGCCAGACTAGCTGGCCGCTGTGCGCGCGAACCTGCGCGCATTTGCGCGGCTTCAGCGGTGCGCCAACCAGCGCCAAGCAGGCATCACAATTGCCGCTTCGTGGGTTTTGCAACCCAAGTTGTGGGCGCGCGTGTGGGATGATTGCGCGAGCAGTGGGAGTGATGAGCCACTGCGAACATCAATCATTTGCACCACATAATTGTACCTGGTAGACTGCACCGCGCTGGTCCTCCGTTCTAGAAAATTTAGGATCGACCGCCTCCCCCGATGCCCGGATTATCCCCCTCAGTGGATGTGCAGTTTACATATGAGTCTGCCCCGTCCTTCGTTGGGAATGAACTCACTCGATCCCATCAAAATTCGCATCGGCCCCCGTCAGCTCATTCGCGCATCAAAAATCATCAATGTTCAAAAACCTCAGAAAACAAAACAACAACAAGAACAAAGTGCACGCGCGAGCGTCGTCGTACGCGCACGCCGCCATCATTCACAAGCCAGTCGGTGTCATAAGTCTTTCAAAATTGAGCGCCCCGAGCACTTGCAAATATAATGCTTTACATATTGGCTTGACTCAACACGTGCGCGCTCGTTTATATCAAATTGAAACCACGCGCGCTTCGCGCGCGCTCAAGTTCTAGTCGACTCCGAAGACGGTGTCAATTTCCATGGGACCTTTTCCATGTGGTCTTCCGCGTTCCTCCCTTTCAGCCATGCGTGATTTCCGGGCGGATGCTGCAAAGTTCAAGAAAGGGTTTGGCCTGTAGCGTACCAGCGACGACCGACGACGACGACGACGGACCACCGACGATCAGCATCATTGTCATCTAATCCACGTGTGCGGGAGAGGCGTTTCCGGAGCGTCTTGCGGGCGTCATGGGGGCGTCTTCGGGCCTCGACATTGGGTGGGCGGGTCGGGGGGTGCAGCCAGGGCCACGTGTTCCGAAGGGCTGTTCCGGAGCATGGAAGACGAAGGGCTTCTGGCGGGTTTCTGAGGGTCTGTGTAGAAGCCTCCTGGGAGCTCGGTGGGAGTTTCTCGGGAGCTTCTCGGGTCTTTCTGGAGCCTTTTTGGTGGCTTTGTGGGGCGTCGTGGAGGCCTCCTGGGAGCCTCTTGGGGCCTCCTGGGGGCCTCTTGGGGCAGAGGGCGCCTCTGTTCGGGCATTTGGGGGGCTCTCTGGAGCCTCCTGGGAATATCTTGGGCCAGCTTGGGAGCCTCTGGAGGGGTCCGGGGCACCTTCTGAACCCTCTTGGAGCCCTCGAGGCCCCCCCAGCCCCCTATGCGAACCAGAGGTCGCAATTCTGGGCCCATCCCGCAACTGTGTCTGGGTTGTGGGTTAGAGGCTTCTCGGATGTTCGCTGGGATGATATCGTGGGATGCCTCTCGGGAGGCCTTTTGGAAGCAGGTTTGAAACCTCCACGGGGGCGTTGTGGAGCTTGTCGGACCTCTCTGAAGCATCTTTGGGGCCTCTTTGGAGCCACTTGGGGGCCTCCTGGGGGTCTCTGTGGGCGGGAAACTCGAAAGGTCGGTTCGCGTTCCCTCTCTTGGGCCCGTCTTGGAGCCGTCTTCAGGCCCTCTGCAGGCCCTCTCGGGCCGTTTTGGGGGCCTCTTGGGCCGATCATGCGGCCCTCTTGGGCTGTCTTGGGGGCCTCTTGGGGGCCTCTGGGGAGCCTCTTGGGGCGACGTTGGAGGCTTCTTGGGCAGTCTTGGAGTGTCGGCCGCTCGAAAACGTGAGAAGCAACAAATACTGAACACACACACAATGAAAATCAATGATTTGGGCGTCTTGGGGCTCTCTTGGAGATCCTCGCGGAGCGACCTTGGGGCATATTGGGGGCCTCTTGGGCCGATCATGGGGCCATCTTGGGCGGCTTGGAGCGCTCTTGGGCCGTCTTGGCTGCTTCTTGTCGTCTCCAGAAGCCTAAATGGACGCCTCGGGAAAGCGGAAAAAGTTCCGGGACTCAGAAAACGGGCCCCTGGATGCAGAAAACAGGCCCCCGCAGCCCAGGGGGCAAATTCGGTTACGGGAGGGGGGGAGTTTGGGAAAAGTGTGCGACCCTGGGCCGCGGGGCCCTGGACGCCGCCTACATTATATAAGAGGTGTGCCAATATCTTGTTATATTTTTCCTGAAAGACAGCTCGGAGCCCACATGCGTGAGTATATGTCGAAGCCATACCGAACTAACCAGTGCTGCAAACACCTCAACAAACACACACACACACACGCACACCAATGGGTGCTCGATGGGAAATGTTGAGAACTTCTGTCCGCGAACATTCGCTGGACTCGCAGGGAAAACCTATGAGTTTGGCCATCTCGTCTAAAAGCTCGCGCTCGCATCTCCTTACCCAACAAATGATACCATCCAGGCCACACGCGTGCGTGTCGAAACCCGTTCAAAACATTGATTACAAGATAGAGCCCCTCTTAAACATATGCGCGCTACACGCTTCTCAACACAATGTATGCCAGGTGAAGTTCATTTCCGCGCGCGCGCACTTCCTCGCCATCACACTCATGAGCGCTACCATCTCACCGCCACTACGTCATCCCAAATCGCCGCCACTGCGGCAATCACTACGTAGTACCAAGCAGCCGCCGCAATCGCAGGCGCATGGGTTGTGCAAAGTGGACTGCACCACAAGGCTTAGTTACATCACGCAGCCTGCACCACATGGCTCACACATCCACAGAGCATCAACTCACTGCTTGGGTCCACGCTGGCAAACATTACCACTTCTTGGGGGGGGAACCAACAGTTACCGATACCGCTACGCCCCGGATGTCTCCTGGGCTGCGTTCTGATTATGACTTTGAGGCCCCGCCTTGATCTGTCCCCTCGCCCTGCTTCGCCTCGTGCTCTTCCTGGGCCTCCGCCGCTCCTCCTTCCCCTCCCCCTGCCCTCCCCCCCTTGTACGCGCGCGCGCGCCCCTCGCGCCACCATAACCATCAGGCTTCCCGACGACGCCTGCCGCGATGAGCCGAGCACGCCTCTCTTTCCTCCGCCTCTCGTGGGCGATCCGCGGGCGCGTCAGGGCGTGAGGCATACGGCAGGCCGTCGAGGATGCCGGCTGCCAGCGCGCAAGAAGGGGCAAGGATGGTGGCCGAGCGGAGCGGATGATGTGTTTTGTTTTATTCGGCGTTTCGGCATTGGGTCGGAAGGGGGGGGGATGGGGGGGGGTCTGACTGCGGACGCTTGCTTAGCGCGACTGTTTGCCACAGTGCGTCCTATGAGGTGAAACTCCACCTGCTCGGAACGGGCGCCAAAAACAGCCAAGATCTACGCCATAGGGGGGGTTTGCGAGGGCCCGCGCCGAATTGCAAAACAATGAAGGAAAAACGATCACCAACAAGCACGACGCTCCTGCCTGGTATCCCCCCTCACTACCAGCATCCCCGACTCCAGCCGCCCATCGACACCAGCAGCACAACATCCACCTCTCTCTCCTCCTCGCCCCCTTCCCTCCTCCTTGCCGCATTCGAACCAAATCATATCCATGAGACTCAAGCGTTCGGAGTTCCGCACAGATTTCCTGGATTGGCGCTGCAAGACCCCACCCCCTCCCTGGCACGAGGAGCGTGCCAAGGGCGACGTTGGAGGCGCCGCGAGGGGGACCAACGCGGATCCACGAAATCCGCGCGGATCTCCGACGGTTTATGGCGATGTCGTTTGTTACTGTTCGCCCCCATGACGATTAACCTTGCCATCACTCGGACGTCCATTCCACGTGTATGTGTCAGCTTCGTGCGTCTATTCGCAGGATGATCTAGAATGCTCCCCGATGGTCCTCGCCGAAAAAAAAAACAGCACACGTCCGAGCGATGCCAAGCAATCAATCTCCCAACAGCATGAATCGACGACAATACACATAGGCTTTAAGCCGGAATGCGTGAGAACCCAAACGTGGAAGTCACGCGAAGGCGCGTTCGCGCGCGAAATCATGTGCCCGACCCGAAGTGCAACACCATCCTAGCAGCCAAGATTCGAAAAAATAAGGAAGCGCGGAGAGCCACAGAATTTGAGCCGACTTCAACGCGACTTGGGTGGGAAGCTGCAGCAGCGGAAACAACATCGCAATGACAAGCCATGCGACGCAATTGTGAAGCCACCGAGCTGTCTCAAAAAACGCCATGCCCACGGGGGCAGTGGAAGCGCCAGGCCACTCAGAATGGCTGTAAGTTGTCCTGCGAGCGATGGCTTCTATAAACCGGTACGTGGCGTAAAAAAGCTACTGCCGAGAGGGAGAGGCGCGGAACAGTGAGACACTGCGTGTATAAGGGCGCCGGGTGTGGGCATGTGTAGCCCAGCGGTGGAAGTGCGCAGACGGAGGAGAAGGAGGAGGATGAGGATGAGGATGAGGATGAGGATGAGGAGGAGGAGGAGGAGGAGGAGGAGGAGGAGGAGGAGGAGGAGGAGGAGGATCACCAGGTGGAGTGCGCAGCAGATTAGCTCTGCTCAGGCCCTGGATCCCTGTGTTTGGACTGAGCTCCTGAAATTCTGATGGCTTCAGCGGCCAGACAGACCTGGAACCTCAGAGGTGGGCTCAGGAAGAGAGAGGTGAGCGGGAAAATGACTTTGGGTGCTTCCCCCGGCAGAGCAGGTCCAACTGCGTCTTGTCCCCAGCTCTCTTGAAACCTTGGCAACTCTCTTTGGCCCGTCGCACATCTTATTCACCGACTTTGCCACAGCTGGAACAGATCAATCCAACATTTAGACTCTGCTCCTGGCGGGCAACGACAGATGTTGCCCTTGGGGTCTGCAGCTATATGCAACAACTGTAAGTGATAGCGTTTGCAGGCCTCTTCCTTGCAAACAGCACATACTCCAGATTTCGTAATAAAGGGAGGGGGGTCTCATTTCGGGGGGGTCTCTTCCAGGCTATCTTGGAGGGCCTGGGGGGGTCTGGGGACGATGTTTAGGAGGGTTCTCCCACGGTGGGGGGGTCTAAAACTTCTCGTCTGGGAGGGTTGAGACCCCCTCCCTTATATTACGAAATCTGGAGTAGCCACTTCTGGGACCTGCCGCTCAATTCCCACGAGTACCAGCTTCGGTGGGGCCGCGGGTCCGAGGGCGCAGGGGCGAGGAGGAGCCTCTCCTGTCCAAACCACCCGGGCGCTACTGGCTCGAGCCGCCATGGGCTGAGCCACCTCTTTGGCCCGAGGGGCGAAAGCCTTTGGGCTGGTCATTGGTCCCACGGGCTCTCGTGAACTAGAAGCTTTAGCGGCATACCTGCACCGCTTGGCCAGCAGGATGTCTGGCGCCGCTGGCCTCTTCTACTTCTGTGGCCGAAGGCCTCTGCAACATCGGGGCACCCACTTTAGGGACTGTGTCAACAAACTCGTTTCCTGTGACATCTGGCCATTCTTCCGAGCCCTGGGTGAAATTGTCTCGGCTCTGGCGAGCCTTAGTTTTGGAAAAAAACGGCTCCTCGATGTGCCACAATGGCCGCCCCTGAAAGCTTCTGCCGACGACCGTAGCATTCGCTGCGCGCGTCTGCGATGCCTCCATAATCCGCGACAGTCTTGTCCATGGCTTTGGGGGCGGAGGACGGGGCAGCAGCAAGCGCGGCAAGGTGCTCAGCGGAGGGGGCCCACTCCTGGCCGACAACAGGGGTCACCGAATGGGCATGGGGCCGAAGTTCTAGATTTCGTCGTAGTACCTGGGCCTGTTACTTGAAAGATAATCCACGGGTTTGTCTAAGTTCTTGATCATATATCCCAACCGCCTCGGCTCCGCGAGAGTGGGCCTGCCCAAACCCCGCGAAGTGTATAGCTTAAGCGCGTCAACTGCTGCACGTCGCGCGGCTCGAAGCCTAGCTAGTCAGCCTTTGAGTTCGCCGCGCTTCTCGCGAAGTTTGCTGCTAGATCTGCCTCTTCATCGCTTCTGTCCAACACCAAATTCATCGCCTAAATCAGTATCACGATGGGGAAATGAACCAGAATGCCGCCCCAAGGCCTTGGCTAGCTTCCGCTGTAGATCGAGCCCGGGGGCCGCTGCTGCTGACCTGCGGACCGCGATTTCGCATGCCAGCTCGCTTTGGATCGCTTTCAAAAGACTGACAGCGGCGTGCTTGATGGAGTCAGCGAGGGCGCTCTTGCACTCGTGGGAGCAGAGCGAGGGGAGGTCATCAATGACCATGTGGAGGGAGATAGGTACGCTGCCTGTCCAAGTGTCGAGGGACTCCACGCAATGCATCTGCGCAAAGAAAATGGCAAACATGCAGCCTCCGGGACTACGCTTTACTGGGGACCCTGCATGGGATGTCTAATTGTTTACTGATTTTTACGTTGGCCGCGGTAATGAAGATGATGGGCATGAAGGCTCCACTGATACCCGCGTTGATGACTCTGTGGCGCAGTGCGTCCCGATATGCATGGTCGTGCTCATGTGTTATATCCCACGTGATGGAGGCTGCGCGGATATGGTTCAAATTCGTTCTCTGCCTGCAGCGACTGCCGGTGCGCCAGCTCCAAGATGGATCGACCAGCTTGGTGCGCTAAAAACTCTCGCCTGTCCCTGCGCCTCCAACTTATTGCTTCTTCTTGTCGGACCCCCCCCAGGGCAGTAGCCCAAAGCCGCGGTGCGATGGGCCCGCCCCAGGGCGTCTGCGTTTTGGAATCGGGGTCACGGCGGCCGCGAGAAGCTGAGACGGCGCGCAGCCTTCGCGATCCACGCGATAAAATAATCTGCAGCGCAAAAAACTTGCCGATCGATCGCCAGCAGCCTGGTGCGACACGTGTGGACGCCGCCACGCGCCCCGGACGCGGCGCGGCTGAACCTCCTCAGGGCCCTCTTGAGCACGTCGGGGGTGGCCTGGAGGCAGCGTGGGGATCTCCTGGGGCCTTATCTTGTTGGGCCTGCCGGGGGCTCTCAGATATCGGCGCGTCGTCGAATCTCCGAGTAGAGCAACTCCGCGGGGTAGCCTGAGAAACCCCCTTCTGACAGTTTCGGTCCGAGACGGCTTCAATGCAGTCGCGTTTCTGGCCCACCTGTGGCCCCACTCAACCTGGGTTCATCTCGTTCGGTACCCATTGTTTCCATGGCTAAGTAGCCCCAGGAGGCTCCGCGCTGCCTGCTTTATCCAAAACTGCCTGACCAGGTCGCGCAACTCCGAATCTGTGGACCTGGCTTGATCCGAAAAAAACCCTCGCTGCCTCGACTCTGAACATCCTGAAAAAGACTCTCGCTGGAAGAGCGCGCCTGGTCTAAACTGTCTGACAACTCCTCATTGGCGGTGAACTCTGGCGGCTTTTCTCCAAGCGCCAGAAGAATGCCCAGGAACTCGTCGGCCTGCTTCCTGGCGGTGGCCCCATGAATCTCCATCGCCTGATTGAGCAGCCAACGGACTGAGCGCCAGTGCAACTTCCAGTCTGCAAGGTGCTGATTCTCTACTGCCCCAGCTGAACCAAACCAGAGTGTGGGGTCGCATCCTTGCCCAGGATGTTCGACGTGGGTACTAGTAGCTCTGCTGATCGCAGTCTCCTCAACGCTAACAAGTATATTATACTTCTAGAGCGACTTGCTCCTGCATCGGGCCCTCAACCTCGACCAAGACCGCCTCCAGAGCCCCAGGGCGTCGAGAGCGGCCTGGGCCCTGGCCCGGGGGAGATTCTCCGGAGAAGGTCCGAAAAGCTTCGTTTTGAAGAGTTTCCGGGGCTCGCGCAGCGCGGGGTTCGCGACGCGAGGCCCCGATGGAAAAATGCAAGCGCGCAGGGCGATGATGGGGGGGCGGGCGCTGCTTCAGCGCGTTGCTCGACTGCGCCCGAATTATTAGATGGGCATTCATGAAGAAACGCATCAATATTGCGTCTGCCTTTGCCTTGAAACATGGCGTCGCCACTGGCGTGGACAACCTCCAGGCCTGCTCTGTCAAAGACTCCAGAGGCTGTGACCATGGTAGGGTTCATGTCGAAATCGAAATCGGCCCCCACGAGGACTGGCGTATTGCACTTCTGCCGGCGAAACCCTGCAGCGGTGATGAGATGCAAATTTGCACTGCTGAGGCCGACCCAGTCCTCGAAATCAGCTGAGATGAAACAGATCGGGGAATGCCCTGCAAGATCCAGAATGGCCGACGTGGCACGATGATTGGGCATGTGCTGCGGCAGGTCGGCTTGCTGAATTCCTATGTTGGGTCCATCGCGCACCGGCGACCCTGTGCCGCGCTTGGGGTCGTTGTTCTCGTTGTAGATACAATCCGAGAAGCTGGCCTTCCAGTCTCGCTTCTTGCACCACTGAATTGCCTGAACCACTGTGTCTCCTGATCACTCCACCTCTTGGCAAAGTATGACGAATGCGTGATGAGATACTTCATGCTGTACAAACTGCTGGATAGGGGCCCCGCAGCTGCCTTTAATGGTCGCTGCTCCTATGGACCTGGAACTGTTACACTGGTGGCGTGTCTGTCCCCTGGTCCACAGGGATGTCGGCGCCTGAGCTGTTCGCCGCCGCAGCCAGGGCCTTCTTGAGCCGATTGGGCTCCTCTGGATCTGAGACCTTCGCCAAGATGGCACCAAACATGTTGGTGATGGCTTCGGGGAGGCTGGCCAGTCTGTTGGAGGCTGCGGCCTTCTCCGAGTCGTCCATGTCTGTGCCTGGCGTACGTGTTGGCGGCGGCGTTTCTGCTTGGCCCTTCTTGACCTGAGCCACTGCCTCTCGAAGGCCGCCTTCGAGCGATTTGACATTGTTCCTGGATGTTCACTGGGACGTCTGAGACTGGTCCGACTGCTCACTGCGACATGAACTGAGCCAGACTGGGGAAGGGAGGAGCGGGCGCCACTGGGTGCGGCGCACAAGCGGTTATGGAGTGGATGCTGCGCTTCCATATGCGTGATATTCTCCTTTGCCCTGCTGTGTCCTCATGCTCCTGAGCCAGATCTCGTAACTGTTGAAGAATGTCACGTTCGTGTCCCTCAGTTTTGGCAGCCTCCGCTTGTGTGCTCAATGTGGTATCGGAAGGCCGTGGCTCGCTGGTCGAGGGGTCCGCCCTGCAGAAATTGCTGCTCTGCCATCTTGAGCTGGAGCACTGCCTGTTCGTAGGTTGAGCTCCGAGCGCTTTCCTTGGATATCCAGAGCTGGACAAGGCTCGTGTACGTCGATACAGGGTGTTGCACGAGGGGCGAGGCTGCTGTGAAGGGTTCCTCGGGCTCCTCGCGTTCGTCGGGCTCTGTTGGTTTCTCTCCAGCTCCTGCTCGCTTTCCTTTGGCCAAGATTATGTGATCGGCTGGCGGCAAGGTACCCCGCTCATCTTTGCCTTTGTCCCGGCCCTTTTCCACCGTCCTCCACAAAAGGCCGCCGAACTTGCTTCCGTTGTCGCACCAGCCCCAGCCGTTTACATTGATTATTCCCGCAAACTATAATTCCCGAGCTGGACGCTGCTGCTGCGAGGGGCGACGGGGGTGCTGCGCCATGGCCTGTGTGCTGCTAGGTGAGCGGCGAGGAGACAGCACACGAGGGGCCTAGCAATGGCCGTGAAAGAGGGGATGGTGATTAGGCCCGCGCGGGCCTGAAGCGAGCACGAGCCCTCTACCCCAAGACCTCTCTGGGAGTGGAGTGCCTGAGCCAGCTGGTGGATTGAGCCAGGAGGAGGAGGAGGAGGAGGAGGAGGAGGAGGAGGAGGAGGAGGAGGAGGAGGAGGAGGAGGAGGAGGAGGAGGAGGAGGAGGAGAGGAGAGGAGAGGAGAGGAGAGAAAGACCAACTGCTTGTGCTCGTGCACACGGCATGTTTCTTCTGTAAACTCAATGGCTGGATGCTTGTGTTGTGCCCTCTGTCGGGTTTTCCGCCGGCAAAAAAAGAAAGAGCAGTGCTGACGCAACATATCACCATGCGAGCACACGTCAAAACGAATTCCCCCTGAGTCGCAGGTCCGAGAGTCAGGCACAGAGCAAAACCCACGATGAGCGCAACGCCTCCACCGAGCCTCACCCGCTAGAAGCACGCCGTGGGGAGCTCGACAGCTCAACCCAAAACTGAAGACAACCAAAAAACAGATCGCAAGCGGGCTCTGGCGGCTGCACGCAGAGGCATCCTTGAGCGACCCCGGGGACGTCCAGACCTGATTACAATGGGGGCACGACCACAAGAAACCTTCCACAAAAAAAAAACACCCTGAGACCCCAGGACGTCCATTGTCTTCTGCTGTGGGAACGTCACGCGTTCCACATAAAAAACCATCGAAGCCCAAGAAACCCAGGGCACCCTGGAGGCAAGCAAGGTGCTTTTTGGCATGGGCCCCCACTGTACCCCAGGACCCGTACAATTACTCCATTTGTATACAAATACATGTATTTGTACAATTTTCGATAAGTATTGAAAAATCATTTAAGTTTAAACATTTGCAACAGAACAATTTTTGGGGGCCTTCTGGGGATCCCTCGGGGCACGCTCTGGGAGCTCCTGCGCGCTGCACCGCGCCACGACGCGTCCGGCACCACCCGGCCGGGTCGGCTCCCGGGCGGACCTGCGCAAAACATGGCAGCGTGCTGACACGACTCTTGAGGACATCCCGGCTGGGTAGTCGAAGCCAATCTGGCGCCAATCTGGCAGGCCCAATCTGGCAAACGGGGGCAATCTGGCGAGGGAGCCAACGCGAATCCAGTCCGGCGAATAAACCAAATCATCCAGTTTGGCCGGGCCAGCTTGGCCCTGGGGGCCCAATCCAATCTGACAGTCTGGCCTTCGACTACCCAGCCCGGGGATCCGGGAACTCCGGCGACGGACTCCAAACCAGCGGCCTCGCGTGCGACTCTGCGCTCCGCGCAGGCCCTCCGGCCTGCGCTCCAGTAGCTCTGCCCAGCGTTGGGCCCTTCGACAGCGCGGCCGTAGATCTATACAGCTTCAAGAGGGGGTAAGGCTGAAGAAGCGGTCCGTCCGCTGCGGCTCCATCTTGGGAGCCTCTTGGGGGTCTTTTTGGGGCCGCCTCGGGGGCCTCTTGGGCCGTTTTCGGGCCCTTCTGGGCCATCTGAAGCTCCTGTCCCGGACATGGTCGCGTCGTAAAACAAAAACACAGGATGGACATTTGTTTGCCAATTTCGGCCTCGGGGGGCCCTCGACGGGCCCCAGGACCGTCTAAAGACGACTCAGGATGGAAAGCCGGTCCCAAAGAAAGGGTCAGGACTTCCAGGGACCCCGTATTTTATGTTGATCCCAATGTACTTAAGGACCACGTCCCAGAAATAATTTCGAGCGACCGGAAAAGTGTCGAAAGAGTGTCGAAACAGTGTCGGACGAGTGTCTCCCAGGGTCCGACACGTGAAAACCCTAGAGTTTCGGTACTTTTCTGGCTCTCGAAATTCTTTCCCGGTGATCAAGGTTAAAGTAGGTGGGAACATCATAACCGGTATCGAAAAAAACAGGACGTCGCATGTCTGGGGTGGGCTCTCTTGCGGGTTCCCTGGGGCCGTCTGGGGGCCGCCTGGGTCGTGGGCGGGGGAGCCCAGTATCAAATCGATCAGCCGGATCGGCGATCGAGATGAATCGGATCAGCCGAAATCGGCAGCCGCGTCGGGAAAGGTCGAATCGGCGGAAATCGGCAGGCTGGTGGGCCTCCGTGGAGAAATCGGAGCCCAAATCGTAATCCCGAGCCGAATCGAATCGGAATGGGCATCGGAAGCAATCGAGATCGAATCGAATCGAATCGGAGAACTCGAAACGAGCCCTGGTCGTGGGCCCATCCAGCAGGTGGCCGGGAACGTCTTGGGGCGCTCCGGGACCGTCTGGGGCTACGCCTGGGCCGTCCGGGTCCGCTCATGGGGCTCGTCTGAAGCGTGTTCACGCTCTTCGAGCGTCAACACGATGCAGGGGGTCCCAAGGGGAGGAGGAGGAGGGGGAGGAGGAGGAGGAGGAGGAGGAGGAGGAGGGGGGGGGGAGGAGGAGGAGCGCAGAGGACAGCGAAATGTGCGGCCTAATTAAAAAAGAGAGAGTGGGATACGATATTCTGAGGGGTCAAGAGCGGTCACCTGCTCCTGGGGCTCATGGGGGATTGGGGAGCTTTTGGGTCGTCCTGGACGCTCCGAAGACCAGGAAGATCTAAAGGCCAACATCTGGCAAAGGCCATCAGGCCATGACTGATCTTGATATCTTGCGACGGCCCTCCGACGCCTGTTTCAGGCCCTGGTCCTCCCGCCCATGCATCACGCGATGGCCCTCCCCACGCAAGTGTTACTTGATACTATCCCTGGGCCTCTTCGAGTGCTCTCGGGACACTTTTGGAATGCGCTTTAGGCCCTCTTGGAGCCCTGTTGGGGCTCTGGGAGACTATTGGGCCCCTCTTGGGGCTAGTCGGTGCCGTCTCGGAGAGCCTCTTGGGGATTCTGGTGTGTTTCTGGGGCGTCTCGGGGTGTGGGGGTCTGTTGGGATGCGTGCAGAGGGTCTCTTGAAGCTTCTTGAGGGCATCTTGAGCCCTCTTAGGGGTCGCCTCTTAGGCGCCTCGTGGGAGGCCGCTGGGGATTCTGAGGGGGACCGCTTGGGCGGAAAGGCGTGTTCCCGCTCTGGGGTCTCTCCTGGGGCCCTCTTTGGTCCCTCTAGGGTTGTCTTGGGCGCTTCTTGCGCCGTCTTGGTGCCCTCTAAGGTTGGGGGTCACTTGAGAGCCTCTTGGGCCGTCTCAGGGGCGGTTTGGGGCTTCTTAGGCCGTCGTGGGCGCTCTTCGGGAGGCTCTTGGGCTCCATGGGGCCATCTTGGGCGTCTGTTGGGCCGTCTCGAGGCTGCCCTTAGGTCGGGCACGTCCCCCTACAGGCGGATTTTGGAGGAACGATCAAAAATAGTCAACAATGTTGAATTCCTTGTTGAAATCAGAAAAAGACTAGAAACATCGTCCCCAAACTGTTTTTTTTATAACTATGTTGGAATACTCCTCCTGTAAAGGGGGATACCCGACATAATATTAGAGGCTGCCTTGGGCATCTTGGATGGCTATTCGGCAAACTCGGACGCCTCTTGGACGAGTTCGGTGGGCTCTTGGGCCGTCTTGGATACCATCGGCATCGCGCAGGGCCGCCTAATGGCGAATCCTCGGGACATCCTCAGCCAACTGGCAACGGGTCAGAATGTGGCGACTAGAGCGCGTTTCTTAATTTTCAGCGACAGTGGGCATGATAAGGGGGGAGGGGGAAGGGGCCAGGGGGGGTATAATGTAACGCCTCCCCCCCGCCGTGCGCACGGCGGCAGTGCCCGGAGCGCACTGGGGGGAAAAAAGGGCGTTGCGTTACAGGGGGGGGGCGGGAGCTATAATGCCCACTATGACCCACGCAAGAAAGAACCACGCTCCTCTAAATGCTTTAGAAATCATGGGTTAAGAAATTGATAGCCTCAGAACTTAAACAAAAACCCAGAATGTCCATTCAAATCTTAGGGTTTACCTTGAAACATGAAGAATATAATCGAGACTCTGGCCGAAAATTTAGGTTTTCTGAAGCATCGCCTGAGGTGTACTCCAGACGCCCCAGGCAGGAACGGGCGGCAGCTGGCCGAAGGCGGCGAATTCTCAGGGCCTCCCCGTAGGCGGCCGCGGCCGGCAGCGGGGCGGCCACGGGCGCCTGCGGGGGGGCCCGGGCCGTGGAGCGCCCGGGCCCCCCCGCAGGCGGTGCCCGGGCGGCAACGGGCCGCGAGGTCTCGAGTGGACCTGCGCTGCCCTCGCCTCCGCCGTGCTTCCCGGGAGTCCACGGGCGTGGCGACCGTTGCGCATTTCGCAGCCCCCGAGGGAGCCGCGGGGAGTCTCAACCGGATCTGCGCTGCCCTCGTCTTCGCGTGCCTCTCGGGAGCGCTCTCAAATGGCGACAGTTGCCCAATGGCGAATCCTCGGGACACCCATGCAATTCCCCAGAGGAGCAAGCAAGAGCCCCCAAGTGCAGGCATCGCTTGGGGCGCCAGGCCCGCAACGTGCAACACCGCCAACAGCACCAATGTTGCTGCCCAGGGGTTCGGCATGCTGAGATGTCACGAATTCACGGGGAATCTGCAGTCAACCCGTATTAGTAAGGATGCGCGGCAAGGATGCCAGGGCCCTGGACGCCCATTTCGAAGCTTTCCGAGCGGGGCGCGGCCAACGAAAGTGGCCGAGGATGGACCGAAGAGGCAAGGACGCACGCGTACCCTTGGGCAGGCTGCCCAGCCTTCCTGTGCGGGCTTTCTGTGCAGGCAGGACCGCCACCGTGCCCCCATGGCACGTCGAGGCGTGCTCGAGTACCGAGTGCTGTCTGGCAGGCTTTCGGTACTCTTCCAAATGAAGGGGCCCTGGGACACACAAATAAATGCACACAAATAAACAGATTCCCCAAAGTTTCCCATATTTTCTGGGTGTTTGTCTTCCCGCCCAATTCCCATATTTTCTGGGAATCGACGAATAATTGTGTCTGTGCTTTTCCCTCCTGACCAAATGCCTCCCCCCCCCGCTCGTCGCACCCCTCTGCGCGCACCGCCCCCTCCCCCCCCCCGTCCCGAGGCTCTGCCGGCACACGAACACATCCCTAGCGCTCGCCAAGGCGTTGGAGAACCCTGAGGTTTGGAGGCCTGGAGGTGGGCACCAACACCAAGACAGGGGCTGCCTCCACAGGGGGGAGATGATCCTAGCCTTCGGTGTTGGTGGTAATGTTTCGGTCACCTCGGAAGCCAGAATATTACTACCATCACCGAGATCGGGATCTTCTTCCTTCGGTGGAGGAACACCGCCGATATTGGTGTTGGTGTCAACCTCTAGGCCTGCGAGAGGCGGCTTCTCAAACGGCGAAGGCAGGCCACCAAGCCTGGCAACATCGGACGAGCGGCTTCCACGACGGCCCAGGAGACCCCCAAGACGGCTCCAAGAGAGAGCCTCCAGCAAGGCCCAGAGAGGCTGGAATCGTTGAATTCGTCAAGGTTGTCACAGTTTCGCGTCCTCGCCTTTTTGAGCTTCCGTCGGCTCAAGACTGCCCAAGAGGCCTCACTTAGGAAGCAACTACATGGAAATCTTTGTCGGAATAGTTAAAAGGAATTAAGCCCCGTTGGGGGGCTGCTACGCCACATTCGGCCGCGGATTTAGCCGGATTAAGCTGGATTAAGCGGGATAAAGCGGGATTACGCCAGATTTCGGACCAGGGGGAAGTCAGAATTGGACCTCCCAGGAGTGGCATCCGAACCTCCCAGATGGCCCTACGACGACCCAAGAGGGCCTCCAGATAGCCCAGGAAGCCTCCAAGACGACTTCAAGACAGCCCACGAGAGTTCCTGGACAGCGATGCACCACCGGGCAGTTGGGCCGCCACGGTCACAGCCTCGAGCCAAAGCCTAGTGGACATCGGCTCCCCGCCACACCGCCAGGGCGTCGGGGATGAGGAGGAGGGGGAGGAGGAGGAGGAGGAGGAGGAGGAGGAGGAGGAGGAGGAGGAGGAGGAGGAGGAAGCGGAGCAGGAGGAGGAGGAGGAGGAGGAGGAGGAGGAGGGGGAGGAGGAGGAGGAGGAGGAGAGGGAGGAGGAGGAGGAGGAGGAGGGAGGAGGAGGAGGAGGAGGAGCCCAGGATGGACTCAAGAACGTCGCAAGGAAGGACCCAAGACGGCCTAAAAAGATCCCTCGACGGCCCAAGACGGCCCCCGCGGTGGTCCCAAGAGGCTCCTCCCAGGGCGTCGAGGAGGAGGAAGAGGGGAGGAGGCGGAGGCGGAGGCGGAGGCGGAGGCGGAGGCGGAGGGGAGGAGGAGGAGGAGGAGGAGGAGGAGGAGGAGGAGGAGGAGGAGGAGGGGGAGGAGGAGGAGGAGGAGGTGGAGGAGCCCAGCATGGACTCAAGAACGTCGCAAGGAAGGACCCAAGGACGGCCGTAAGAGGGCCCCTCGACGGCCCAAGGCGGCCCCACGAGGGTCCCAAGAGGCTCCTCCCGACGACCACGAAGGGCAAGGGGGAGCCCCAAGGCAGCACAATATAGCCCCAAGACGGCCCCAGAGGGCCCCAGGACAGCCCAAGGGGCTCCAAGACGAGCCTAGAGGGCCTAATACTGCCCAAGAGGGCTCCGAGACGGCTTCAAGGAAGGCCCCAGAGGGTGAACCCGAACCCACCATTCGGGCCCTCCTCCCCGAGAAAGCTCAGAGGGCCCAGAGATGGCCGAACGAGGCCCCCCAAAGGCAAACGAGAACACATGATTTTCCGTAGCTGTTGCAATACGGTTTGGGTTCTCCCCCCTTCGAGCATCCGACGCTCCAACATGGCCCACGATGCCCCCAAGACCCCCCCGAGATGACTCAAGAGGCCCCCAAGAGAGCTCCAAGACGGCCCAAGATGGCGCCAACGACTGCCCAAGGGGCGCCAGGGACGGCCCAAGAGGGCGCCAAGACGGACCCAAGAGATTGGGAACACGAACCACGAATTCGAGCCTTCTGCCCCCGGGGGGCCCCAGAAAACCTTTCTGCATTCTGGATTCGCTGTCACCCAGACTGCTGAGCTGGCGCGGTGGCGGCATGGCTGGAGGCAGCTGGAGAATAAGTGTGCGCGCTGGCCTCGTCTCCGGACAACACATCGGATGCATTCGAGCTGTGCTGGACTGAGAGATGCCTGGAAGGGCAACACACACAGACACAATGATCCGTCGACTCCCAGGGCACTGTGGGGAAGCATGGGAAGTGGCGGGGAAGTCGAAAGCCCAGAACATGTAGGAAACGATGGGAGGTCCTGGCATCTGTGTGTATCTACTGGTGTGTCCCTGGGGCCCTTCAAGCTTTGGGGAAGACGGAGGGAGGGTCAACGAGACTCCGCCGAGCGGCGGGCAAGGCACATCCCTGACAAGCACCCGCAGAGGAGGAGGAGGAGGAGGAGGAGGAGGAGGAGGAGGAGTAGGAGTAGGAGGAGGAGGAGGAGAAGGCAACGTGGGAGGAGGAGGAGGAGGAGGAGGAGGAGGAGGAGAAGGAAAAGGCAATATCCCTGACAAACGCCCACAGAGGGCCGCTCTAGCCCATCGGTCTCTGATGTTTCGGGCGCCGAGCCCCAATGATGCTCCCACGGCTGCTCGGCAGCGGCATCTGCTGTGCGTCGGGGCTCGCCCCATTGACGGGGCGAGAGGTGCTCTGGCCTCCGAGACCTTCTCTCAGACGTTTCTGATACATCAGAGCGCACGATTCCGCGCACACGCGCACGCACATATCAATAGCAGGTCCGACCCGTGTTGGCTGGATCGGGACAGCCCTTTGCTGCCGCATTGCTCTTATGATCCTTCCTCCTTCGCTCTGCTGCTTGGGGAGCAATGGGGCCCTACCCAAGAGAAGGCCGCTAAGTCGTGCTGAGGAAGGTCCCCCAACGTTTACCTCAATTAGCTTAGTTGATTGTATTGTCTTGTGGCCAAGGGGCGTCGACATAGGTGATACTTGTGGATCTTGCGTCGGGGTGAAGGCTGCACAAATCGTGAAACCTTCGGCGAACAAGCGGCCTTACTCTACTTGGTTCAAGCCTTTTGATCTCCTGCTCGAACCTCCTGGCCTCGATGGTTTGCTCTGCACCTCAGGCAGAGATTGCGTCCAGGAGTGGTGAATTCGCAGACTCACGCTGGCTAGGTTTCCCTGTGCTCCTTGCCGCGGGGTGCACCGTAAGGCAGGGACCCGGGATGACCCCACCAGCCTACGGGGCGGAGTGGTCCGACGGAGGGCCTTGCCACAAACCCCCCATTCCCCTGCTGGGAGGTGTGCCCCTCCCCCATGCCCCCTCCCCTGGGCCTGGGAGGGGGTGGGCGAAGGGAGGAGGAGGAGGAGGAGGAGGAGGAGGAGGCGGAGGAGGAGGAGGAGGAGGCGGAGGAGGAGGAGGCGGAGGAGGAGGAGGAGGAGGAGGAGGAGGAGGAGGACTCACCTGGGCCTGGGAAGGGGGGGGGCGGGGGCGGAGCCGCCAAAGCGCCCAGGGTGGCCCCAGATGGCTCCAAGAGGGCCCTCGGCAGCCAACGGGGGTCTCCAAGATGTTTCAAGCTACCTCAACAGCGCTCAAGATGGCCTCTGGCGAGCCTCCAAGACGGCCCAAGACAGCCCCACGAGAGTTCCGAGTGAACTCCGAGCCTCCCAAGGCACCCCCCAAGAGGTCAACATCCTTCAAACACCTGGGGCAGATCACGGTGTTTGGGCGTCTCGCTTGTTCGCTTCCGACGGGCATCTTGGGCCTCAAACTGGTCCCAAGGGGGCCCAAGAGAGCACCACGAGAGGCCAAAGACGGCATGAAGACGGCCACATGAGCGCCCAAGAGACGCCCAAGAGCGGCCCACGATGGCTTCAAGAGGCCACCTTGGAGTCCCAGAGGGGGGGATGGGAATGTCTGACCCTCCCCCCTCCTCAATCGATCTCCTCCAGGATGGCCACAGGAGGGCCCATCGGATCACCAGGGATGCGCCCATTATCACAAGGGAGGCCCTCAAGAGGCCCCCCCCGAGACCCCCACGAGAGACCAAAGAGGCTCCAACAGGCCCCTCCGAGGCACGAAAGATGCTCCAAGAGGCCCCAAGGACTACCAAGACCTCTCCTCCTCCTCATCCTCCTCCTAGAAGTCAGGCAATATGATCTTATGTGCTTCTAAACCCGTTCGGCAAAAAAAACATTGACAACGAGTGACACATCCAAGGCCACGTGCAACATCCACCTCCTCCTCCCCGTTCCCATTCCCATTCCCGTTCCCATTCCCCCATTCCCCCTTTCCCTCCCCTTCCTCCTCCTCCTCCTCCTCTTCCTCCTCCTCCACCTACTCCTCCTTCCTCCTCTCACTCGGGGCAATATGTCATGATGTTAATTAAAAAGTGCGATGCAACAAAAAACGATTCGGAACAACTGGCCGCATGGTGGTGCAACAACCCCTGCCCGATGACAGAACCGTGGCAGGTCAACATTTGTCGAGGAGGACCCCAAGAAAACCACCATGAGCCAAAGCGGCGCCAGGTCGACCTGCTCAACCCATCTTTGACGACTCATGCAACCAATCCTCCCGCCCCTTCCCGCACCCCTGAAAGGCATCCAAGGCGTTTGTCACACTGTATGTTTGTATGATGGCCTTATCAAGACAACTCACCTGGCGATCGTGTCTGGATGGGCAGGTGGGGATACTTTGTTGTTCGCGAGCGCGCAGGGGTGCCAGGTGCCGTCAAGGAATTGCAAACTAGCAATGGCCTAAACTACCCATTACAGGCTGGTGGGGATACACGAAACGTCAAGAATTAAGACAATATGATGCCCTGGGTGGGAACATGCTATCTTTGGACAACAGTGTGGGCTGCTTACGGGCTGTAGACCGGACGATGCCATCATTCGCTCTCCGATGTTCAAGATAGATCCCTTCGGTAAGAAGCGACACTGGTATGCAATACGAAATGCACAGAATTTGCAAAACGCAGGCCTTGCCCGAAAGCGCCGAATTAAGCCGCTCTGGCTGATTCGTCGTCTCTGCAATTCCTGCCACAATGTTTGACATCGAAGAAGATGGTGAAGCGGTGCACCCTAGCTCTGGAGTAGCACCTCCATTCGAAGACTAACCATCCAAAGGACGAAGTCGCTAATCAGGGGGCCTCGATAAGATCGTGATCGCCAGCTCGCAACCAGCTCTCATCATTCGGGCTCTGCTTGAAAATGAAACGCCCGGGCCGATGGTCACCCACCCGCTCTTGGACGTCACTCTAGGGACACTGGTCCAGTAGTTGGACTGCAGCTCGTACTTGGTGGCGATGTTGGAACGAACGTGATTGTACTCTG
>CAUYUJ010006402.1:117500-125000 GCA_963575745.1 Prorocentrum cordatum
TGTCCTTGGGTCCTTGTCATAATCCTTGAAGGCCCCATCTTCAATCCCAAGGATGGCTTTAGGGCCTGGACCCCAAATTTCCAAATCTCCTGGAGGTCCCAACGTGCCCTGTGGTGGCTCCAGGCGTGCCCCCTGGGCCTGGGCCGCGTCGCGTCTCGTCGCATGACTTGCTCGAGCCAACGACGGGCCAGGAGACGGGCCAACAATGTCCCAAAAGGCCGTCCCAGTAGTAGTAGTAGTAGTAGTAGTAGTAGTAGTAGTAGTAGTAGTAGTAGTAGTAGTAGTAGTAGTAGTAGTAGTAGTCGTAGTAGTAGTAGTAGTAGTAGTAGTAGTAGTAGTAGTAGTAGTAGTAGTAGTAGTAGTAGTAGTAGTAGTAGTAGTAGTAGTAGTAGTAGTAGTAGTAGTAGTAGAGCCCCGAATGGCAGCTCGATCCATGCAAGACGCCAAGAGGGCCCCAAGACGGCCCGAGAAGCCGTCGTGGCGCCCCAAGAGCGCCCCAAAAACTTCCCACTCGTGCTTCAAAGTCTTTGGGGCCTTGGACGTTTCGAGCTTCGGACGCTCCAAAACGGCCCGCATGGCCGCCAAAATCGCCACAACCGGCGCAAGAAAGAGGCCCCCCAAAGGGGCTCCAAACGGCCCAAGTGGGATCCCAAAGAAGCCCCCGAAGCGCCCAAGACGGTCCAAGAGGGCCTACAGTCAGCCCCAAGAGAGGGAACACTAAAAATCACGTGACAGTCGCATTTCGCAACAAAATACCCAAGAGGGGACACGGACCCAACGTCAGAATCTTCCGCCCCAAAAAGCCCCCAGGAGGCCACGACGAGGACCCAAGAGGCCCCAAAGAGCCCCCCAAAGGGTCCCGAGACGGCGCCAAAGGGGCCTCGAAACAGCCCCCACGAGGCTCCCGAAAGGTATCCCGCGACAGCCCAACGAACATCCTAAAACGCCGATGGCCCAAACCCAGGCACGGTAGCGGGGTGGGCCGACGGCCATCATAAGCACACGCGTACTGATCAATAGTTCGCGTCATGCATATAGCCAGTGCGCATGTATGCAAGTATAAACATATCATCCAATGTTATGTGTATATGCACACATGCACACATGTTTATGCGAACCCAGAGGCGACGCTGAAAGTTTCCCTGCGATGTACCCAGCCCATCTACATCAAGTGACCCGAAGGAAGAGCTGACCCATAATAGTATGGCTGATGGAAACGCCTGATATGCAATCCGTGGTGCAAGCTATATGGGAAGCGCGCACGCTGCACGACTTACAAGACAGTAGCAGAAGGACGAGGGCTGAAACTCCATGCTCGAAGACGAAATAAGGGTCGGAAGGGGGGCAGGTAAAGGGCGGACGGATGGACGAACAGTTCACGCGACAGCAGCAGTGAGACGGTGAGAGGAGGAAGCGTACGACAACGAAAGAGGCAGGATGAGGAAAGACTGTGGGGATCATTGCCCAGTGCCACGGTGGGCAAGCAGCGCGACCCGCGCCATGCCGTTATGGCGCTCGCAAGAGTCAGCTTGGCATAGCTAATGCAAAATGCAGAAACGACCGAGGCCGAACTCGCCCGCAAGATTCTCCGCTTCCTTCCTGCACCTTGCAGTGCTAGTCTGAATCCGCGTGGGGCGTCACTATGCTGGCCAACCCAAAAAAAATGGCGGCATGTTCGCAGTTCGCAGCCCCCGCCCCCCCGGGACCTCGCAGCACCCCTCAGCAGCCCTCGCAAGCGGCGATAGGCTCGTAGTCCGCAGCTCCCCCAGGGATGGCGAGGTCTAATCTGAACCTGCGTCTGACGTCACCCGCTGGCCCCCCAGCAGCGCTCGAAAGTGGCGACAATGTCGCAGTACGCAGCCCCCCCCGCAGGGGTGGCAAGGTCGAATCTGAGCCTGCGGCGGTGCGCCGCTCCGCTGGATCCCCCCAGCAGCCTGCAAAAGCGGTGACAATATTTTCGCAGTTCGCAACCTCCCCGGAAAGGCGAGATCAAATCTGATCCGCGGCGGGGCGTCATTCCGCTGGACCCCCCCCCAGCAGCCCTCGACGGTGGCGACGGCTTCGCAGATCGCAGTCCCCCAGAGGTGGCGACGTCAAATCTGGGTCTGCGGCGGGGCGTCACTCTGCTGGACACCCCAGCAGTCTGCAGAGGTGGCGGCAGTGTCGCAGTTCGCAGCCGTCAAAGGATGGCGAGGTCTATTCTCATCCGCGGCGGGCCGTCACTCCGCTGGACCCCCCCGCAGCCCTCGAAAGTGGCGACAGTTCCGAAGTCCGCAGTCCCCCGTGGATGGCGAGGCCTAATCTGAACCGCGGCGGGGCGTCACTCCGCTGGACACCCCAGCAGTCTGCAAAAGCGGTGCGAGTCTTGCAGTTACCAACGCCGCAGGGATGGCGAGGTCTACTCTGATCCGCGGCGAGGCGTCACTCCACTGGACCCCTGGCAGCCCTCGACAGAGGCGACAGTGTGGCAGTTCGCAGCTCCCCCAGGGATCGCGAGGTCTACTCTGATCCGCGGCGGGGCGTCACTCCGCTGGATGCACTGGTAGCCCTCGAAAGTGGCGGACATTTCGCAGTTCGCAGCCCCCCCAGGGGAGGCGAAGCAAGAGAGAGAGAGAGAGAGAGATAGAGTCAGTGGCAGGCCGGCGGGCAGGTACAAGCCAGGTGAATAAGGGCTACGGGCTACGAGGAAGGAGAGAAAAGAAGGATGAGAAGGCGGAGGTGGAGGAGGGGAGGAGAAGGAAAAGGAGGAGGAGGAGGAGGAGGGAGGCGGAAGAAGGAGGCGGAGGAGGAGGAGCAGTTGCGACCGCCGTGGTCTGGTCAATAGGGGAATGAAGGATGACATGAACATAAAAGCTCGGAGATCCGCGCAGATTTCTCGGATCGGCGCTGGACCCCCCTCCCTGTCGCGCGGAGCGCGCCAGGGGCGGCGCCGGAGGCGCCGCCAGGGGGGTCCAGCGCGGATCCGAGAAATCCGCGCGGACCCCCGAATTGTTATGTTCATGTCGTTCTTCGTTCCGCGATGGTCAAAGCGAGAACCCAGCGCAGGAGGGCTGGGGAACAAAGAAGCGCTCTCCTGCCGCGCGCCCGCCCCGAGCAGCGGCTCTGTGCTCATCGCCTCCCTGACCGCCCCGCGCGCCCCAGGGGGGGGCCTCCGTGCGGAGGCGGCTCTCGCGCCGAGCGGCTGCTGGGGGGCTGCGGGCACTCGATGGTGGGCTCATTTTCCACCGCCGCCACCACAAGCAAGAGGGGGAGGGGATGCTCCTCCTCCCTTTCCTCCTCCTCCTCCCTTTCCTCCTCCCTTTCCTCCTCCTCCTCCTCCTCCTCCTCCTCCTCCTCCTCCTCCTCCTCCGCCTCCTCCTTCTCCTCCTCCTCCCCCTCCGTAGCCATTGTGGCTCGAGCGGAGGCGCTCTCGGGAGCGCCGTAGCAGCGCCGTGCCCTCCGGGTGCGCGCGGCCACCCTCCCGGCGGTGCGATGGGGCGAGGCGGGCGTGGCGGCCTCTCGGTGCGCCATGGCCCCACGCTCGTCCTGGGTGTATCGGTTGGTGAAGCCGCCGAGCTGATGCTGCGCCTGCAGGCGGCGGTGGACTCGGCGGCGAGGAAGGAGCAGGAGACGGCTGCAGCTGGACACCAGCAGGCGCGGTCGGCAGCCGGCGCGGCCCGCCCCGCCCTGGGCTGGCGCGCGCAGGAGCTGCTGGGCGCGGCGGCCGAAATGGTGGCCGTCTTGGGTGGCCCTACGCTGGCGGCAAGCCTCAGGGGGCTCCGGGAGCGGGGGCGGCGTCTCCCGCCTTTGCTGGAGAGGAGGTGCCGCGAGTTGGACGCGGCCAGTGCGCTGCTCCGGCACCCAGGGGGCGAGGTGGAGCGCCTCCTGCAGAGCGTGCTGGCGTGGCGAGGCGGCAGGGGCACCGAGGAGTGCAGCAAGACGGAGTGGCACTACGCCGTCGAGGGCATCGCGGGGGCCAGCGGTGCTGGCTCCACCTCCCTCTGCGAGGAGACGGATCTGGAAGGCGAGCACGGCTTCGGCAGCACCACCGACGCCGAGCGCGAGCACCTCGACACTGCGGACGTGGAGGTACACGAGAGCTTCAACGGGGAGGAGCTCCAGGGCCTCGGCGAGGACATCGAGGAGAGCTGCATGACGGAGAAGCTGAACGGCCTTGAGGGCATTGCGAAGTCGGGCGACCCTGACTCCACCTACCTCGGGGAAGCGACGGGGCTGGAGGGCGTGCATGACCGCTGCAGCGCCACCAGAGCCGAAGTCTTCGACATTGCTGACGCCGGGGACCACAGTGGCTTCGACCCAGCGGAGCTCCAGGGCCTCGGTGTGAAGGAGATCGATGCCTGCAGGGCGGCCGTTGGGGGCCGAACGGCGGCTGGGGCATCGGAGGCTGGGGCTCTGTTGGCAGTTACGGCGGCTGGAGCATCGGCGGCAGGAGTGGTGGCGGCGACTCCAGCTGTGGCGGTTGACGTGCTGACGGATCCCATGGAGGACGGCATCGACAAACCCGTCAGGATGAAGGTCGAGCTGGAGATCGAGAGAACGGTCAACTCGGCGGTCAAGGCGACTGTCACGCCGTGGGAGCGCGAGGACCCCGATGACGACGACGACGCCCTTGCCTTCCAGCGCCGCTTCCGCGAGGAGCTGGTCAGGAGAAGGGCGGACGAGCACGGGTGAGCAGCCGCGGCCGCGCGTCGGCCGTGGCGTGAGACTTGCGGGCGGGTCGGCGAGGCCGGCCGCGCGTCGACGGCGGCGGGTGCGGTGGCGCTCGGGGGTCGGCCCTCCGCGGCCTGCAGGGGGGCTCGTGCTCCCCCCTGCGTGGCGCGGGGGTGAGCCCCCGAGTGGCGCCCGCACCCGCGATCGACGGGCGGCGCGGATCGCGGACCCGCTCTTTCTCTTTCCTCTTTCTTTTTCTCCCTCAGTGGCGTGCGATCCTCCTCCCCCTCCCTCCTCCTCCCTCCTCCCTCCTCCTCCTCCCCCCCCCTCCTCCTCCTCCTCTCCTCCTCCCTCTCCTCCTCCTCCTCCCTCTCCTCCTCCTCCGCCGCCTCTTCGTCGTGGTCCTCCTCCTCCTCCTCCTCCTCCTCCTCCTCCTCCTCCTCCTCATTGTCCTCCTCCTCCTCCTCCTCATCCACCTCCTTCCCCCCTCCAACTCATGGTGGTGGTGGTGGTGGTGGTGGTGGAAAGCAGGCCCATCACCCGAGTGCTCGCGAGCACGTCACGCACACATGGGGGACTTCGGAAGCCCTGAACCAAAAAATGTGTTCAGCTCTCGGGGGCACATCTTTTGCTTCCGCCGCCTTCCGCCGAGCATCCGCCGAGCTTCCGCCGGAGGAGGCGGCCTCGTTTTACTTCCGCCGACCTTCCGCCGCCTTCCGCCGAGGAAGAGATGACAACTCCCTCGATTCTCGAAGGCAAGGCCGTTTTGGAACGCCCCACATGTGCATATACAAGTGGCACGTGCGTGTCCAGGCTCATGCAAACATCTGTGCAGGATGTGTGTGTGTGTGTGTTGTGCGTGTGTGTGTGTGTGTGTATGCGTGTGTGTAGTGCGTGTGCGTGGTGAGCCTCTGCACTGCTCTTCTGCTGGGCTCGTCGCCCCTTGGCATCGCCGTCCTCCGTGCGACTTAGTTGCCCCTGGGCGCTGCTCTCACCCCGGTGCCTGCCCGGGCAGGGTCGTCGCTGGCTTCGTCTCTCCCCCCGCTGCGGTTCGCTGCTGCGCCCCATCTTGTCGACACGTACTGTCAAGCCGGACACGTCCCCCTACAGGCGTATCTTGAACGAAAGATTAAAAGAATACCATACAAATATTCGAACGTTGCCATAAATAGTACATAAATAATGCAACAAAAACGTCCCAAGACAATGTTCTGACTACTTCCTAATCTTCCTCCTGCAGAGGGACAAGCCCGACTTAAACGCAATTGCCGCGCACTGTCGTCCCTCGTCTCGCCCCTCCGTCTCGCCCCTCCCCCACCCCTCGCCCCTCCCCCACCCCTTGCCCCTTCCCCACCCCTCCGTCTCGCCCCTCCCCCACCCCTCGCCCCTCCCCCACCCTTCGCCCCTCCCCCACGCCTCGCCCCTCCCCACCCCCCGCCCCTCCCCCACCCCTCCGTCTCGCCCCTCCCCCGCCCCTCGCGGCCCCTCGCGACAGACTCCCCCTCTGTGGCCAGATACCCGGTCCCCACACTGCGTGGTCTGCGCCGGCCGCGCGCGCGTCCTCGCCCGCCTCCCTCCGCAGCGACGCTGCGCGCGTGGCCTCAGGTCGGGCATGCCCTCCTGCAGGGGTATCGTGGATGAGAAATTAAAAAAACCCAACAGATGCTCAAAAATGGTCACCGAATGCTCGGACAGTCATCCCCAGGCTATATGTTTACTATTTGTGCGAATTCTTCACTGTAGAGGGACATGCCCGACTTGAGCGTGGCCGCAACGCCAAAATGTGTGCCCGACCATACACTTTTGGCGCTTCGCGCAGATTTCTTGCATCCGCGCTGGACACCCCTCCCTGGCGCGCGGAGGGGCGCGCCACGGGCGGCGCCGGAGGCGCCGCCAGAGGGGCCCAGCGCGGGTCCAAGGAATCCGCGCGGAGCGCCAGAAGATCATGTTTGAATATGACGATTTTTCTTCTTTGAACTTTAACTTTGCCGCCGGGCGTCCGATGGCGCTCTGCCGGTCCACACGCCTCGGCTACTCGCGCCGACCGCCTTCCAGCCCTGCCCGCCGTCGTGGTGCGCTGCTTCCGCTGGGCGGCGGCCCTTTGAGCCGCCGCTCCTTTGTCTGGCCGCTCCATGTCGCCCGCTTGGCGCGCTGCTGGTCCAGCACCCCCCCCGCGGCCCCGCTGCTGGTACCACCCCTCGAAGCTGGCCTCCGCCGCAGCCGCTGCCTGCCTTGCCCCGCCACTACCACGTGTCTCGCCTTCTTGCCTGGCCAGCGCGCTCTACGGGTTGGCCTGGGCTGCGACGCTCTAAAAGTGTGTTATGTCTGGCTCCTGGATGTGTGGTGCGTGTTGTGTGTGTGTGTGTGTTGTGTGTATGTGTGTGTTGTGTGTGTGGTGTGTGAGTGTGGTGTGTTTCGTGTGTTGTGTGTTGCGTGTGTCTGTGTGGTGTGTGTGGGATGGGTGTGATGCATGTATGTGAGTGCTTGTGTGTATGCGTTGTGTGTTGTGTGTTGTGGGTGTTGTGGGGGTGTGTTCTGGGTGTGATCTGGGTGTGTTCTGTGTGTATGTTGTGTAATATTTGTTATGCGGTGTGTCCCGGGTGGTGTGTGCTGTGTGTGTTGTGTGTGTGATGTTTGTGTGGGTGTGTCTCTGTGTGTGTGTGTGTGTCCGTAGCACGGTGGGCTCAAGGTCATATTGACTCAAGGCGTGCTGCGAACTGGGCGGGGGCGCCCCTGGGCGCGCCCGACGCCCATGGGCTGCGCGCCATGGAAGGGCCGGGCCTCCTGGCCCTCCTGGAAGGCTGGGCTTCAAATCGGGCATGTCCCTGTACAGGAAAAATACCCCCAAAC
>CAUYUJ010006402.1:127500-172500 GCA_963575745.1 Prorocentrum cordatum
GCGGGTTTTGTGCTGGCCTTGGGAGTGTGCCCTACTGCTTGCCTCCCCCCACTGGTCGCTGGCGGGGCTCTCTCGGCTCGGACACGCACGCTGCCAGGTGGTACGTCGCCCCCCTCTTCCCCTCTTCTGCTCGGCCACCCCCCCAACTGCGAGCATTGTCCTTCTCGCAACGGCTGCTCCTGATCCTTCCCATCCTCTTCTCACTCCTACACCTCATCCTTCCACTTCCCCTCATTATATATATAGCCTCTCCCGCATGTTGCAACTCCTGCACTTTCTTCTTCAATGCGTAGGCAGGGCTCCCACCTCATCCTCACCATCCTCCACATGATTCCCCTCCTCCTCCTTCTCCACCTTTCCCTCCTCATCGTCCTGATCTCTCTCCTCACCGAGTCCGGCAACGCGGCTAAACCCAAGAAACTGGCAGAGGCAACAATACGGTCGTCATGATCATCGGCTGGCTTGCTCACAGGGCCACGATCGGTGGGACCAGGGCACCTACCGTTTATCCAGCCCCTGTTAGGAACCATCGTCTCGCCGATCGACGCCAGCGACATCGGGATGAAGAAACGTCGGGTCGCAGATCGCTCAACACCACCGATGCATCGGGGATGCGGTGCGGCCTGGGGGCGCCCGCTCAGTCCAGCCCCGAACGTGAGGCCCCCGGACGCGGACGGCGCGGGCTGAGCACCCCTTGAACGCGCACTGGATCACCATGTGCTCGCAGCTGGCCCTGTGCTCCTCCAGCTCCTCCGGGCGGGGCGGCACCGCTGGCGGCGCCGCGACGGGGCCGGCGGCGGCAGGGACAGGGAGGGGGGGAGGCTGGAGGGCCGGCGGCGAGAGCCCTGGGGGGAGGGAGGCGGGAGGGGGCGGGCATGCCCAGGGGGCCCGGACGGCCTCGGGCCTCCCGAGAAGTGCTCGGGGGCCTCCCCCGGAGGCGCAGGGCACTTCTGGGAGGGCGCGGGGACGTCCGAAGAGAGCCCCACCGCCTTCTGAGAAGGCGCGCTCCGTCTCACTTCCCCCCCCCCAGGCACGCCGCCGAGAGGATGAAGAGGGGGAGGTCATCGAAAACATGCTCGGCCGCATGCGGCGCTGCCAAGGGTACTGTGCGGATGCTCCCGGGACAAGGCGGTGGAGGTGGGGGCGACGGGCGGCACAGGGGGGTTCTGGAACAGTTCGGGGAGCCTTCAGGGGGGGTGCAAGGATCCGCCCCTCAGCCTGCGAGAAAAGAGGGTGTGCAAAAGAAGCAATACTAGGTAGGACGAGGTGGAAGATGGAAGAGAAGGAGGTGGAGGAGGAGGAGGAGGAGGAGGAGGAGGAAGAAGAGGAGGAGGAGGAGGAGGAGGAGGAGGAGGAGGAGGAGGAGGAAGGAGGAGGAGGAGGAGGAGGAGGAGGAGGAGGAGGAGCGCGCGCCAGTACCTTCCGCAGAGTTCGTCAACGACTCAACCTCGACGCCTTGGACTGAGCCACCTGTATGGCCTAGCCGCGTTGGGCGGAGGGGGTAATATCGAGCAGTTGTTTGGCATGTTGGCTAATGCCGCTTTGAGGGCATCTAGCTGCTGCGGTAGAGTTAAAGGGCGCCCGTCTTGATGCGAGGCGATTGCCTCAGCAACGTCGTAAATATAGATACTGAGAGCTGTTGCTAGAGTTGCATTTTCCCGGTTGAGGTCAAACGCGGGATATTGCACAAGCGGCCCAAGCCCTAGACGGAGGAGGGGGCACGGCGAGACGACAGCTCGAGGACGACAAACGAGGTAGGTGAGACGGGGGCACTTTACGTAAATAGTGCGCTATGCAATCGGTGTGGGAACACCCGAAATCACAGCTCCATAGAGTGTCTGTGACGTCCATCCCCCGAAATCGTCATGAGGTGCGGCCAGCGAACGCTCGGACGGGCCCGACAGAGGATTTCCCGCACCAAGTCCCATCTCGCTTTCATGCTCCGGGGAGCAGGACAATCAAACCAAGACCGCAGGCGACGCCCAATTAGGAACTCAAGCTTATCGGGATAAGCGAAACTCGCAAGCGCACGCGTATAGTCCCTGCAGCTTGGGCCGACGACCCTCCCGGGCGGCCTCACGCACGGCGCTTCGCGCCCCGCGCTGGGCGAGGCGAAGCCGCTCAGAGGAGAGAGGGGGTGCGCCATCGGAGCGGCGGAGCGAAGCTGCTCATGGTATTGAACAGTCGCTTGCCGACGATGCCAGCATGGGGCACACCAGCTGCCCTGGACGAAGTCTACTCCGAGGCCCCCGGCAGCACTTGAGGCCTCCGCGGCGTCCCTGAGACGGCGGTGAAGGGGGCCCCAAAAGGACTCGAGCGTGAGTGAAGCACAGCGCCAGGCACAAGCCAGGGCAGTGAACAAGAGCGAGACGGGGACGGGGGAGGGGGACCACAGACCGAGAGAGAGAGGAGCTCAGAGAGAACGAAGGAGTTGGGCGGAAGGTGCAAGGCCTTCTGCAGGCCCCACAGTTCTTTCCTCCTCCTGGCGTTGCTGAAGGGGTAAAACTGCGCCGCCACATAGGACGTGCAGGACAAGACCGATCAGTTGTACAATCTGGCAGACACGTCGGCGGAAGAGGCAAGAGCACCGAGCGCAATGCACCTGTTTCGCCACGTCTGGAACGGGACAGCCCATTCACTGTCGAGGGTCGCACCCGGGCCCTGGAGGGTTCCGAGATATTTAGCTTTAGGGGCGACCAGAGATTGAGACCAGCAGGGTGCCCACCGGGAGAGCCCTGTCTGGACCACAGATTTAACCTCATCTGTAAGGCCGGTCCAGAAGGGAACGATCACACACTTGACGGCATGCAGAGATAGTGCCGCTTCTCTCTGGCGCAAGGGCGCGAATTGTCTTCAAGGCACGAAGGACCGTGCCGATGTCATCCGCGCAGGCTCCGAGAGAACCAAGCTGACGAGTGGGGAGCTCCCGAGAGTGGGGACGAAGGAAGGGGTCAAGCCCAAGTGCCCACAAAATGCCACTGAGAGGGCACCCCTGGGCCACGCCCGAGAGGATTGGGATCTCCCTCACACGTTTGCCTCCCACTTTGACCTAGCATACCATGTGTGAGCATAGACCAGCTATGACATGCCTGTAACCGAGACGGATTTTGAAACGCTCCAGAACTTTGCACTAATACGTTCTGTTCAGGCTCGCGACAGCCGAAGAGAAGTCGAAGCTGATCAAACAAACTGGATGGTTCTCCGCTGCCTCCGGATCCATCGAAGCAATCCTGCATTCGAGGAAAATCCTACCCGAGATGACGAGGAGGAGAGGGAGGAGGAAGAGGAGGAGGGGGACGAGGAGGAGGAGAAAGGAGGACAAGTGGACATAAGGGAGCATGATGAGAAGCCGAAGGCGGGGAGGAGAAAGAGGAGGACGGTGCGGAGGTGCAAGACGATCTCCCCAGGAATCCCACCAACCCTTTAGGGCGTAGGTGGTTTAGGGTGTTTCCTCTTCCGCCCCCTTCTTCCCCTTCGGGGAGAGGTTCACTTCTCCCCCTAACCCCCTCCCCTGGACCTGGACAGGGCATCCCGCGAGTCGTCGGAGCGTCCAAAACGGCCTCGGCGAGGAAGCCACAATCATTGGTTGTAATAAGGTTTTGGCACCATGTTGGCATCGTGTGGGGGGGGGGAACGCAAATTAAGGACCCCCCCCTTTCTTTGATCGACTCCGAGATGGCCCCAAGAGCGCTCCCAAGGCTCCCAAAAGTGCCCCAAGAGGGCCCCAAGAGGTGGCCAGGAGGCCCCAAGAGGCCCCAAAGAGCCCCCCAGGATGCCCCCAAGAGGCTCCCAAGAGACCCCCAAGAGGCCCCAAGAGGCCCCCAGAGGCACCCAATACGCTCCAAGAGGCCTCGGCGACAGTGCCACAACCACTCATTTACCAAGGTTTTGGCCACAAGAGCGCCTAGGGGAGCCCAAGATGACCTCCAAGATGGTTCAAGATATCCCAAGATGCCTCAAGATGGCTCCCACGATGCTCCAAGTGGCCAAAGAGCTCCCCCAGGAAGCCCCCAAATCCTTCCAAAGTCTTGGGGAAGTACATGTTGTTGGCGTCCTCGCGTTTTCGCTTCCGACGGCCATCCGAGGCCTCAAGATGGCTCCAAGATAGCCCTCCCAAGGCCCCCATGAGCGATTCAAGAGGGCCCCAAGAAGCGCCCAGGAGGCCCCAACGGGCGCCCAAGAGGCCTCTAAGAGGCTCCC
Source organism: Prorocentrum cordatum (assembly GCA_963575745.1). Taxonomy (NCBI): domain Eukaryota; class Dinophyceae; order Prorocentrales; family Prorocentraceae; genus Prorocentrum; species Prorocentrum cordatum. The sequence goes on from CAUYUJ010006402.1 coordinate 131,701, forward strand.
AAGAGACCCCCGAGAGGCCCCAAGAAGCTCTCCGAGGCACCCAAGACGCTCTAAAAGGCGCCATGCGCCTGGGACATCCAAAAGGCCCCCAAGACGCATCAAGAGGCCTACACAGGGGGACCCTTCCTCTGCGTGCTGCCCACTTTCCTGATCGAACCAACTCCTCTGGGCATCGTTTCTGGATGGGCTGGTGTGGGGTTACACGAAACGTATTTAGATTCTCCGAAACTTCCGTCACACATCCGTGCCGTCCCTCCTCCTCTTACCCCCCGTCCATGTTTTCGGATACTCATCGCTCAACTTTTGGTTTACTTACGCAGCGCATTCGGGCGTCCCCTACCGCGCTCACGCGCCCGCGGCCCTCAGGAGGGGCGGGCGGCCGGCCCGGCGCGAGCGCGGGGCCCCCTGGACGCCGACGGGAAGGGCAGAGGCCACCACCCTTTCTCCGACACGTCCTGAGACCTACAGAGGAGGAGGAGGAGGAGGAGGAGGAGGAGGAGGAGGTGGAGGTGGAGCGTGGCCGAGGAGGAGGAGGAGGAGATGCGGAAGAGCGGCCAGGCAGCTCATGATGTGTTTGATGTAGACGTGGTATCTTGTCAGTAGCGTAGTAAGTGTAGAACCCTTGTCCACAACGCTGTGCAAGTCCTTGATCTTATGCGGACAAAAATGCTGCACACGTGCCTTTACCTCTGCGACTTCCACTGGATTGCAAATCTGCCTGCCGCGGACTTGCGGCCGTCCTCCCGTCGGACTGTGGTCTGCAGGGAGTCGACCTGTATTCCTACGCAGTCGACGTACTTATTGTCAAATTTCGCCCCGACAATACCACTCAGTGTAACCGATCGCTTGGTCGCCTTGGGCTCCCGACTGCGGCGGTACCCATCCGCCTCGTCGTTGTCAAACATCTCAACACCCATGTCCCAACTCACTACGCTGACATTCTGGGACGGGCGCGTGCTTATTGTAACTTTCACGTTTTACCACTGCTATTCCACCGACTGCTTGAGATGCGTTCCGTGCAATCCCCTGGAAACCGTAGTTCTTGAGCCAAGACCTGTGACTCCGACTGTAGATCCAGTAGTAGTCGACCCACTCGAGCACAGAAGGTGGCTCTCGTAGCCCAGCCGGATGTCCTCGTAGCTCTGCGCGTGGCCCCAGCGGCTCAGCTTGTGTTCCTTTTTGTTCGCTGGTGGGCCACGCGGCTCTGCGGCAGGTTATCGTCGGTCAGCATCTGGCCCTTGTAGCTTCGATGGGGTTTCTCGTAGCTCAGGGAGTGGCCCAGGTAGCACCGCTGGTGAATCTGGTAGCTCGGCCTGTGGCCCTCGTAGCTCCGCTGGGAGCACGCGTAGCGTGCTCTGCTTGCGGCCCTCCCTCGTGGCTCGGCCGGCTGCCCTCGAAACTCAGCAAATGTTGCTGGAAGCCCTCGAGGCTCTGCACGTGGCTTGTAGCCCAGCTGGTGGCACCCGTCGTTCTGCTTGCGGCTCTCGCTACCCAGCACGTGGTCCTTGTAGCTCAGCGGGTGGTCCTCGTAGCCCTGTGCGTTGCCCTGGTAGCGCAGCTTGTGGCCCTCGCAGCTCAGCAGGTTGCCCTCGCAGCGCAGCTCTCGTAGCTGCGACTGTGGTCCTCGTAGCTCATCTCGCAGTCTTTGTAGCTGTGCCGGTGAATATCGCAGCTGTGTCTCTGAGCATCGTAGCTCAGCTTGTGGTCCTCAAAGGTATGTTGGGGGTTCTGGTGGATCATCTTGTGGCTGTAGCAGCTGTGCCTCGTGGCCCAGCTGGTGCCTCTGGTCGCTCAGCAGGTGGTCCTCGTGGCTTAGCCAGCGGCCCTCGTAGTGCAGCAAACAGCCACCGTGGTTCAGCTGGTGGTCCTCATAAACCAGCTTGCGGACTGCGTGGCCCAGCTCGTGGCTCCAGTGGCTTTGCTGGGGGTTCTCGTAGCTCGGCAGGTGGGTCTTGACGCTCCTCTGGTGGCTCTTATAGCTGTGCCTGTGGTCCTCCTAGCTCAGCTCGTGGTCCTCGGAAAGTCGATAGTGGCCCCGATAGTTTTGCTGGTGGCTGGTAGCTGTGCTCGCTGCCCTCGAAGCTCAGGCTGTGGGCCTCGTAGCTTTCGAAGTGGACCTCGTGGCTCGTGCGATGGCTCTCGAAGTTTTGCTCGCGCCTATCGTAGCTGAACTGGTGGCCCTGGTAGCTCTCCTGGTAGTCCACGTAGCTATGCTGGGGGCCCTCGCATGTGAGCTGATTGCCCTCGTGTCTCAGCTGGTGGGCCTCGTAGCCCTGCCTGAGGCGCACGTAGGCCAACTCACGGTCCTCGTAGCTCCAGTTGTTTGGCTCTAATGGCTCAGTTTGTGGCGCTCGCAGCTCTGTTGGTGGCTTTCGTAGCTCGGCAAGCGGGTCTTGCAGCACTCGTGGTGGCTCTCGTAGCTGTGCGTGTGGTCCTCGCAGTCCAGCTTGCAGTCCCGAAAGTCGTTTGGTGGCCCTCGTAGCTCTGCTGGTGGCTACCTTAGCTCATCGGGTAATCTTTCTCCGTAGTCCCCAAGGTCCAAATCGGGGTCGTCGGCTGACACATCGTAGTGTTCCACGTTCTGGAAACCGGAATAGTCATGGGGATCGGAGGAGTACAGGTCGCAGTCGAAAGAACTGCCATAGTAGTAGTTACTGTTAGAAGGTGGCGCGGCCGTAGTCGTAATCGTCGTCGGCGGCGTGGCCGTTGTCCACCGCCACCTCGACGACGTCGTACTGAATGGCCTCCTCGGGCTGCGCGGTCACGTCGTTCCTGGCGTCGGTATTGGTGGCGCGGTTGTCGCAGTGGTGGTGGTCGTCCTTGGGCTGCCTGTTACGCAGTTCGTTATCGCACTGTGGCTGCCTGTTGCGCAGCTCGTGCTTGCACGCTCTCGCGGAGGGCGGTCGTAGCAATGGAAATGATGACGCAGGGTCGAGGCTGTATCCCATGCCGGACGTTATGCCCTCTTCCTGGGGGGCCGCGTCAGTTCGCGCTATCTTCCCGTATGCATGCATTGTATCGGCATCCATGCCAGTACGTCTCCACACAAAAGTGGGTAAGTCTCGTAGCCTTGTTGTTCAACAGCTGGTGGTTGATATTGCAGTCGCGGCTGATCACCTTGGTGCCATGGCGGCGTCCCCTGACCGCAGAAGCGGTTGGTGGGCTGAGGCAAGCCCGCCAGGCGCTCGGCGCGCGCGCGGGCGAGTGCGGGGACAGATCCCGCATATGGGCTTCATTATGTTCCTCATCCTTCTCCTGTTCCTTCCTTCCTTCTCCTCCTCCTCCTCCTCCTGCTCCTTCTGCTCTTGCTCCTCCTCCTGCTCCTCCCTCTGCTCCTACTCGTTACCCTCCTTCTGCTCAATTTCATCTTTGCCATGCGGCATGCGACTTCCCATCACTGGTCAAGGCGATCGGGCATCGAATCGAGAAGCAAGTCGCTCAACCTAATCACTGCAAACAAAGAGACGCCCCTTGCCCCTTCCTGGTCGTACCAGGCTGTATATCCTAGCGGCACTTTCCTCCTCCCCACGCACACGGAGCCCCGATGCCCGTTCCCCCCAGTCACCCGCGCACACGGCTTTGTCAACGGCTGGATCTTGCCGACTCCTGTGGCGCAGGACCCAACTCATCTTAGGTCGGGCGTGCCCTCCTGCAGGCGGATTTTGGAGTATTAAGAATTACAAAAAATATTCAGAAATAGCCCCAAATAGTCCAAACATCATCCCCCGACTATTTTGTTCGTATTTTTGAAAATTCCTCCTGTAGAGACAGACCCGACGTAAGACACATCGTGGGAATCCAGGCCTCTGAGACGCGCGCGTGGACCCCGTCTAAGCAAAACGCACCAGTTACCCCCCCCACACACACACACACAGGCCTCGCGCCACACATCCCGCCTCAAAGTCCATTGCTACGGACAATGGGAATTGACGATGCAGGTGTTTGCACCAGTGTGTAAAATTATCTGGTGAGATGCTCCCGCTGTGATCCCCGCTCTGCTCCGCAGACTTCCCCCCCTGCCCTTCCTGCCCCTCCTTGGCCATGGAGGGACAAAGGGCCCGTTGGAAACGGGTCCCGACGTAGGAGGCAAACGCAACACCACCCGCCACCAGGGACCACCGGCGGGAGGAGCCAGGGGGGTCCCCTGGCAGTGTGGTCCACCCTCTCGCTCGAGACGTCTCCTGTGCCCAGTTCGGGGAAGCATCGTGGACCTCCTCGCTTGAGGTGGCCCCCTTTTTAGTGATGGTGTCACTTCTCCTTCCCCTTCTGGCGGGTCTCGGTCTTCTTCTCCCGGAGTACAGTGCTTTTCGCAAGCATCTCCTCCTTCTCTGAGATCCGACGTTTGCGGAAACAAAGGCAACATCGCGGAGCCCTACCTTCTATCTTTCAGCGGCACTTTTCCATACATGCATTGTCCTGTGATTTGTGCTACACGGGGTCCCCAGAAGTCCTGACACGGGGTCCCCCGGGCCAGCTTTTCGTGCGGAGCCGTCTTTTCACGGTCCTGGGGCGCAGCGAGGGCCCCCGGAGGGCGAAAACTGCCCCCCCCCCCCCCCGTCGTGACTTTGTCCGCGGCACGAACAGATCTCGTTTTCGAGCCAGATCGATATGTGGCGCCCGAAAATACGCCATGAGAATATAACCACAACCGCCCTCCGCCGAACTTTGAATATACCTTCAGGGAGGGCGGCAGCCCATGGGTGATTTATACGCCGCCACCCTTCCCGGAGGCCCAGGAACAAGCCATGGGAGGGTGCCTGTGTCTCCAGCGGGGGCCCGACTACAAGAACCCTTCCACAAGAAGCCCAACCCCGAGACCCCAGGACGTCCATTGACTTCTGGTGAGGGAACGTCACGTTTACCGTCGCAACACCAGCGAAGCCCAAGAAATCCAGGGCACCCTGGAGTCACGCAGGGTGTTTCTTGGCATTGGCCTTCGGTCGGGCGTGTCCCCCTTCAGGCGGTGTTGGACGAAAAATAAGAAGCACCAGAAACATACTCAAACAAACATACCAAATAATCAAAATATCTGTTCCTGACTATTTCTTTTTCCTTTTATTTTTTCACATATATATATATATATTCCTTCTGTAGAGGGAAGCGCCGGACTTCACCTTGGCCCCCACCCTCCCCGGAGGCCCAGGAACGAGCAACGGGAGGGTGCCTGTGTCTGCTGTTCTGTGGCGGAGACAACCGGCAGACACGCCCGTGCGAAGCCACGCCCGGACCTCACGGAACAGGGCCTCCTCCCGCAGTGGCCCCTGGAGGGCCGCAGGTTTAGGTCGGGCATGTCCTCCTACAGGCAGGTTTTGGACGACAAGTTGAAACATAGCCAACAAATCACAAACAGTCAAACAACATCGAAACATCGTGCCCAAATGATGTTTATGTTTTACTATCTTTGACCATGCCACCTGTAGAGGGACATGCCCGACTGAACCGCGGGTCCGAGCACCACGCCCGCTACTCGAGGGCCGGCCGCGGCGCCGCAGAGCCGCCCGCGCGGAGGCACGGCGCGGGGGTCCTCGGGGGAGAAGAGGCCGGAGCAGCCCTCGTTGGGGCAGAGGCGGCGGCAGTCGCCTCGCGGGCGTCGCCCGTTCTGCGGCGACTCGTGGGGGCCTCCCGTGCCACGCTGATGGCTCTCGCGAACCGACGCTGGGTCGACGCTGGGCCGACGCTGAATCGGCACGGCATCTGCGCGAAGCGATGCCAGTCGACACCAGATCGGCGCTGCCCCATCGCTTACCCGACGCTGATCGACGCTAAGGCCTCAACACGACGTGGCGACGGCAGGTGAGGCTCCCATGACCTGCTGCCGAACGCGCGGGGCTGGGGGAGGGGCCTGGCTCAGGGTCGGAGGTGTTATCGGAGGGGCGCCAAGGATCGGACTCGAGGCTCGATGGTCGAGGCCTGCGGACGAAGTCGCCAGTTGTGCGACCTCGGGATGCGTTCCGGCAGCTGCGCCTGCGATCGCGATCCGGGCCGGTGGTGCCCGAGTCGCCCCAAGCTGACCCAGAGGTACGGGGGGGGAAGAGGGGGGGGACGAGGAAGCGGGTGCCTCCTCCTGCCCCTCCTCCCAACCTCCACCGCCCACCACCCTCCTCTGTCCTCATCAGCCTTCGGTTCCATCCCCCCCGCGCATGCGCTCCCTGGAACGCGCGGTGAAGGGGGAGGGAGAGGGAGGAGGAGGCCTGCCATCGCTCGGACGTCCATTCCCTGTGTTTTTTTTCGGTTTCGTGCGTGTTTTTTTCGCCAAGTGGTCAAGGATGCTCCTCGATGGTCCTCGCCGAAGGAAAAATGCACACGTCCGAGCGATGCCAAGGAGGAGGAGGCGCAGGAGGAGCAGGAGGGGGAAGACGAGGAGGAGGCGGGAGGGGGGGGAGGAGAGAAGGGTAGACGAAACCAAGGATACCTCGACGATGCTGCAGTACTCCCTCCCGTGCTGAGTCCCCTCTCGAGCAGTCCCTGCCACCCTGCCGCCCCACGGCCAGGAGCGCCCCGCGGGAGAGACGAGAGCCCGGGGGGCCTCCCACGCTCAGCTGCAGCGGAGGCCAGTCCACAAGAGGAACCTTCCACAAGAGACCCAAGCCCCGAGACCCCAGGACGTCCACGAACGTTTTGGTGTGGGAACGTCACGCTCTGCATAGCAACCCACCGGAACCCAAGAAACCCAAGAAACCCAGGGCACCCTGGAGGCAGGCAGGGTATTTCTCGGCATGGGTCTCCGCTGTAACAGCATCTAGCGAGAGCTCCTTTTGAAACGGAGCCGCCCTCCACCTGTTCAGGCTGCTGCAGAGCTCCACCCTCCTGGGTGTGCACCGCCGTGCCACCTGGCACGTTACAGCGTGGCAGAATGCCAAGTGCTGTCTGTTAGGGTTTCTGTAAGTCTTCGGTGGGCACCCTCTGCACGACCCACTGCCTTCACCATGCCCCCCCCCTCCTGGGGATCCCTGGGCGGCCAGATGCTTCTGCGGGGCTCTCCACGACGGCCAAGAAGGCTACGACGGCCGCGAATATGGCCCACCATTGCCCCCAAGAGGCGCTACAGGGGCCCCCAGAGGCTTCAAAGACAACAACGAGAAGCCCGCAAGGACCTCGACTGAGCCGAACATGAAGAAATCTGCTACCAGCCCTTTGGGCGCAGGAGGTCTCAGGAGTTAGGTTTTTAACCTCCTTCCTCCCCATCGAGGCGAGGTTCGCCTCTCCACAAAGAAACATTATGTATACGATCTCCTCTCTCCCCTGAGTCCGCGCGGAAGATAGATCGTCGGCCCTCTCCGCGCGATGTGGTTTTTACAAACATGATCAAAACCATTGATACCTCTTGCATGTTGCATTATCCGTTTTTCCGGTGCTTCAAAGTGGTGCTCCCGCTACAGCGTGTGCCTCATTTTCGGATCGACTCTCGCCCCAGCGTAAACCACCTTTCTGGATCCGAATCCTTTTTTCATCGTTGCCGCTCCATCATATCCCCTCCTTCGCTTTCCCCTGTCCTCCTTTTTCTCCCACTCCTTCCACTCCAGTTCCTGCTGCTGCTGCTCGTCCTAGCCCTCCTCAGTCCACATCCTCCTGCTCACCGGCCACTTCATCATCGTCATCCTCCTAGTGTGAACGCAGCTCTGGTGTTCTGATTGCGCACAACACGATGGGGTCCTTATTGCTGGACTTCAAGGGCGGCTATGACACGCATCGCAGGCAGAGAACGAATCCGCGCAGGGAGGCGAGCAAACCTGGTGCTTGCCCATGCCCCCTCTCCAAGGGTCTGGACGGGCCCCATCGGCGGCCGTGGGAGGGTGCAAACAACGGGCCCAAGAGAGCCTCCAGGATGGCACAAGATAGCCCAAGATGGCTCTGGATACCGAGCATTATAGATTGCAGCTAGAGCTTGCTAGAGCCAAAGCGCGCGAAGCCCGCGCGCGTGGTTGTAGTATACAAAATTGTGTATACATGAATGCAGCGACTCCTGGACGCGCGTGGTTTCTGGCTTCAAGCTCCCCATAGCCTCCAGGATGGCACAACCCGTATCATGAGGGCCGAAGGGCGAGGATGGGCCGAAGGGGCAAGGATGCAAGGGTACCTCTTGGAAGGTTGCCCATCCCTACTATGCGGGTTGACTGTGGCCTAGCCTGTCACATGCTTCCAAGAGGCTCCAAGGCCAGCCCCAGACGGCTCCACGTGGCCAAGGAAGGAGCCTCCCAACGAACCATCCGAGAGGCCCGACCTCCTTTCAAAACCTGAGGGGGCTCAATGATTGGTGTGCTCTTGCCTTTTCTCTTCCAGTCGGCGTTGGAGCTCTCGAGATGGCTCCCGGATGGCCCAAGGAAGCCCTGAGAGGCGCCCGAGAGGCGCCCAAGACGTCCTCAAGAGCGCCCAAGAAAGCGCCGAAGGGCTCCAAGAGGGGACCTGTAGGTTTCTGGCAGGGGGTCTACTCCGCCCTTTTGTTAAGTCGATCGCTTCCGAAATGTCCACAATGGGGTCCCCAAGGCCCCCAAGGAGGCCCCAAGAGAGACCTGAGAGAGCCCCAAGGACCTCCAGGCCAGCTCCAATAGAGCCCGAAAGAGCTCCAGCATGGCCCCAATATTTCCCGCAATGACTCAACTAGGCTTGCGTCCAAGAGGCCTTCAGAGCGAGAGGCTCGCAAATACTGTGATGGTTGACTCCTATCTTCGTCGTCGTCTTCATCTCCATCTTCCTCTCCCTCCTCTTATCATTCCTCCTCCTCCTCCTCCTGCTCCTCGTACCTAATCGTCCTCATCTTCCTCTCCCCGTCCCCTCCTTCCACCCTCCCTCCTCCTCCTCCTCATCATCATCCTCCTTCGATTCCTCCTCCTTCCTCCTTCAATTTCCAAATGTAACGGCTGCCCCATCACTGTGCCACTGCATGATACGTTGTACCAGGCTTCCCTGATCAGGGGAACTCGTCTAGTAATCATGTTGGAATAGGCTGGTGGGGATACGCGAGGCGTCCATAGTAAAGTGAATGACTGTAGAGCTTCCATGGGCGCTCGCCTCAAGATGGTTCCAAGAGGGCCCCGGAGGGCCCCAAGACGGCCCAAAAGAGGAGGGGCTCAAGACAGCCCAAGATGGCGAAAGACGACCGAAAAAGGGCCCCAAGGCAGCCCCAATATATTCTCCAAGCATCCGAGATGGGGGCCTCGCCAGACGGCCTAAGAATGCCCCAATAATGCCCAAGCGCCCCAAGAGGGACCAAGAGGAGCCAAAGGCAGCCCCCAAGAGGCCCAGGTAGCCCCTCTAAGGCCCACGGGTACAACAGCCGTTTTGGCTGTACTCGAAGCGTCGCGGCACAGACTGCTGCGCTGGCATTGTGGCGGGACTTCCCGCAGGAAGCTGCGAAACTCTCATTGCAGGCCGACCTTGACCACATTCGTTGGGCCACTGCACTCAGGATGTGTATATCATGTGGTGCAAGCTATGCGTTGGAAGCTATGTGGTGCAAGCTATATGGTGCAAGATATGCGGCGCAAACTATGCGTGGTGCAAGCTATGTGGTGCAAGCTGTGTGGACCAAGCTATGAGCGCAATCAATGTGACATGAACTATGCGGTACAAGCAAAGCTGTGTCGTGCAGGCTATGTGGTGCACGCTATTCGGCACACGCTGTGTTTAAGCCACGTGCGGCAAGCGACGTGGTGAATTCTAGGTGGTGCAGCGTACACGGTGCAGCCAATGCAGCTCAATACGATATTATATGTGCATATACATGTGTAAATATATACATGTATATTATTATTACTATTATTATTATTATTATTATGTATGCTGTCATACGGGCTATGCGGTGCAGCCTACGTGCTGCAAGCTGTGTGGTGCAGGCGTTGTGGTGCAGGCCGTGAGGTGCAGAAGCGAGCTCTGTGGTCTGAGCCAGGCGGCGCGACAGACGGGGTGGCCACGCGGCGCCACCGGGCGAGCCTCCAGCGAGCACCCTCTGCCATCCCACCCCACGCACGGGGCGCCCGTGGGCCGCCGACGGCCGGACCACGGGCGCCAAACACCTTTCGACGCCCCCACCGCCGCACGGGGCGCCCCCACAGAGAGAGCCCGCGGCCGCCCGCCGGGCACGGGCTCCCGAAGCCCCGGCCACCGCGGCCGGGCGTCCACGGAGCGCCCGCAGCCAGGCGCCCGCAACAGCCAGCCACCTGGCACCGCCAGAGAGCTGTTCGGCCTCAAGTGCAAGCGCTGCTTGGGAGCTTCGTGCCCAGTGCCTCTCAGATGTGCCGTGGGTTCTCTGCTACACGCTGTGGCACGCGCCTGCCACAACCACCATGTCGCATGGATGACCGTGCCCATGCGAGATCGCCCGGGCTCAGCAGATGTGACCACAACGAGGCGCCCAACTCAAGGGGGGAAGAGAGGATGAGCAAAGCCTCGATTGATGGAATACGCATTGCGAATTAAACTAGCAGATATGCCAGAGAGTGCTGGTCGCAGACATCGGATACAACCACAATTGCAGAAACGCGGGCATGGAAGAAGACTCGTACAGGCAGTACATTTCACGCTATGCTTTGCAACGCATTGCCAATGGGCTGAGTTGCATTCCCCAAGATGAAGACGGAATCACATTACGCCTGTTGAGCGTCACTGTGTACTTTGGACCGCACTAAAGGCCTCACGAGGGTGGTGCACTCGTGAATGATTGCGCAACGGTAGCATGGAAAAAACGTTTCGCAACCTTGCCTGCGGCATCCCGGAACTCGTATTTGCAAGGATGTCCCAAGCGAAACGGGCAAGGCATCTCCGCGAATCGCAGGTCTAACGTCATGGCACATATTTCGTTGGTTGAGGCATGGGCAGGAACGCGTAAAGACAGTGGCAGGTTCGGCCCAAAACGGCATTTTTACAACTACTGGTTCCCACAACAAAATTGAAAAATACATGTCTGGCCCGCGAGACCATATGCACCCGCGCTGCAGCGCGACCCTGTCTAAATCAGACTGGCACTTGTCAAGAGCTGCCTGTGGGGAGCCGGCGATGGGGTCAAGGAGTGGGAATGGTGTAGGAATGTGGGGACAGAATCGACAATTCTTGACAGACGCAACCTGGTCAGCGAGCCTCCTGCACATCATTTGCTTCCAGATTTATCTCAGTGTCATTCCCACCCTCCTCCTAGCCCAGCTAGTTGTAGCAGTGGGGGTAGTAGTCGTTGTAACCGAATCCGCAGTGGGCTGTAGTAATAAACAGGACGACCCAGGATGGACCCAAGACGGCTCAAGCTGGCTTGAAGACAGCCAAAGAGGCCCCTCACACGCTCCAAGTTGCTCCACGAAGGGGACTTCCTCGAGGCCTAGAAACATGGATTACAATTAAGTATAATTTCAATTGTTTGGAGGTTCTCGCCGTGCCAAATTTCCGACAGCTGGGAGCGGATGCAATACAATGCAATACAGTGCAAACACACATGCCATGCGACTGCAATACAATGCAATGCGATTGTAATCGCATTGCACGGGTGGCGGCGGCGGCGGCGGCGACGAGCCGGCTGGACCGCCACTGGGGCCCAACGACGACGGCGGCGACGGGCGGCGACGAGCTGGCCGGACCGCCACCGAAGCCCACTCCCTAGAAGACAAGCAAGGACCCGTCAGTGCACAAAAACTGTTTGGGCAATCCACCGAAGGCGGCCCACAAAGATCCAAAGACGGCTCAGAACTGACAAAAGACGGATCAAGGAGGTCCTACTGCGGCCCAAGAGGCCAGGACCCCCAGAAGGCTCCAGCATTGCCCCAAAGCGCCAAGAGGGCCCCAAAACAGCCCTGAGATGGCCGCAAGACAGCCTGAGAACCTCCTGTCGCCGGAAGCGAGGAGCGGGAGGAGAGGAGGAGGAGGAGGAGGAGGAGGAGAAGGAGGGGGAGGAGGATGAGGAGGAGGAGTAGGAGTAGGAGGAGGAGGAGGAGGAGGCCCCCAGAGGCCCCCTGCAGGCCCCAGGAGGCCCCCCGGAGGCCACGATAGGGCTTCCCCCTTCCCACACTTCTCCTCCTTCTCGCCTCTCCCCCTCCTACCTGAATGACAACGATCTGGCACCACAATTGCCCCGAACGCCTAAACATGCATACGCAACTGCTGGGCTCGACCGAAAAGTGATGACCAAGATCCCGTCCAAGCTCGCTTCGCTACCCGCCGCCGTGAGCCTCGCCGAAGCCACCCGAAAGCTGGGGCGCCGACAACCCCTTCTCCCCTCCTCCTCTTCTTCCTCCTCTTCCTCTTCTTCCTCTTATTATTATCATGTTCCTTATTCGTATTATTCTTATGCTTCTGATATGTATTAGTAGGTTCTTTCTTGCTATTATGTTATTCTTAATTGCTTTATTATTATTATTATTATTATTACTATGTATTATTATTATTATTATTATTACTATTATCATTGTGATTATCATTATTCCTGTCCTCCTCCTCCCGCGCGCATTGGCCTTGGCCTGCCCTCCTCGCGGACCACCATCGCGCATCTCCCTGGGTCACCAGGCACATGCTGCAGCCTCCGCGCGGAGGCGTGAATCTACAGCTAGCCTCAGGTCGGGCATGTCCTCGTACGTGCGGATGCTGGACGAAACGTGGAACATCGTCCACACATATTCGAAAATAGCCACAGACACTGGTCCGCAGACTTCTGTTTTCACTATCTCTGAAAAACCCTCCTGTAGAGGGACACGCCCGACTTGAAGCTAGCCGCAGACGCCAACAAGACCCTGGCACTGCGGAGGGCCACCACGGAGGCGGGCGACGGAAGGCGTACGACCGCCCGCCGCCCCCCCCGAGGTACCCGCCGTGCCACCAGCTCTCGGGCTGTTGTTGCGCTCGCCGCCCCGAAGGACAAGTCTCAGTAGTGACATTCTACTGGCGAAGCTTTCGGCGACAACACGCCAATCAAAAAAAAAAACGATTTCAACTAAAAACGAGTGGCGTAGCGTTGGTAGAAGCGCAACTATCTGATTGCGAAAGCATGCGAGCCCGAGCGATGCTTCATACCCAAGTAGGCTACTCCGCGAGAGGTGCGAGCAGCACGGTTGGCACGAACGAAATCGAAAACAAGATGTGTGCGACTTGAAATCGCACACATTTTGCCCCGTACCGGCCGTGCCGAGAAGCAGCTGGAGCTCGTCACCATGAGCGGGTCATGGTCAGTCTCGCCGTCGCCGAACTCCACCTCTGGCCCGAAGTCGCGAACCACGAAGTCGCGACTGCGCAATCTCCTCTCGCCCTCATGCTAAGTAGCCTCAAGGGCATCAGAAGAGTCGTGACGTGTCTCTCGAGTCTTCCTGGTCTTACCCTTCTTCGTCTTCTGCTGGGCTCGGAAGCCATGGACCACGAGCTTGAGGGTTAGAGGTGGCCTCTGATCATCACATCTCCGGGTATACCTCCGCCTGAAATTGGGCCTTGTCCTTCCCGCACGCGATACACACTTTGACTTCTGAGACAGCATCGGGGTGTCAGCTCTCTGGGTTTAGGGTGCTGACGGCGAAGTTGCGCACCCAGATTGCGAAAGCGTCCCTCTGCTGACAGTGCGCCCACGTCAGAATTCTCCCCAAGTCCGTCACGTCCTCCTCGGTGAGGCCAGCAAGCATACTGGACTGGGCGCTACTTTTGACCAGCTCAAGCTCCAGCGGACTGGGATCAGACCTCACGGCGTGTGGCCGACGTCCTCTTGGAGTGCGCGCGTCGTCGCTGTCGCTGCTCCGCCCTGTGAAGACACTGGCACCGCCCGAGATGCCGCCCTGGACGGCCAGGCCGCCCTTGCCTCGGGCACTATCCATGGCCGGCGGGGCCTCTGGGCGGCGGGCGGCGGCGGGGGCCGAGGACGCCTGCTCCGCTGGGCGGAGCTCGAAGACTCTGTCGGGAAAAAGGATCGCGGGCGGATGAGGCGCGTCCCGGAAACCGACCCAACAGGACTCAGCCCCGACATTGGCCTGCAGATATTGCACGCACACAGCACCTCGACGTTGAACGAGATAGCAGTACTGCCCTTCGGGGAGGCATCGAAAGCTGACCACGCCGCTCTCAGGGCGGCCGCTTGCGCAGAGCTGGACAAATTCCGCCTTGCGGGCTCCTCGATCAGAGAAACGCTCCTCCTCCTCCTCCTCCTCCATTCTCCTTCTCCTGGTCCTCCTTCTCCCCCATCGCTATTCCTTATATATATATATATATAAATATATATATGTATAGGTATGTCTACAACTCCTCCCTGTCGCACCACGAGACGAGTCGGTAGGGCGGGCAGGGCGTTTCTCTGGAGACCCCTCACCTCCTATGACGCTTAGGCGGAAACTCTGCAGCAGCCCCACGGATGGAGGGCAAGGTGATGTTCAAACTGTGGTTCTCGCCGTGGCGCTGCACGCCTTCGTTCTAAGAGTGTGCAAGGATGCGAAGGGCTTAGCGGGCCCTGGAAACGACAGGGCCGTTTTTTTACCGGTTCCGTTTTGCCGTTTTTGTTGCCGGTTCCGACGCCGTTTTTTTACCGGTTCCGTCGCCGTTTTTTGACCGGTTCCGGCTCCGGTTCCAATCCTGGAGCCGTTTTTTTTGCCGCTTCCGGTAGCTTTTCTTCCCGTTTCCATTTTTCGGGGATGGACAAACCTCCGTTTAGTAAAACGTGGTTTAGTGAAAACGACCTGAGGCCCAAACCTGGCGGGCGCAACCCTGAAAAATAACGGCCGCGGCGCCCTCTCGAGAACCGAAAACGGACAATTCACTAATCGACGTGTCACTGTTTTTTTCTTATAAAAAACCAAGTTCACGCTGAGTTATTTAGGTTTCCTGTCGAGAAGGTGGGCGAGAGACCTCGCGCAGTGTGAAAGTGTGCGGCAGCACCAACTATCAGCCTGATGTGGGAAGTACCCATCTGCCTCGCGGCGTCCCTGGAGCACGCACAGGCAGCGCTTCACCAGCACTCACACTCACAGGAGGGGCAGCGGCACGAGAGAGCAGTCGAGACCTCGGCTGGCCTTCGGAGGACCATGCATCAGCTATTTGTCTGTGGCGGCGGGCAGCGACGCGCAATCTAGCCTCAAAGACCTGCTGGGGCGTGCCACGGGCAGACGCACGCCTGGCATTATGAGCCGCCAGGAACGCATCAAGGCACGCAGCACGTTTCAAGCAGGCGGGCACGGAATCACAGTGGAGGAGGAGGCAAGAGTGGAACCAGTTGGGGCTCACGGGTCCTTCAGAGACACAGAGTTGATCACCAAACCATTTATACATAATCGAACACAACCTCGGACAATGGGAATAATGACGCAGAGAATCAAGATCTTCACCCTCCACCCTTCCCTCACATCCGAAGAGGCAGCCAGCAGAAGCGGAGTGGAAACGCGCTGAGGTACAAAAGGCTCCAGTCATAACTCGAAGCGGTGCAATGCCAATATACATGGAGCTCGCTTTGCACACTTTCTTAACCATACTACACATGCGAGCGATCTGCTGGGCAGTGACAGACTTACAGAAATAATGAGCACGCCGTAAACGAGTATCCCAAACAGGTTCAGAATCTTCAAGAGCCCGAATACGCTTGTACAACTTACCCTGGACCGATTTTGGATTCCACCTCAGGACCGTCGGTTTAAGGCCAGAAAACTTGTCCCAGAGCAACCGCATATGCCCAAGAAAAGAGGAGGGGTTCCAACCACGGTGCCAGCGATAAGGGATGTGCTCAAGATCATCGCGGGTCCTCTCAAGCTCCTCAAAGACGCCAGGAAAGCCGGGGCATTTGAGCATAAAGCGAAGGGCAGCGGCTTGTGCGACAGCGCTAATCTCAACGAACTCGATCCCAAAGCCAATCGCCTTCAGCTTGGTGGCAATGTTATAGGAGATGGCGTTGCGAGGCCCCGAAGTCAACAACATTACACTTTCTCGATCGTAATCGACGTATCACTGTTGGGGGTTCTGTCCACCCCCGGATTTTCAAGGGGCATTTTTTGCAAACGGTGAAAAAACGGCCCTGCCGTTTCCGGGGCCCACAAAGGTCAAGGATAAACGGATGCTCGTTTTCAAGCTGTGGATCTCGCCTTAGCGCCGCGCAAAATCGGCCTTAAGAGATTGTAGGAGTTTCACGGATGGAGTGCTGCTCGTTCCAAATGTG
The DNA here is from genome assembly GCA_963575745.1 of Prorocentrum cordatum. Taxonomy (NCBI): domain Eukaryota; class Dinophyceae; order Prorocentrales; family Prorocentraceae; genus Prorocentrum; species Prorocentrum cordatum. The sequence continues at coordinate 147,791 of CAUYUJ010006402.1, forward strand.
GCTCTCGCCGCAGCGACGCGCACATTGGTCTTAACAGTTCACAACGAATTCAAAGACTACAATTATGGCGGATGTCCCCGGAACGGTGCTCTGGCACGATGTAAGACGGTCAGGATGCAACGGTTACTTTGGTTCACGGTGTTGGCGTCCCCAGAATGGTGTTCTGGCACGGTTCGAGATTTTCAAACGGTTGTACTCCCAAGGGGCAGCTCCTCAGTGAAAATGAATCCTTGCATGGACCTGTGAAGAGGGAACTTTGCGGGAAGGTGTGTTGCAACATCGTTGATGAGTCTTGGGTTTACACTGGTCCTCCTCCTCCTCTTCCTCCTCTTCCCTCTGTTCCACACCGAATTGTTCCCCTGCTGGTTTCCACGGCCGCTGGGGGGACACATGGTCCCAACACTTAGCCAGATCTTGGCTCAAATTGTGGCCGATGGGCGATTCCGAAAGGGCGGTGGTGGTTCGCCGTAGGCGTGTTCGATAACATCCATCATGGTACCGCGACACGGAGACTGCGTCGCTATTCCTTTCTAGCTCGGTCTGCTGCAAGCTTCCCCCGACATCTAGAGCCCGCTGCCAACTACGAAACGTCTGCGAATGAGACCTTTTTACGCTTCAGTAGCCTCACCCCGACCCCCATTGAAATGTCCCGGCCTGTCGGGCAAAACCGCCCGATGCCCGTGGTGGAAGCCCGTGGCATGCCGCAGATCAGCAGGGGATTGTGCTGCAAGTCGCAATGGGATCCTGACGCAATGTCGGCCCACACCCATCACTTGGCCTGACCACGTCTGCCAACAACTCATTTTGTGTAGCCCGATGTACTGTAGGTCCGCATCTCGCGCACACGCAGGATATACTACAATATCGGTTGCATCCCCTCGAGTCTCTCCACTCAATGGACACTGATATCGGTCGGCATGTCACTGGGCCAACGGTGTGTCGGGCTGAACGCACCTATGTGCCATAGAGTTGAAGCAGGGCCGACCCTGCGCGGAATCAAGGCATGAATCCCAACAAAAACAATCAAAATCATGCAACTGCGATTGCCACGGAACCGTGACAGACGTACCAAGTTAAGAGCACAAACAAATGATCTCGCCAATTGGGCTCCAGGCCTGGCTGTGAAAGACTGAAAGTATTCGCATCCTTGACGCTTCCTACTGGAATGAAGACCAGGAGCAACAAATCCGACTGGAGATTTACATACCAATCCGATATCTCGACTCGGAATCCGATCGACTGGCCGGCTGCCGCAACCACCCAGCTGGCTTGGCATCTTGCCGACCGCCGCGATAATCCATAGCCTCTTCGGGAGCACATCAACAATCCTATTGTGCCTGCTAGAATGCGCCCATTGACTTACATTTCGGATATGGTATCCCCAAGCTCATCGTTTGGGCCTTGCTTCGCTAGACATCTTGCATGTGAGCCTTCAGTTGTTTGTTTGGCGGGGACGGCCACTGACAAGAGCCTTAATAATCGCACTGAGGCTGACGATGTCTGGCTCCAGCTTTGACTGCCACAGTTCCAAGGAAATCGATAAGGCTTGTTGCCACTCCCCATGACGACCACACGCTTTAATGGCACCCATTAAAGTGTACTGGTTTGGTTCCACTTTATGTTTCTGTGCTTCTCCGAACAATGACAGCGCCACTCGCCACTCCCCAGCTTTCCCACACGTCGTGATTGCAGTGTTGTAGTTGCGAGTGTCGAGCTCCAACTTTCCTCGATTCGCCTCGAGAAGCAGCCACAAAGCCTGGTCCCACTGCTTGCCCTTCTCGCACGCAGCGATCCAAGACCCGAAACAAATGGCGCTTGACTCAACCTTCGCCTCCCGCATCTCGTTGAGCAGCGACAAGGCACGATGCCACTGGCTGCCGTTGCTGAGCGCGCTGATCCCAGCGCTGTAGCTGACGACATTGGGCGCCACTTTCGCGACACACATCCTGCTGAACAGCGCCAATGCATATTGCCACTGATTGCCCTTCTCGCACGCACTGATACCAGCGCTGTAGCTGTAGACATTAGGCGCCACTTCAGCCTCACACATCTCGGTGAGCAGCGCCAAAGCCTGCTGCCACCTCTTGCCTTTCTCGCACGCGCTGATCCCAGAGCTGTAGCTGAAGACATTGGGCTCCACTTCCGCCTGGCGCATCTGGCTGAGCAACGCCAGCGCCCGTTGCCACTGCCCACCCTTCTCACACGCGCTGATCCCAGCGCTGTAGGCCACCAAGCTTGACCCATACTCTACCGTCCACGGAATCTGCCCGAGCTGGATGCCGTCCTGAGGAGCTATGTTGCCGTACTGGGGGCCGTCTCCTGGGCCGCCTCGGAGCTCTCCGGCGGAGCATGTCAGGCCGAGGTGGCGCTTTCCAGAGGGCATGTCGGTCCGTCAGGGCGCTCTCCCACACCGCCTTCGGCGTTCTGGGAGACCTCTGGGGCCGCCCTGGAGATCTCCAGTGGCAGTTTAGGACGGCCCAGAAGGCCCGAAGACGGCCCCGGAGGCAGCCCAGTAGGCCCCACGGCTCTCGACCAGGAGGCGAAGGTGCTCCCCAAAGCCCATCTTGTAGTTTTCTCGCGTCAAGAAGCTTGACAAGCAAAACGTGCGCACACACACACAAACACAAAAACACACACACACACACACAAAAACACACACACACACACCACAACAACTAGTTGCACTCAAATGTTGTCAAAGTGCGCCGGAGATCTCTTTGGGTGCCTCGGGACCTCTTGTGAGCCGCTTGGCGCCGCATGGGGCCTCTTGGGGGCCCTGTCGGGCCGCTTCTGGAGCCAACTCTGGACATCTCGGGCCTCGTCGAAGGCCGTCTCGGGCAGTTCTTGGGACGTCTTGCGGCGGCATGGGGCCCCCTCTTGGGCCGCGAACCAGCGCCGAGAAATCTCAAGGGATGCTTGGCGTGAGTCCATGGGGAATTCAGCCATAGTGGGCGTCACGACGGAGTGGTCTGGTCCACAGTTGCCTCAGGAAGGTACGCAAGAAATTGTAATGGGGGGCAAGAGGAGGTCCCCGAGGGTGTGGGCGACCAGTTCGGAGCCTGGAGGGGCCCTCGAAGGGCATGTACATGCATACGATGTTCGCGCGGGGGCCCGAAGTTTTTGCCAGTCCCCCCGTCGGACCTAACTGACGGAATGGGGAGCCCAGAATGGGTGGAGCCAGGAGAAATGGAGAAGAGGAGGAGGTGGCGAGGCAGGGGGGGGGGCGGAGTGTCAGCAGTCGCCCCCAACAGGCGGTGGCAAGGAGAAAGGAAGAGGAGGATGTGAAGGAACAGGGGATACAGGGACGAGGAGGAGGAGAAAAAAGGGATGGGAGGAGAACAAGGTGAGGCAGGACCTGTGCAAACCCAAGAAACATCTAAGATGGTGCAATAAAGCCTCCCTCCAAGTTCCCTCATTACAAGCCTCTATAAAAATCGATCTTCACTGCGGGAGAACTCCTCAATCATGCCATAACACCATTCCTGGGCCTTCAGCGCCGCGAATCAGCCTGACTGGTGTGACCTGACGACAGATCCGCTGCCGAGCCTGCGCGGACATGGCGCGAAAGACTATCCAACAAGCCAGAACGGCAGTGCAGGCCCAAGAGACCCATCAAGCGTCCAAAAAGACCAACATACGACATACGTTCATCGCCGCGCTCGCTCAAGCATTAGACGGCCGACCTGTCGCTGGGAAACAACATCTGGTGAACGACATCATGTGTGCACACGAGATCGCCCATCGCTGTAAAGCGCTGCGGCGCCGAGGTTGCAAGGCGCGCTGCCTCGAAACTCAATTTCGGGTGTGGTGTACAGGGGCACCGGAAAAAGCTAGGCCAGGGGGGGGGGGGGATGGGGGGAGCGGGAAGGCGCGCGCCAACAGACGCTACGCTGCAACGACGGTCAGACACCGACACGAGACATACTGCTCTTCAAAGAAAGCGCAGCCATGCACGTGCAGCGCGCGCTGACACGACCTACGATGTTTCACTGGGGGAACACTCATATTCATGACGATTTCACACATGCAGCTGCAACGATCCAATTCTACAGTATGCGAAACTATTGAAACCGACGCCGCAACAATGAATGCATGTCCCGGCGCCGAAGCCCGACGCACCAGAAACAGAGTTCCAACTGAGACACAGACATCAACAATACAAACCAGCACGGGCAACAAATGCTTGCACCTATGCTGTAAGGCAGGTCGGTATGGGCACTAAACCGAAGCGACGAACCCTGATATGCGCAAACATTATAAGCACGAATGTTCCCAGGTACTACGCAGTGCGACCCTGCACCTTGCTTGAAATGTGAAAACTGAAAACAAAGACGTTGAACACGACCTTAACACGACGCGCGCGTTCTACGGAATTGATTGGCGGATTTACCAACTACCTGCTAAATCTAGGCCCGCTAACTTACTTGGCTAAGCCGATCCGCGGAACGATCAACATGCTTAGCAACTACGTGTGCTCAGATAAGCGCGGCAATTTCATGCTGTTCGATTACCAGGTAAACTGTATAAGCGGTGAACTGGCCTCGGTCGTTGGTTTCGCCGCCTCTACATTATATATACATGAAGCCAACATGTGCAAGTGTCTGGCTGACGTGCCCACTTCTAATACACGCCACTGTTGGCATAGCTTGTGTGCGATGTGTAGAATAGTGGTGGCCGAATGATTGATATTGCAAAATGCGTGTAGCCAACTGGGGACTGGATTGCCAGCATCTACAAGTTCATACAAGGCACGAGGACAATTTTCTAAGCGCGGTGGGCATCCAAGTGGGGCCAACCAGGTCCTGAACTGGGCGCGGTGAGAGGACAGGTGCCTTGAAATGTAGAAAGCTATAGAAGCATGCTGACATATGGGTCTTTGTGGACGTGTGAACTGTGAGAAGCATGTGAGCTTCGGCACGTATGGCAACCTGGGGGCCCCTCCGCGGACGACCTGCGGACATCTACGGACCTCCTAGACCTGCCCTCGGCCCTTCGGGAACCTCGGGAACGGTCTTGGGAACCCTGGGGGTTCTCCAGGGGTGAGCCCCGGGCCAGCCCGCGGCTGCTGGAGTGGCCCCCAGGCCAGCTGGCGACCGCTGCAGTGGGTCCATGCGCGGGCCTGGGCGGGGCTCAATGCCGCCACCTCTCGTCAACCTCTCTCGGACACGCCTGGACCGGACTTGTCATGCAGACGACGTCGGGCTCCACTGTCGCCTCCACCATCTCGCAGAACAACGCCAAACCCCGTTGCCACTGCTTGCCCTTCCGGCACGCGCTGATCCCGGCGTTGTAGCTGATATAGGGCCGATCCGTGGACTACCGTCCACGAGTGCCAGAGGATTGAGCGTGCGCTCGTTGCTGCTTATTGCTTCAGGGTGCGCTGTTTGCTTGATGATCCTGACGGCGTCTGCGCTAGCGCTAGCAGCAGCAGCAGCAGCAGCAGCAGCAGCAGCAGCAGCAGCAGCAGCAGCAGCAGATCCAGCACCATCGGCAGTAGCAGCAGCAACAGCTGCAGCAGCAGCTCCAGCAACAACAGAAGCAACGCGGACCTCCAAGGGCCTCTCTTCGTCCTCGTCATCGTCCTCGTCGTCGTCGTCGTCGTCGTGGTCGTCGTCGTGGTCGTCGTCGTCGGCGTCGTCGTCGTCGGCGTCGTCGCCGCTGTCGTCGTCGTCGTCGTCGTCGTCGTCGTCGTCGTCGTCGTGGTCGCCGTCGTCGTCGAATATTCCTGTCTAGAGAATAATTATTGTTGATCTCCGGAAAGTTGCCTGGGCGCTCTCGCCTCGACGCCGGCTTCATTTTCTGTGAAAACGAGGCTCCCGCTCGAGCGGGGGCGTGATTGTGTATATGTGTGCCTTTGTGGGCCCGGTTACGACGACAACGGCTCCCGCTCGATACTTCCTCGAAATTTACTCCGACGGGCCCTGGCCAGAGAGGCCTCGAAGCTCAGGAACGGCGCTATGGCTCGAGACATCCTCGCAATTCACGCAAGCTCGTGGAGTTCCAGCGACGGCGACAGCGGCTCCCGCTCAATACTTCCTCTAATTTGCTCCGACGGGCCCTGGCCAGAAAGACCTCGAAGCCCAGGAACAGCGCTCTGGCTCGAGACTTCCTTGGAATTCACGCAAGCTCGTGGAGTTCAGCGACGGCGACAGCGGCTCCCGCTCAATACTTCCTCTAAATTTGCTCCGACGGGCCCTGGCCAGAGAGACCTCGAAGCCCAGGAACAGCGCTCTGGCTCTAGACTTCCTCGCACTTCATGCAAGTTCGTGGAATTCCAGCGACGGCGACAGCGGCTCCAGCTCGACACTTCCTTGCGATTGATTCCGAGACGCTCTGGCCAGAGATGCCTCGAAGCTCAGGAACTGCGCCCGGGCTCGAGACATCCTGACAATTCACGCACGTTCGTGTACGCCCCGCTACGATGACAGCAGCTTTCGCCCGACAATTCTGCGCGATTCACTTCGAGAGGCCCTGGCCAGAGAAGCTTTGAAGCTCAGGAACTGCGGTCTGGCTCGACTCCTCCTCGCAATTCCTTCAAGTCGGGGAGGGGGGGGGCAGCTACGACGACAACGGCTCCCGCTCGATACCTCCTCAATTTACTCCGAGACGCCTTGGCCCGCGGGCGCGTTAGCACGTTTGGCGGCCGTGGCGATGTGGTGGACATAGAGAGTACCGAATCCTTCTCCCAGGAGCTGGTATGAAACGAATCCCCCCCAAGGGTGTGGTTCAATGACTTCGCGGGCGGGTGCGAGGGAGAGGGGGAAACACATGAAGGCCACAGTTGCTTGTTACATCCGATGTTCGCAAGATGGTCGTCGTCGTTGTCGTTGTCGTCGTCGTCGCCGTCGCCGTCGTCGTCGCCGTCGTCGTCGTTGCCGTCCTCCTCGTCCTCATGCTCCTCCTCCCCTCCTCTCGCCCTACTCCTCCGTCTTATCCCCTTCCTCCTATCCAGCCTGCTGCTTGTCGTGCCAGCAGTGCCGCGTGCTGCAGGCTGTTCCCAGCGGAGGCATCGGGGAAGCGGCAGGGGGCCCTCCGACACTCGGGAGGGGGTCCTCGTGGGGCTCTGTGGTTGAGAGCTCTTGGGAGCGCATCAGAAGCCTTCTGGGAGCCTCTGGAGAGCGCCCGGGGGCCTCTTGGGAGCGCCTCCGGGGCATTCTGGGGGCCTCTCGGGGGCGTCTGGGAGCCTTGCTGGCCGTGGAGGGGGGTTCTTGGGCTGTTTTGCTCGATCGGGGGCCTCTGGGGCCGTCTTGGGGACTCTCTTGGAGGCCCCCCGGGCAGCATGGGCCCGATTTCGGACGCCCGCGGTGCCGTGGTGGGCGTCTTGGGGCGGGCGGGAGGAGCACCACCGGAAACGTCAAAAACCATCGAGCATATCGATAGTTCTGCGGCCTCGGGGCCCTCGTGGGGGTCCCCTGGGAGCCCCGTGGAAGCTCGTGGGGGCCCTCCGAGCCCGTCCTGGGGGCCCTCTCGGGCTTGCTGGGGAGCTTCCGGGAGACTCTCGAGGCCTCCGCGTCGGGGCCCTCATGGGCCGTCCCAGGGATGTCCGGGGCAGGGACGGCGTCACCCCACGGGCGGGGCCCCCGGAGCGCCGCCGAGGGTGACCATCGCTCGCCCTTGTCGCACGCGCAACTGCCAGGAATTGTAGTACGAACTAGTGTGTACCCGTGGAGCAAATCCGCAGGTGCCCGTCGAGGGAACGCGGCGGGGCCATCTCTGGGCCATCTTGGGTCGTCGTTGGAGCCTCTTAGTCTTGGGCCGTCTTGGTGCTTTCCCCGAACTGTCTTGCAGCTCTCTTGGGACGTCTAGCAGCCGGGCAGCAGGCTCTGGGCGCACCTGGAGGAACTCGAAAGTTGTCCCACGAGGGGCTCGAGAGGGCCCAAAGACGGCACCCAGAAAGCATCCGACGGATACTACAACAAGGTTTTTTGTGTAGCATCCGTTGGGAGGCCTCTGCGAGCTCTCTGGGAGCGCTCTTGGGGACATCTTGGGATGCACCCGGGACTCTAGTGGGCCATCTCTGGGTCATCTTGGGTCGTCGTGGCCACCTCTTGGGCCGTCTTGAGGCTCTCTTGGACCGCCTGGGGGCCCTCTCGAGCCGCCTTGCGATTCTCTTTGGAGCCTCTTGGGCCGGCTTGGGGCGATCTTGGGGGCTGTTGGGCCGTCGTGGACGCTGTAGCGGCCCCAAAGTCGTCGTATATGCTAAACATGAAAAAAAACATGGGCACCTTTTGATTCGATTTTTGCACACGGAGGCCCTGCCGGGAGTGCTCTTGGAGCGCTCTTGGGGCCTTTTGGAAGGCTTTCGGTCGTCTGAAGGCCGTCTGGGGCTATCTTGGGGCCCTCTGAGGCCGTCTGGGCAATCTTGAAAGCATCCTCGGCCGTATTGGAACCATCTTCGGCGAACTCGGAGGCCTCTTGGACTGGCTTGAACAGCCTGGGAGGCACAAGCCCTCTAGGCGGGCACTCCCGGCGGGCCCCTCGGGCTTTGCCACGCTTGGCAGGTTGCATGCGCTGCTCCCGGTATTGTAGGAAAGACTAGGGCTGCCCCGTGGACTACGCCCACGAAATCTGCACGAACTGACATTTGGTGGTGGACATGCTGCCAAAACGCTTAAAGTACGACGGGGGGCTCGAACTAAGCATTCCGCGCACGCTGCTGCTTGCTGCTGAGTGTGCTGTTGGTGATGCGCACCGCTACTGCGTGCTGCTGCTGCTTGTCACTTCAGGATGCTGCTGATGGCCAATTCTGCTCTGTGCTTGCTGCTGCCCGCTGCCTGCTGCTGCTGCTGCTGTTGCTGTTGCAATGCGCTCAAGCTGCTGTTGGCCGCTTCGCGCTGCTGCCGGTCACTGATGATTCTTTTAATGTTACAGGGTGGTGTTTCTCTCTACTGCAGCGTCGAAGAGCGAGGAGTCAGGGTTGATAACATCGAAGGGATCGGGGCGGCGAAGCGATGTGCGATCAACTAAGTGCGAGGAGGGAAGAGCGACGGCCGAGGGGAGATGGGCGAGGAGCGTTGAGGTTCGAGGAAGAATGTCGTCCTTGTAAACCTCTGGGGACTGGTTTCGGGCTCCGGGAACGTCAAACATGGATCTCGGATGCGAGACTAGTTCAGGCAGAACCCGAACCATGGTCTGGGGCCGATTCCTCAGGGATTTCGTCGATTTTGAGGGGGCGTTGGGTCGGAGACTCGAGGAGTCGATGTCTTCGGCGTGTTTATTTTGACTGCTTGCTGCTAGTGCTGCTTGCGAACAGTTTGCCTGTTTGTAGTGTTTGTTCAATTTGCTTGCTGACAGGTGGCTTGCATGCTGCTTGCTTGCTGCTGGCTGCTTGCTGCTTGCTTGCGTGCTGGCTTGCTGCGTGGTGCTACTGAATGCTGCTGCTTGCTTGTTTTAAGGCTGTAGACTGGGGGTCTCCTAGGCTGAGCATAAACCTTCATATATATATATATATATATATATATATATATATTGTTTGAATATCCTTGGGCTACCTTGAAACCCGAAAAGGCGAGAACGTCATAATCAAACCGTAAAACCTGAAGAAGATCAATGAGTTGGTCCTCTCTGTGGCCTCTTTGGGAGCCTCCAGGTCCCCCTTGGGACCCTGTTGGGCCATCTGAAGGCCACATGGGCGACCTAGGCCGTCTGGATGCGTTGCGGGCCATCTTGGGGCGTCTCGGAATTCGCCGGGGCCAGCCGGGAACGATTTTGGCTACCTCGCGCCCGCACCCATCCTGGTTGTCTAGGACAGATTAGCGCTGACCCGTGAACTACGTCCACGAACTTTGCACGAAATGGCACGCAAGATCGTATGTTTTTTTTGGGGGGGTGCAGTGACCGAAACAGTGCCCGAAAATCTGCCCCAGTATGGCCGAAACTGGAACCCGAATTTTTCCGAACGCACAGGGAGTGTGACCGAAATTCTTGGTTTGACACCAAAGCTGTTTACAAGTAAGTGCGGTCACAATTTCGGTCACGCTACGTTTTCGGTCACAATTTCGGGTACGTTTTCGGTCACCGATTTTTTTCGGTCACGAATATTTTCGGCTGGTGGGGGCCCTTCTTGGGGCCATCTTCGCGGCTTTGTGGGCCGTCGTTGGGCCTCTCCGGGGGCCTATTGGCCGTCATCCGTCGATCTCGAGGGCTTCTGACGCCGACCTGGGCGTATCCGAACATCACTCGGACGCCATGGGAAACTCAATTGTTTTTTACACCTGGAGGCCCTCTCAGGGGTCCTCTTGGGGGCGTTTGGGGGTGTGCTTCGGGCCTCGCGGGCCGTCTTGGGCGTTCTCGGGACGCTCTTAGGCTGTGTTTAAGCTGTCTGGAGCCGTCTTGGAGCTCTTTTGGCCGAGCGCCTCTCTTGGAGCGTGTTGGAACTCTCTCGGGGCCCGCGCGGAAGCCCCAAGGGAGGCCTGGGAGCGCGCCAAGGCTGGCCGTGCCGATTGGAAGACATGTTGGCGCCCGGCATTCCTTCACGCGCCTAGCCCGGCATTGGATAAATAGATGACAGTGGGCTTCACCTGCACCTCCCGCATCTCGCTGAGCAGCTCCAGAGCCTGCTGCCACTGCTCGCCCTTGTCGCACGCGCTGATCCCGGCGCTATAGCTGATGATATTGGGTTCCAGTTGCACCTTCAGCATCCCGCCGAGCAGCAATAAAGCCCGCTGCCACTGCTTGCCTTTCTCGCACGCGCTGATCCCGCCGTTGTAGCTAACCAGAGCTGACCCGCGGACTACGTCCACGAAGTCTGCACGACATGGCATGTGACTGCTGACATGCTGCCGGAAAACTTAAATCACCACATGGGGCTAGACACTCGCAATCCGCGCTTGCTACCGATTGCTGCTACTGCTGCTGCAGCTGTTGCCTGCTGTTGGTAATGATTGCCGTTGCTGTTCGTGCAATTGCTGCGTGTGGCTGGCAAGTGCTGACGATGGACAAGTTCGCTTTGCGTGCGGCGCTGCCAGTTGCTTGGTGTAGTTTGCAAATGCTGCGTGCTGCCGCTGCTGCTGCCTACTTCGTGCTGCGTTGTGCAGTGCTGCCGTCCAATGGGGTGTTTCTGGGCTTTCTGGGCATCCCGATGGCATCTGTGGCGGGTTGTTGCGACGTCGTCGGCGTCATCGTGGTCGCCGTTGCCGTCGTAGTCGTCGTCGTCGTCGTCGTCGTCGTCGTCGTCGTCGTCGTCGTCGTCGTCGTCGTCGTCGTGGTCGTCGTCGTTGCCACCTTCGTTGCCGTCGTCGCCGTCCTCCTCGTCGTCGCCGCCGTCGCCACCGTCGTCGTCGTCGTCGTCGTCGTCGTCGCCATCTTCGTTGTCGTCGCCGTCGTCGTCGTCGCCGTCGTGGTCGTCGTGCTTGTCGTCGTCGAAGTCGACGTCGTCGTCGCCGTTGTCGCCGTTGTCGCCGTCGTCGTCGTCGTCGTCGCCACCATCGTCGCCGTCGTCGTTGTCGTCGTCGTCACCGCAGTCGTCGTCGTCGTCGTCGCCGCAGTCGTAGTCGTCGCCGTCGTCGTCGTCGTTGTCGTCGTGCTTGTCGTCGTTGTCGTTGTTGTCGTCGCCGTCGTCGTCGTCGTCGCCGTCGTCGTCGTCGTCGTCGCGGCCGTCGTCGTCGTCGTCGCCGTCGTCGTCATCGTAGCAGACGTCGTCGTCGTCGCCGTCGTCGTCGTCGTCGCGGTCATGGTCGTCGTGCTTGTCGTCGCCGTCGTCGTCGTGTTCGTCGTTCTCGTCGCCTTCGTCGTCGTCGCATTCGTCGTCGTCGTTGTCGCCGCCACAGTCGACGTCCTCGTCGCCGTCGTCGTCGTCATCGTCGTCGCCGCCGCCGTCTTCGTTGCAGTCGTCGTCGTCGTCGTCGCCGTCGTCGTTGTCGTCGTTGTCGTCGTTGTCGTCGCCGTCAGGCGCGTCATCGTCGTGGTCGCCGTCACCGTCGTCGTCGGCCGTCGTCGTCGCCGCCGTCGCCGTCGTCGTTGTCGCCATCGTCGTCGTAGTCGCCGTCGTCGCCGTTTTCGTCGTCGTCGACGTCGACGTCGTCGCCGGCGTCGCCGCCGTCGTCGCCGTCGTCGCCGCCGCCGTCGTCGTCGTCGTCGTCGTCGTCGCCGTCGCCGTCTTCGTAGCAGACGTCGTCGTCGTCGCCGTCGTCGTTGTCGTCATTGTCGACGCCGTCAGGCGCGTCATCGTCGTGGTCGCCGTCACCGTCGTCGTCACCGTTGTCGTCGCCGACGTCGCCGTCGTCGTTGACGCCATCGTCGTCGTTGTCGCCGTCGTCGCCGTCGTCGTCGTCGACGTCGCCGTCGTCGCCGTCGTCGTCGCCGTCGTCGCCGTCGTCGCCAGTCATCGACTTCGTTCTCGTCGTCGTCGTCGCCGTCGTGGTCGTCGTGCTTGTCGTCGTCGTCGACGTCGTCGTCGTGGTCGCCATTGTCGCCGTTGTCGCCGTCGTCGTCGTGGTCGTCGCCGGCGTCGTCGTCGACGTCGCCGTCGTCGTAGTCGTGGTCGTCGCTCTCGTCGCCGTGGTCGTCGTCGTCGTCGTCGTCGCCGTCGTCGCTGTCGTCGTCGTCGTGCTTGTCGTCGTTGTCGTCGTCGTCGTCGCCGTCGTCGTCGTCGTCGTCATGCGTGTCGTGGTCGTCGTCGTCGTCGCCGCCGTCGTCACCGTCGTCGCCGTCGTCGTCGTCATCGTCGCCGTCGTTGTCGACGCCATCGTCGTCGTCGCAGTCGTCGTCATCGTCGCCGCCGTCGTCGTGTTCGTCGTGCTCATCGCCGTCGTCTCGTCGTCGACGCAGTCGTCGTCGTCGTCGTCGTCAGCGTCGTTGTCGCCACCACAGTCGTCGTCGTTGCCGACGCCGTCTTCGTCGCCGTTGTCGTCGTCGTCGTCGTCGCCGTCGTCGTCATCGTCGTCGTGCGTGTCGTGGTCGTGGTCGCCGTCGCCATTGTCGTCGCCGTCGTCGTCGTCGTCGTCGTCGTTGTCGCCGTCGTCGCCGTCGTCGTTGTCGTCTTCGCCGTTGTCGTCGTCGCCGCCGTCGTCGTCGTCGTCGCCGTCGCCTTCGTTTTCGTCGTCGTCGTCGTCGTCGCGGTCGTGGTCGTCGTGCTTGTCGTCGTCGACGTCGTCGTCGTCGACGCCGGCGTCGCCGTTTTCGTCGCCGTCGTCGTCGCCGTCGTCGCCGTCGTCGTCGTCGTGCTTGTCGTCGTTGTCGTCGTCCTCGCCGCCGTCGTCGTCGTCGTCGTCGTCGTCGTCGTCGTCGATTTCGTCGTCGTCGTCGTCGCCGTTGTCGCCGTTGTCGCAATCGTTGTCGTCGTTGTCGTCGTTGTCGCCGTCGTCGTCGTCCTCGTCGTCGTCGCCGTCGTCGCCGTCGTCGCCGCCCTCGTCGTCGTCGTTGTTGTCGCCGGCGCCGGCGCCGCCAACCACCGCCGGCGCCGGCCCTGGGGAAGGACTGGCGGACGGAGGGAAGGGATCGGAGCGAAAGTGCGAGGCGAGGCGGCGAGGGGAGAGGTTAGAAGCGACGGGCTGCGGAGGGGAAAGCGCCCCCCCAGTTCGACAAAACTTGAGAACTCCTGCTAGGGCCCCCCCCCCTGGAACCTCCCTGGGGGTCCCCCTCCCACCCCCGTCCTGAGCCGGCTCTGGGATGCCCTCCGCCCCCAAGCCGCAGAGCTATCCATGAACGCGCGGAAATCCCAGATGGTAAGTAACAAGATAGGCCACCCCCGGTCCCACTCCCGCTGGGTGCGGGGCACCCCCTCGAAGGCGAGGTCCCGACTCAGGGCGACCTGAGAGCCTCGCGAACCCTCTGCGTCGCAACTTCGGGGAGCCCAATCTCATCCGAACTCCCGTGGGGGCACAGGAGTGACGAGGGGCGTGGAAACATAACATCGATAAGGAATAGGGTTCAAAGCAAAGTACCGCCCGCTGGGTACCTGTATGGGGCTGGGAGGGCGGGATGGATGGTCGTAGCGACGGGAGGAGGGCGCAAGGGAAGGTCAGGGGAGGGTTCGGTGAGACTGGGGGTGGTCTGTAAGACCCCCGAAAAGGCTCGAGCGTGGGCAGATGTCACACCGGAGAAACCACCCCTGGTCTAGGTCCCAGGGGGTCAGTTTTGAGACCTCCCGCGCCTCTCCGAGCCGCTGCCGCCCTGCCCCAGCCGTCCTCCCACGAGCCTCCCGAGCCCGTCCCAACGTCATCCTCTGCGGTCCCCAGTGCGACCCCCCTCACCTCCTCGGTTTGTCCCTCCAGCCCTGCTCCCCTACCCTCCCCCAAACTCATGATTGAACCCGCCCCCCGCCTTCACCCAGTCGCGCGGACACTACTCGCCCGCGTGTCCCCTGAGGGACCCGCGCCCCCCCGAGGGGCCTACGACCCCCCGAGAGGCCCCCTGAGGGGCTTACCATCCACTCCCGCGGCGTGACCTGGAGTGGGGGTGGCTTGTTTGGTAGTGACCAAATGTCTCGATCTTTTGCGGGACAGAGGTTTTGCTTCACCCAGTTCCACTCCCACAACCCCCTGGGCCGGCTCGGGGGCCCCTGGAGAGCCCCCCACCGCAGAGTCGCAAACCTCTCCCTACGCGCCGAGCGCCTGGACATCTTTCAATGTTGCGGGAACTTTGCTGCATGGGGGCTCCCCGAGGGGTTCCCCTCCGCCCCTCCCAGAGTGCCCGCCGCCACAGACCCGCAAACCCCCCCTTTTCAACGCGCCGAAGCCCTGAGGCCGAGGGCCTCCTCGGGAGCCCCCCTCCCGCGGGGCCGCAGACCTGCCCCGACACGCGCCGCCGTCTTCGAAATCTTGCAACTTGCAATTCTGCGGGAGGCTTGGGGCCTGGGCCCTGCCCCCGGCTGTCCCTGCAGCTCCCCCTCCCTGGGCCGGCTCCGGGCCGTCTGGATGCCCTGGAGCCGCGCGCATTCCGGGCCTCGCGCGCGTCCGGTGTTCCTGGGTTCGTGCGTCCCTGGTGTCCATGGTCGGGCGGGCGGTAATGGGGGGTGACCTACGTGGAGGGTGAAGAAAGGGCCCTGAAGAGAAACTTTCGGGCCCCTTTTGGGCCCCCGCTGGCCCCTTTAGGGCCATTTTCTTCATCCCTAAGTTGAGTTCACCCCCCCATTACCACCCGCCCGACATGGGTCGTGCTTTGGGATTCCCTGGTTCCATGCTTCCCCTTCCTGGGTTACGGCCGCTTCGTTGGGTTGAGATGTATCCCCCCAAAGAGGGCCTCCGAGTCGGCCCCCCGAGAGGACCCGAAGATCGCCCACTAGCCTCCCAAGAGACGGACCTGTAAACCAAGAGGGCACCAAAACGGCCCAGAGAGGCCTCCAAGACGGCACAAGAGGCCCTCCTGTTTCGGCTCACTGGAGGCATCTCTGGAGGCTCCTCTGGCGCCCTCTTGGTGTTCAGGGCCCTTCTGGCACGCGCGGGATCCGGCAATGTAGGAGAGGAGAGGTTGGGCTCCACTGTCGCCTCCCGCATCTCGCTCAGCAGAGATATAGCCTGTTGCCACTGATTGCCCTTCTCGCATGCACTGATTGCGGCGCTGTAGCCGAATACGTTGAAATTGTCACGTGTCAAAAACATCTCTCTTAGTACGGAGAGAGCTTGCTGCCACTGCGTGGCTTTTCCGTATGCGCTGATAGCCGCAACGCCTGGGGTTGCTATTTTACTCGGTTGGGGCGATCCGCTGAGCAGTTGCAGCGCCGGCATGCGTTGTTCTGTCCAGGCGCATGTCTTGGAGGCCGCCTCGATTGAAGACACAGTTGGTCGAGATCCTCGCTGAGGTGATCCCATCAATGGGGTCTCTTGTGGTGCGAGGCGAAGGGGTGACTATGAAGAGCTACCCAGAATCGCCAATACACAAAGCCTGATTGTGAAATGCGAGTTTCCTTGAGCCAAAATTAGCTGCTCCGCTAGCGCTGACCCTAACAACTGATCCAGCGCGCTGTGGGGATCTAGCGAGTGAATCCGCCACGCCAGAAATATGTCATGCGTATTCGACGCATCTTCCTATCTCTCATCATCTGCACTGTCTAGGGCCCTGGCCCCGCGCACCAGAAAGCCGCGCTCTGTGAGCCCAAGTATCCGACTCATCGAGGCCTGCCAGACGAGCTACAAGGCAGGCCGCGTCCAGAGCCATCACGCTCTTCTCGCGCACCGAAGTCTCCGGTGTCGCGAAGTCTCCAGTGTCGAAGCGGACGCCAATCAATCAGAACCAAGCCAGCCAGTCAACCAGGATAAGAAGGATGCGCGGTAAGGATGCAAGGGCCTTGGAACGCCATGTTGACTTTCGCTGGCCAGCGAAAGTTGCTGAGGATGGGCCGAAGGGGCAAGGATGCAAGGTTGCCCATGCCAAGTCGCTCCATCCTTCCTATCATGGTTGACTGTATCTGGGCTGGTGTGGTCTAGGGCGTTGTCTCTTCCAACCCCCGCCTTCCCCTTCGGGGAGGGGCTCGCCGCTCGCCTTGAGCACTCCCGCTGGGTATTGTCGGTGGGGGACCGGAGGTGTCTCCTTCTCCTCCTCCTCCTCCTCCTCCTCCTCCTCCTCCTCCTCCTCCTCCTCCTCCCCCTTCCCCTCCTCCTCCTCCTCCTCCCCCTCCTCCTCCTCCTCCTCCTCCTCCTCCTCCTCCTCCTCCTCCTCCCAGGCAGTTCCATGTGGGCAGAGATGGCCACAGAAAACTGCGCGGCAGAGCTCCGGGTGGCTCAAGATGGCCGACGCGATGCTTCCAGGAGGCCCCGAGGCCCCCCAAGACGGCTCCGAGCGGCCACGGCTCCTCCCGGACATGCCTGCGCCCCAATCCTTGACAAAACCAATGATGTTGGAATTCCCGGCGTCTCCTCCGATGGGCCGTCAACGCCTCGAGACGGCTCCAGGTTCGACCTCGAGAGCCCGCCACGAAGGCTGAGCGACGGCCCTGAGGCGCCCAACAGCTCCCCCAAAAACGCCGCCAGAGCCCTGCGAGGCGACAGTCTGGCCTCCAGAGGGGCACGGCAAATCAAGAGCCCCCTCCTTTGATCGATGGCCTCCGAGGTGGCCCCAAGAGGGCCCGCGATGCTCCCCAGCGGGCCCCCAGAGACCCCCGATCGGGCATCACAGGCCACCACATAGGCTCCCAGAACAAAAAGTCCGCGACAGCCTTCATGTCTGAATTGTCGCCGGCGTCGTCGTCGTGGTCGTCGCCTTCGCTGCAGTTCGCCTGGGCATGTTTTCTGAAGGGGCTGGTTGGTGGGGAGACGAAAAGCATTTCGGAATAGAATCCCTTCGTGGTGGAATGTCTTGCATTCTCTTGGCCCAATCGTGGCTCTTGAGGCACTCTCTTGAAACAACCAATGCAATGGCATTTCGCCGCACGCCTTTCCGAACCCCTCCGCGCTCGCGCATGAGTATGACCCGAGACTTCATACTAGAAGCGCAATGTTGCGAGGTGGGCAGATCATAACTACTGCGCCAACAATGCAACCATGACATGAAAACCGCATGTTAAACCCAATGATTCGCCACCGTACCGTGACGTACAAAGTGGAGTGCCCCCAGGGGGGGCGGCCCCATAGGCACAAGCATGGCATGACAGAAAGACAGTCGGTTTGTTGTCATTGTCGCACACTCGCCGTGTCGGTCTAACGAGCGTCCCGGGCGGTCCAAGAGATGCCCAAGATCGCCCCGAGATATCCCCCAAGCTCCCAATAGGAGCCCGAGAGGCCCCAAGAAGTGAAACCCGACGGGCCTTTGAGACCGATCGCCTCCCGAGGGCCCCCAGGAGGTCCCCAAGATGCTTCCAAGAGGCTCCCAAGAGGCCCACACAAGATGCCCCCAAGACGCACAGAGAGGGCGTCCGAGAGACTCCAAGGGGCCCCGAAGAAGCCTTTGGCCCACAGCCCAGGCACGGTGGCGGGATGGGCTGGTGCACACCACGATTCCTGGCTGGTGCTCGGCCGGAGACACGCAGGGTAACTGCTAAGAGCGCTCGCTGCGACTGCTCCGCGCGAGCCGCAGGCCCGCGACGCCGAGGCGCGAGCAGCACGCTGGACGCGGGCCGCCGTTCCCGCGTGAGGCTCTCGGACTGCGCGTGTGCGCGGCGCGCAGGCGACAACCGCATGGTTGGAACGGGCCGCCCTGCATCCAGACGGCTGCCCAGGCTACAGCGGAAGCCAGTCCACAAGAAACCTTCGGCAGGAAACCCAACCCCGACACCCCCATGACGTCCACTGAGTTTGGTGCGTGAACGTCGGGCTCTCCACAGCAAACCTATCGAAACCCAAAGGGCACCCTGGAGGCAAGCAGGGTGTTTCTTGGCATGGGTCTCCGCTGTAGAGCTGCCCAGGCTAGCAAGGCAGGTCTGCGCGGCGCTGGGCCCAGAGTGATATACTTTGGGAGTGGCAGCACCTCCGTTGTTTGTTTTAAGCTGTGCGCGTGTGCCGCTCTTCATGCACGGGCCTCCCACCGTCGTTCTAACTGGTTGCGTTTGTTTAACGCTTCACGATAAATCACGTTTTTATGATTTACGGTTTTTTTAGCCGTCACGATAAAACAAAGATGAAGCAATATCTGGCGAAACGTCCGAGCCGCCCTACCGACACGTCTAGAGGAGCTATGTGCAAGGAGTAGGGATGGGGCATGAGCAAGAAGAAAGGAGGGAAATAAGAGCAAGAGTCGTAAGCAAGACGAGAATGGGAGGACGAAGGCAGCCGCTGTGGGCAATCGCCCAGGCCCGGCGAAGATGGCGAGTGCGAGGCCATGCCTTCCGCAGAGGGTCGCGGGTTAGAAACGAGCGCTAAATCCCCTATGCTGCTGGAGCGGGGACCGAATGAGGGCCCGAGAAAAACGGACGGGCGAGGGCCATAAAAGGCACACGGCGGAGGGACAGCGATCGAGCGAACTACCCAGGCAAGTCCTTTGCCTGATCCTTGGAGCCTCAGCCCTCAGTTCCAAGGAGCCCCGGTGTGTCCCCTGGGCTGCCCCCTCGGCTTGTCGTGTGACTTATTCGGGCCGAAGAAGGCCCCAAGACGGGCCCAGCGGGCCCCGCGAGGGCCCCAAGACGGTCCACGAGGGTCACGAGTTGCCGAAAGATCGTTCCAAGACGCCCAAAATGGCTTCAAGATGGCGATTGGGCGTTCTCGACTTTTCAGCTGTCCGACACTCCAGGGCGACCCAACAGGCCCCCAAGACAACCCCAAAACGGCCAAAGAGGCCTCCAAGAGGGCCCCAAGAAGGCTTAAGAGCGCCCCAAGACGGCCCAAGAGGCGCCCAAGACGCCCAAAGACGGACCCAAAAGGGACCAAAGAAAGAGAACACGAACCGAACATCCGAGCCTTCCGTCACAAGAGGCCCCCTGGAGGCTCCAAGAGGCCCCCAAGAGGCCTCCAGAGGCCCCAAACAGGCCTCCAACAGGCCCCACAAGGCTTCAAACGACCCCCAAAAAACCTCCAGACTGCCTCCACGAGCCCCCCGAGAGGCCTCCCACGAAACCTCAACGAACATCCATTGGGCTTCATACCCACAGCCCAGGCACGGTGGCGGGATGGGCCGAAGGTTTTGCAGGGGTGCCTAGCGTGCTAGACCCCACTGATGCTGTTCCACTTTATTGGTTGTAAACAACCATTCCATGGGGCTTGTTTTGTCATCGGTTTTTGAAGGATTCTGACATTTGCTTTGCTTCGGCCTTCCAACAGCCCAAGACGGCCCAAGAGGTCTCCAACATGACCCCCAAGACGGTTTCAAGAGGCAAGACGGCCCAAGAGGCCTCCAAGACGCCCAAGATGGCCTCCAAGACTGCCCTGGAGCACCCCAAGAGGGCCTCAAGTCAGCCCAGAGAGGCCTCCCAAACAGCTTCCGACGACGTCAGACGGGCCAGGAGCCCACCAAGACGGCCCAGGATGGCTCCAAGATGACCCGATACGGCCCAAGAGGCCCCCCATCCAAGACGGCCCATGAGGCCTCCAAGAGGGCCTCCAGGAAGGCCCGACGAGGCCCAAATCATTGATTGCCTTAGGGTTTTTGAAGATTGTGGCACTTGCTTCTTTTCGGATTTCCAGCAGCCCGAGACGGCCCAAGAGCTCAGAAAGATTGCCCCAAGATCGCCCAAGAGGCCTCTGAGATGGCCCCAGAATGGTCCAAGAGGTCCCCAAGACGGCCCCCAGAGGGCCCCGAGACGGCCCAAGAGGCCTCAAAGACGCCCAAGATGGCCTCCAAGACGGCCCTGGAGCACCTCAAGAGGGCCCCAAGTCGCCCCCCCCAAACGGCTTCCGACGGCGTCAGACGGGCCAGGCCACCAAGACGGCCCAAGAGGCCTCCAAGAGGGCTTCCAGGAAGGCTGCCAGGAAGGCTCGTCCGAAGGTTTTTGACGGATTTGGGAATTGCCTCGTGTCGGCTGTCCGACGGCCCGAGACGGCCCAAAAGCCCCCAACGATCGCCCCAAGATCGCCCAAGAGGCCTCCAAGATGGCCGCAAGACGGCCACAGAGGCCCCCAAGACGCCCCCCAGAGGGCCCCAAGACGGCCCAAGAGGCTTCCAAGACGCCCAAGATGGCCTCCAAGGTGGCCCTGAAGCACCCGAAGCAGGTTCCAAGTCGGCCTAGAGAGGCTCCCAAGATGGCTTTCAACGGCGTCAGATGGGCCAAGAATACCATAAGACTACCAAAAAGCCCCCCGAGAAGTCCATAAAGACCCCCAAGAGGGCCAAGGATGCCCCCAAGATGCCGCCAAGAGGCCCTCAGGAAGCTCCCAGGAGGCCCCAAGAGTGCCCCCAGTGGCTTCCAAGATGTCCCCTCTTCTTCCTCATCCTCCTTGTCTTCCTGATCATTCTCGCCATCATCCCCTAAATGTTCCCCGAAGGGTTTCCACAACGGCGGGGGGAACACATGGTCCGATAGCTCGGGAGAGCTCTGGCCACACCGGTTAGCCACATAGGCCCTTCCAAGAACGGCAGGAGACGGCGGTGATTCTCGGACACAACAGAACTGGGAAGGGGATAGGACGGTGGGGAGTCGGACGACAACAACAATATCACATACCTCAAGAGGGGGATTTCATCCTACATCTGACATCACTGCATCCAGGAACGACCTACAACCGAAGAAGGAAGAGGACGAGCATTATCATCTCTTCATCGTCCTCCTCCTCCTCCTCCTCCTCCTCCTCCTCATCATCATCATCATCATCATCAGCATCAGCATCAGCATCAGCATCAGCATCAGCATCAGCAGCATCATCATCATCAGCATCATCATCATCATCATCATCATCATCATCATCATCATCATCATCATCATCATCATCAACATCGTCATCATCCCTTCTCCTGGCTCCCGCCCTGGCCGTCATTACCTTCGTCCATCGTATGTCCTTCCTCGTGTTACTCATCCGCATCGTATGTGAAACTGGTGTAACATATAGAAGCATCGCGCGCGCTTCGCGCGCGCTCGGGTTCTACTTGTCATGGGGCAAACGTACAGCGCATCAGAAAGGCAGTGTCTGGATGATCGGATCTTGAGCTTGGATCTGGTTGACGGACAAGGGGGGTCAAGCTCAAAGGGGGTGGTGCATTAGATTTGGGAAAATCGCATTGCAAATATAATTGCACCAGGGAAAGATATGGCATTGCATGCAAGGAGCATGCCGCACGCAAAAGACACAACAATACATCTGCCCCCTGAAATGTATTGCGCTCTGGATCACTTGCGACCCCTCTTAGCTGGCCCACACGCTGGCGTCTGAAAACGCACTGAGGCTTGGTATTCGCGGCAGTCCTGGGCCATCCTCGGGCAATCGTGCCTCTTTAGGACCATTTGGGCCTCCGAGGCCATCTTGGAGACACACACTTGCAACAAATGGGAATGTCAGAACATAACGGACAACACGTTGAGATGTCTTATGGTTTTGACTGATTTGGCCCTCTTGGAAACCCTGTGTGGGCACTCTGGCGGCATCTTCGAGCCTCCTTGTGCTGCTGGAGACTTCTTGAAGCAGCCTGGGCACCTTCTGGGAACGTCGTGGTGCCCTCGTGGAACTTCTGCACAGATGCGGGTGTCAGTCTCCTGGAGGTGCTCGGATGGAAGAAAGGGATGAGGAGGAGGAGTGAGAGAGTGAGTGAGTGAGTGAGTGAGTGAGTGAGTGAGTGAGAAGGAGGAGGAGGAGGAGGAGCAGGAGGAGGGGGAAGAGGGAGTTGGGGAGGATGGCGAGGAAGGGGCAAGAAGGAGGGAGGAGGAAGGAGAAAGGAAAAAAAGGATGGCGAATGAGAATGGGAGAAGAGAGACGGAGGAGGGTGGAGGGAGGAGAAGACAGCATGAAATGAAGTAGAGCAAGACAGTGAGAGAAAAGCACGGCGATAGGGAAAAGGGAGGAAACAGGGGGGAGGAGGGAGGGGTTGGAGAGGAAGAGGGGGAGGAGGCAGGAGGAGGAGGAGGAGGAGGAGGAGGAGGAGGAGGAGGAGGAGGAGAGGGAGGAGGGAGGAGGAGGAGGAGGAGAAGAATAAGAAGAAATTATGAGGAGTGATGGGGGGAGCGTTTGTATACTGAATGTATGAGTGCCTTCTGGTATGGAGATGTCTTCGAGTTGTGGCATGCCAGAAGTATCTTGCAGTCTCGGGGGGCGCTTCGGAAGCCTCGTTTTGGGCATCTTGGGGCCCTCTCGAAAAATGCTGGGCCGTCGTGGGCGCCTCTAGGGGCCGCCTTGCGGCTCTCTTGGGGGCCTCTTCGGCGACCTCGGGGCGCTCTTGGGGGCTTCATGGAGCCGACTGGGACGCTGATGAGACAAAACAAATGAATCTACTAAACGTACTCGCTTTCGGAAAGGAATGGGGCGATTTCTGCCGGGCGGAATCCTCGAGTGGATTCTCTTGGAGCCGTCTTGGAGCGTTGTGAAGGACGATGTCGAGGAGGATCATGCGTTTGGATGCCGGGGGCAGGCTGCGGAGAGGACAAGGCACGATAGGGGGCAAGAGGGGCCCAAGAGGCACGGGGAGGAGGGGGAGGAGCAGGAGGAGACGCGGTGTCGTGGAAGACGCAGGGCAGGAGGACAGGGGGGAGGGCCCACCGCGCCCATCGTCCTCGCGTGTTCCTCTCGATGACCTGCTGCCCATCCTGCCACGGCGCCTAGGCTGCAGGTGTGAGGCCTCTCGTGAATGCCTGTTCGGGTCTCTGGGTGAGCCGCTGGGCGGCCTCTTGGAGGCAGTGCGGATGTCTCTTAGCACGCCTCTCGGGGCCTCTTTTGAGCCTCTTGGATCCTCCTGGGACCTGGGACTCCTGGGGAGTCCTTGGGGTTTGTTGGCGGTCTTCGGGGTCCTCCTTGGGCGGAGGCCTCGAAATGTGGGTTCGAACTCCCCCCCTGGGACCCCTCCCTCTTAGGGTCGCCTTGGACGTTTTTTGGGTGCCTCTTGGGCCGTCTTGGGGCCCCCGTCGGCCGTCTTGGGGCCCTCTTGGGAAGTTCCTAGGCCGTCGTGGGGCTGTCCTGGGGGCCTCTTGGGCTGCCTTGGACGCTGCGGAAATCCAAAAACGAGTTTGATGGAAATGCTCGTTTCTCTGAAAGAATTATCGGTTTTGGCCTCTTTAGGCCCTCTTTGGGGGGCCTCCTGGGCCGTCTTTGGGGCCTCTTGGACCGTCTTGACTCCATCTGGGGCTGTCCAGAAGCCATCTTGGCCCGTCCGTGACCTGTGGAACCTACCTGGACGCTCCGGGGGGGTCGGGGACGTTCAGGGGACACTCCAGGAGGCCTCCCGTGGGTGGGGCACGGGGGACTTTTTCAGCAACCCCCAGTGGTCTCCGGCAAGGGGCAAGGTGTCAGGCACCAGAGAAGATCGGAGGTTGGGGGGTGAGATCGCACGGGAACGGAGACCCCCAACCGGGAAATCGTTTCGTTTCGTTCGTGTCGTGCGTGCGGGCGACGCAAACAAATGATTGTCTCCCTCCCGCCCGTCCTGCGGTGGCCTGCGGTGTCCCGCGGAGTCCCGTGGTGGTGTCCCGTGGTTCCCGCCGTTGCAAGTTGCTAGGGCGAAGTCAAGGCAAATGATTATCCCCCTCCCGACCGTCCGGCGGTTGCTCGCGGTGTCCCGCGGTGCCCCGCGGCGTCCCGTGGTGTCCGCCGCTGCTAGGGCGAAGTCAAGACAAATGATTATCCCCCGCCCGCCCGTCCGTCCTTCCGTCCGGCGGTGGTTCGCGGTGTCCCGCGGTGTCCCGTGGTGTCCCGTGGTGTCCACCGCTGCTAGGGCGAAGTCAAGACGTCCAGCGGTGGCTCGCGGTGTCCCGCGGTGTCCCGTGGTGTCCCATGGTGTCCGGTGGTGTCCCGTTGAGTGATACCGATAATGAGATTGATAGTGAGATCGATGTGGTGAACCGAGGTGTCTCGTGGTGTCATGTGGTTGTCCGTGGTGTCATATGGTGTCCCGTTGAGTGAGAACGGAGATCGATAGTGAGACCGATCGTGAGATCGAGAAGTGTCCCGCGGTGTCCCGTCGAGTGTGATCGATCGTGTGGTCGATAATGAGACCGACAAACGTCCCGTGGTCTCCCGTTGAGTGAAATCGATAGTGACATCGATTGCGTCAGATGTTGGTTCCCCCGCACAGCCTCCTTATCACCCCAAGGGTGGTCGTATAGGTTTTTACATACACACAAGACTGCATTGGCGCTTCGCGCCATGCGCTTTGTTCCGGACCCTCCCCCGGCAAAACGGTAAATCATCGCTTGTTTCAGCGGAGGGGACCTCGAAACCTGGACGGGCGACCGGCTCATTTTTCTGATATCCCTGGTGCATGCTGGCACC